>CAKAOJ020000506.1:0-240065 GCA_916701645.2 Sebastolobus alascanus
TAGCCACTGAAAACATTACATGAATCTATGCTTCTTTAAAGCTATCTGACAGCCAATGAGATGTATTTCTGTGGCCATGGTATGCATTGCAGTGTAGTCCACTGCAAAACATTACAATGAAATCTATGCTTCTTTAAAGCTTCGGTAATTGAAACCAAATGATACGAGAATCCCCTCATAAAATGTGACATCTCGATGGTACGACTTGTTCTTTCAGAAGATTCACTATCAAGTCATTTATTTCTTTTTCATGTTTTTCCTGCTGATTTTTCTTTTCTTCATTTTTCACATTCTTCCTTTCTCCTTTGTGTTTTTTCAGTAAGTCATTGATTTTTTTCAGATTCTCTTCCTTTTTGGTCACACAGTTTACCAAGTCACAAATTTGGTCTTGATGTTTTTTCTTTATCTGTTCCTCACGGTGGGCTGAAAGTGCCTTTAAGATGTCATATTGCTGATCTTTGCCTTTCATTTGTTCATCATGCTCTTCCTTCTGATCTGCAGATGCCTTGGTGTACCTCTCTGTGAAATCATTTAACTTTTGAGCTTTCTCTGTGGCTTCATCTTCATACGTCTTCTTCAGATTCTCAATTTCTTTCTTATGATCCTCCTCAATGTCTTTTTTCTCTTTTTCCTCTTGTTCCCTTCTGTTTTGGTCATCTTCCTTTCTTTTCTTTTCATTTATTTCTCTTTCCTGTTTGTATTCTTCTTGAAGCTTTCTTAATCTTATTTGCTCCTCTTGTCGTCTCTGTTCATCTTCTTGATATCGTGTGTCCCACATTTCTTTTTGTTTTTTCTCCCAGTTCTCTCGTTCATTTCTCATCTCTTCTCTGCTCTCCTCCAGCTTTCTGTCAATGGTTTCCTTTGATTCTGACTCCGATCTTATTTTTTGCTCCAAACTTTCATGTTTTTGTTCCCACTCCTGTCGTTGATTTTCTTCTTGTTGTTTTCTCTTCCTGTCCTCTTCTTCTCTCATTTGCTGTTCTTTCTTTCTCTTCTCACGTTCCCTCTTTATATTTTCCTCCTTTTCTTCAAGTTGTTTTTCTCTCAGTTTTCTCTCCTTTTCAATTTCTGCTCTCTGTTCTTCTATTCTTCTTTTCATTTCTTGCATTTCTTCCTCGTGTTTCCTTCCAAGTTCCTCCCTCTCGCTCTTCATCTCTTCTTCCTTTTCCTTCAGGATCCTCTCCACTTCCTTCTTTATAGCTGCCTCAGCCTCTTGCAGCATCTCATTGGTGAAGCAGCTGCCTCCATTTTTCTTCACCATGGTGTCAATCTTGGTTATCAGTTCACTGACTTGTGTGCGGTTTTGTTTATCATAGTTATTAAACACATGGCATCTTCCTCCACAATCAGCAATCAGCCTCTTAAAGGAATCATCACATTTCTTTTTAATGTACTCATCAATCGACTGCTCCTCATGCTCCAGTGAATCTCCTCTTGTGAAAAGAATGATGGTGAACTTTTCTGAATTTGTCCCAAAGCCTTCCTTGATGAGTTTTAATGTCTCCTTCTCTTCTGGTGTGAGTCTGCCAATTTGTAACACCAACAGGAAGACATGTGGTCCTGGAGCCAGAAGACTGATGCATTTTAACATCTCGTCATAAACCTCTTTATGGGACAAAGTTGTGTCAAACAGACCAGGAGTGTCGAACACAACAACAGGACGACCGTTAACTTCAGTCTGTTCTTTCTGACAAAGTTTGGTGACTGATGTTTGGCTTGATTCGGCTTCAAACGCCTTTCTTCCTAGAATGGTGTTTCCTGAGGAGCTCTTTCCACAGCCAGTCTTCCCTATCAGCACAATCCTGAGACACTCTGGGCTCAGCTTCTCATCATCACCTGTGAAATAAGAAGACCTGGAGTTACCTTAAAATATTCAAATACTACAGTATACTGTAGGCCCAAGACTGTGATGTAGAACATGGTTTAGGACACAGAAAAACATTTAAATTCAAATTACTTACACATTATCTCATTCTTCTTTCTCAGCTTCTCAAGTTCACCTTGTTGCATGTTGATGCGTTTCTCTTGTTGTAAGACTTTTTCCATTTGTGCACGAGCAAATGTTTCAGTTGTATAGCAGTATGGTTTATTTTCAGATTGACTATTGTTTCCCACATCTTCCAACAGCTCTGGGATCTGCTGCTGGTCCGTGATGTTGAGAACAACATATCTTCCTCCACAGCTCTGACAGAGCTCCTGGATGTCTGTGTTTTCCTTCAGGAAGTTAACGACAGCTGGAGCTGTAGGATCTGACTCCACAGTGAACAGAATCATGGTGAAGTCATTGACTGGAGAGCTGAATGTGTTCTGGATGGTCTTTAACTCTCCCTTGTCTTCATCAGTGAGGGGACCCACAGGTAGGACCAGGATGAAGGCATGGACACCCTCAGGATCACAGAGGGAGATACACCTGAATGATTCCTTCATCACTGCCTCCTGAGGTTTTTCATACAAGGCAGGAAGCTCCACCAGGGAAACCCGACGTCCACACACCTCTCCCTGATGTTTAACACACTCTGATGAGCTGGAGACTGAATGAAGCTCTGTCTGACCTAAAATGGCCTTGGCTGCTGAAGTCTTCCCTGCTCCTCTCCTCCCACACAGAACCAGGTTTACAGCTGGTTTCATGTGTCCAGACTTTGGTCTGATGTTCTCTTCAGTGAAGGTGAGGAAGGTTTCTTTGTTTTCACGCACAATGTTATCAATCTTCTCCATTAACAGTCTGTGGTTCTCTTCAACCATGCTGTAGCGTCTTCCTCCACAGTCTTCAAGCAGCTGACGAACAGCGACGCTCATTTCACCTCCCTCATGTGTTCTGATGACCATCGAGTGTTCAAAAGCATCTTGACCAAACAAACTCAGGATGAACTTCAGTGTTTGTCTGTTCTCCTCAGTGAAATCAGAAGGTTTCACTAACAGCAGGAGGACATTTGGTCCAGGAGGACAAAGACTGATGCATCTCTTCATCTCTTCTCTGACTGCTTCCACAGACAGACTGAAGATGTTTGGAGTTTTCACCACTGTTAGAGGATTTCCTCTCCACCGTCCACCGGCGACCTCACATTGCTTGTGTTCGGTTATTCTAAAGTATTGTTGACCCATCATTTTTTTCTGAGCGATGAAGTTGCACAGTGTTGTCTTTTTCTCCTCGTTTTTTCCAAACATCACAATCCTGAGCTGATATGCTATGAAATAACAAAGATTAAAAAAAATAGTTATAAGATGTTTCCAATGAGCACATTCTTATCACTGATCAATTCATCACATCTACAATTTGTCATTAATTTAAGTATATGAACCATAATTCTCCATGGTACAAATACTTAAATTAGCATACCTGTCTGGTATAGTTTGCTCATTATAAGTCTTTTTAACTAAGCAACATTATTGCCACCTCACTTGGTGCAATTATCCGCTCCCATGGTTTCTCATACCACCGCTATGTGGACGATACCCAACTCTTCCTAGCAACAAAAACGGCTCCAGCCTATCTGAACTCCCTCATCCAGGTCTACACTCCCTCCCTCCTACCTGAACTCCCTCATCCAGGTCTACACTCCCTCCCTCCTACCTGATCTCCCTCATCCAGGTCTACACTCCCTCCCTCCTACCTGATCTCCCTCATCCAGGTCTACACTCCCTCCCTCCTACCTGAACTCCCTCATCCAGGTCTACACTCCCTCCCTCCAACCTGAACTCCCTCATCCAGGTCTACACTCCCTCCCTCCAACCTGAACTCCCTCATCCAGGTCTACACTCCCTCCCTCCTACCTGATCTCCCTCATCCAGGTCTACACTCCCTCCCTCCTACCTGATCTCCCTCATCCAGGTCTACACTCCCTCCCTACTACCTGAACTCCCTCATCCAGGTCTACACTCCCTCCCTACTACCTGAACTCCCTCATCCAGGTCTACACTCCCTCCCTCCTACCTGAACTCCCTCATCCAGGTCTACACTCCCTCCCTCCTATCTGAACTCCCTCATCCAGGTCTACACTCCCTCCCGTCTACCTGAACTCCCTCATCCAGGTCTACACTCCCTCCCTCCTACCTGAACTCCCTCATCCAGGTCTACACTCCCTCCCTCCTACCTGAACTCCCTCATCCAGGTCTACACTCCCTCCCTCCTACCTGAACACCCTCATCCAGGTCTACACTCCCTCCCTCCTACCTGAACTCCCTCATCCAGGTCTACACTCCCTCCCTCCTACCTGAACCCCCTCATCCAGGTCTATACTCCCTCCCTCCTACCTGAACTCCCTCATCCAGGTCTACACTCCCTCCCGCCTACCTGAACTCCCTCATCCAGGTCTACACTCCCTCCCTCCTACCTGAACTCCCTCATCCAGGTCTACACTCCCTCCCTCCTACCTGAACTCCCTCATCCAGGTCTACACTCCCTCCCTCCTACCTGAACTCCCTCATCCAGGTCTATACTCCCTCCCTCCTACCTGAACTCCCTCATCCAGGTCTACACTCCCTCCCGCCTACCTGAACTCCCTCATCCAGGTCTACACTCCCTCCCTCCTACCTGAACTCCCTCATCCAGGTCTACACTCCCTCCCTCCTCCCTGAACTCCCTCATCCAGGTCTCCACTCCCTCCCTCCTACCTGAACTCCCTCATCCAGGTCTCCACTCCCTCCCTCCTACCTGAACTCCCTCATCCAGGTCTACACTCCCTCCCTCCTACCTGAACTCCCTCATCCAGGTCTACACTCCCTCCCTCCTACCTGAACTCCCTCATCCAGGTCTACACTCCCTCCCTCCTATCTGAACTCCCTCATCCAGGTCTACACTCCCTCCCTCCTATCTGAACTCCCTCATCCAGGTCTCCACTCCCTCCCTCCTACCTGAACTCCCTCATCCAGGTCTACACTCCCTCCCTCCTACCTGAACTCCCTCATCCAGGTCTACACTCCCTCCTGCCCACTACACTCAGCCAATGAAAGGTGCCTGGTACTCCCACCACAACAGGGCCCTGAGTCTCTAGCTAGACTCTTCTCCTCTGTAGTCCCCCGGTGGTGAATGAGTTACTGAACTCCATTCGATCTGCAGAGTCCCTTTCCACCTTTAAGAAAAAGCTGAAGACCCAACAGCTCTTTCATGAACACCTCCGCACCTAATGACATTGATGTTATTGATGATGTTGATGATGTTGATAACGATGATATTGAGGATGTTGTTGTTAATGATGATGATGTCAAAAAAAAAAATCTGCTTCTATCCACCCTGTGCGTTGCCTCTGTAGCCTGCTTGTCGGCATCCGTGTCTGATCGGACTTGAAGCTGTTGTTGGTACTAAATTTTACAGTTTCTACCAAATCTCTGACTGATACTACAGATTAACATACTGTATATCTCATATATATCAGGGTTGTATTGTTGCTACTGTATGTATCTGGACAATAACAACATGTGATTTACTTACACTGGTGGGACGGGGTATATTTTCTGGGAACTTTCACCTCTGTAAAAGAAAAGTCATGTCAAGTAGAGCAGTATGATTCTACAGTCATTTGTGATAATTATAAAGTTCTCATTAAAGTGGCAGTAGGCAACAATTTTTTGGCATAATTTGGCAAAAATTCCATAATAACCTTTCAGCATATTGTAATTCAAGTGTTCTGAGAGAAAACTAGACTTCTGCTCCTCCTCACAGCTCTGTTTCCAGGCTTTAGAAAAATTTGGTTTGTGACGGCAGATTTTGACTAATCACAGGTCAGTTCAGAGAGAGAGAGCGTTCCTATTGGCTGTGCTCCGGTCATGTGACCAGAACTTGGCTTCCTTCAACAGATTTTACAATGGCGGCTGCGTCACAAACTTTCTCATTTTACAGCTAAACAGTAACTACAAGATGATTCTGAGAACATCTGAGGAGAGAAATAGTCATTACAGTAACAGAATATTGATTCATATCTGATCAGCGCTGCCTAGTTTGACCATTTGGTCGGAGTTCAGAGTGATTGACAGCCGGCTCTCATAGACTGCAGCTGGGCAGCGGACCTTGTTTTCCTCCGGTAAGTGAAATCCTTCAGATGCCGTTAGGAGCACCGGAGGACACAGCAGGACACAGAGGAACAGGATTTAACTCAGGTTACCTGTTTCATGTACTACTGTCACGATATAGCGGCCGTTTTCTAAAAATAACTTTTTGAAATCATATTTGCGCCAATCTCGCATACTGCAGCTTTAACTGAATAACTATCCTGCACTTACCAACAGCTTTTGGTGGATTGACTTTAAAACGGACTCCTTCTGCCCGTTTCAGGCTTTCTAGATCAAGAGCCATAGCTGGTGCTGCTTCTTCAAATACTTCACAGATTACATGATCTCCATTGTTCTCCTTTACAGTTTGACCCAAGCGTGTTAACAGCTCTGGAAGTTCGAGGTTCTCCTGCTTCAAGTATCTGTATCTACACATTCTCATCATGTCTTTTAAGGGCTGGTCTGGTACATCTTTGCCCTTGAAAGCTGAACTCTTCTCTCTGGGTGTTGATATCAGTATCAATGATTGATCAAAGGATTGATCACGGAAGAGTTGAAGGACTCTGCAGAGCTTCAGTTTGTGTTCCTCAGTGAAGTCTTCAGGCTGTAGAACCAGCAGGAACACATGAGGTCCAGGATCAGAGAGACTCACACAGTTTTTTACATGTTTTCTTAGTTTGTTTTCAGAAATGTCAGGAAGCAGCAGATCTGGAGTGTTGATGAGAACTATTTCTTTCTCCTTCAACTGTCCTCTGACTCTCAGACAGCAGTCTGGTTCTTCCTCAGTGTTGAACTTAGTCTCTCCCAGTATGAAGTTCCCCACTGAACTCCTCTCAGACCAGCTGTTCCCCAGCAGAACAACCCTCAGCTCAGACACTGAAAGGAAAAACACTGAATTACAAAAACCTACTCAGTGTGGACTTTATCCAAAAGGAATACAATAAAACTGAATTTATAACCAATGAAGAAGTCACGGCTTTTTTAAGGTGGACTTGGGAATGTGTCAGCTGTCATCATCATGAAACGTGCACATTCACCAGTGACCCATACCTGCAAACACTGTAAATCTAGATGTTGATATACAGAAGAATAATTCTGACTCAGTGCAGTTTAACTCACTGTCAGGTGGCAGCCATTCTAAGCTGCTGCTCCGCTTCATAGGTTGCAGATCATCTGATACTATAAGGATACAGAACATTGATTCAGTCACATGTAATCTTTAATTAAAAGAGACACTGTTTCTGGAAGAACAAATTGCTGTTGATTAGTTTTTATTTTTATACGTGTTTTTACTTGATTTAGTAAAAGCAGCAGTGGGTAGAAATGGAGCAAATATAGTTAAAAGAAAGTTATTTTTTATAAAACTATATCCTGACAGCAGTGCATTAGACAGGTAATCTGAAAAATATCATGTGCCTCTGTGTCATCCGGTGCTCCTTACGGCATCTGCAAGATTTCACAGACCGGAGGAAAACAACCAATCAGAGCTGATCTGGAGTCTGCTGTCCAGCTGCTGTCTATGAGAGCCGGCTGTCAATCACTCACAAACTCCGACCAAACGGTCAAACTAGGCGCTGATCAAATATGAATCAATATTCTGTTACTGTAATGCCTATTTCTCTCCTCAAATGTTTTCAGAAACATCTTGTAGTTACTGTTTAGCTGTGAAAGGAGAAAGTTTTTGACCCGGCAGCCATGTTGAGATCAGTTGAGGAAATACCAAGCACCGCCCACCAGCCGGAGCACAGCCAATAGGAACGCTCTCTCTCTGAATGACCCGTGATTGGTACTACAGAAAAACTCTTGCTTGATTAAATCCAATACAGTAAGGCAGCAATAAGAGTTATTTTTACCCAGGACAAAAGAACACAATACCTTATTTTTATTTTAATTAAATGGTATGGATCTTTGAAAGATGAAATATGCAGTTAAATACAAAATATACAATCTTTTGCCCAATGTCAACCAGCTCTCGACTCATTTCTGCACAGGAAGTATCCTTTGGTAATGAGGACGATGGGAACTTAAGTTATGTTTGATAAAATTAAGTTGTCCTGTCTATGAAAATATGCGGGACTTTTCAGACATGACTGCCACAATAAGATAAAAGCAAATAACTTAAATTAAGAAGTAAAATAATGAATTAGAAAGACAGCCAATTTGTTTTTAAATGTTTTAAAAGCAGGAGATTTTAGAAATCAATATTTGAGTAAATATTTTGCAGCCGAATCAAATTGTTTACAGGATATTAAACCTTTCAACCTTCATTTCATTATAATACATTTAATACTTGACTCCTTCCTTTACAGGGATTGTATAAAGGTGATAAAGTATGTCCATGAATATGATATATGTGTTTACAGTTAATTACAATTCCTCCCAGGCATTGAGGAGTTTGGTTTACGGCGTTTAGCTGGTAATCATTTTTTGTACACCCTCTGGCATTTCGGAGAATACTAAACGAACAATGCGTTGAGCATAAATGCCTTTGTCTGTGCTCGTAACTAAACAAGGCTTTACACAACGTGGGCGCTGGGCGTGAAAATGACAACGCCGTTGGTCTGGAACTAGCAATGGTGGTTGAGCTGCGCTGTGTGCTGCTTTGCGCTGTATGTAAGATAGGATCCAGTGTGTTTTCCAGACTAATAAAGTCTGACTGAACTCACCTGTTGCTGCTGTTGCCATGATTTCACTCTGCTGCAAACATCAGACTAATTCCACTGGAAACCAACTGCTGGGAGCCAAGAGAGGATAGCATGAAATAAACCTCCCCAGCACTCACTCACTCACTCTCAGACACACACACAGACACACACACACACACACACACACACACACACACACACACACACACACACACACACACACACACACACACACACACACACACACACACACACACACAAAAGTGTCACCTTGTGTAGTTTTTCTTTCAATTGTCAAACCTGAACATAAGAGCCTGATTACAATGCAGCCTGGATAAGTGGCAGAAAATGGATGGGTGGATATACTGTATATATATACTGTATATATGTGTGTGTTTTGGTTATAGACACAGGTCACATGACTTTGCACAACACATTTTCTTCCTTATGTAATTTTATTTAAATTTTCTGTTTTTCAGTCATGTGATGATAAACAAAGTGGGAGACTGAAGTAATCTCATCTCATATGGGTATAGGTTAACATGTAGGAAAAACTAAAACAAATTGAAAGAGGTAAGGTCAGAGAGTGATTGATTTCTGATGGAAAAAATGTAGTTATGCGGAAGCAAATAAAAAAAACCTCTTGGGGTTCTATATAGCATATACTTTATATAAGAATAAAAAATGTGTTATATGGTAGCTTGTACTCCTATTCATAACAGTTAAAATAGTGGTGGTAGTGGTAAAAAGTTAATGTATTACCAATGGTGGTAAAACATGCAATTGTAAAATTGTTTTTATAGCTGTTGTAATGTTTGTCAAAAGATAATTTAACTTCCTTGTTCACCTTCAGTCTGAACTTCAGACTACAGAGTCATTTTTGCATTTGTTAGACTAATAAAGGCATCAATACATTTCTCAGTATCAGTATATATTAGGCAAACTTTATAGCATTGGGCTTGATTTTTTTAGAATTCGCCACAAATTATTCAAACAATTAATTTCCATGTCATTACTTACCTGAGGTGGCTGTTGCAGTTATCGTAGATTGTAGAAAGTATATTGCGAGAAAAAGATTTTTGTTTTTCAGCTCAGTTGATGTGGTTACTTTTGGTAACTAGAAACAGTGATTCTGGTCCAGCTAATCACCAGTCCTGAATAGTCAGCATACACCTGAGGATTAGTAACAATCAGTTTTTACTCATCAATCCAAGAATTGTGTCTTTCTTACAGTTATACATATTTGTTTGTTTGCATATACATATACAGATCAGTGTTTTACATTCATACTTAACATACAGTAGGCTATTTTCCTTCACCTTCATGTTGCAAACATCTTTCATGGAGCATACGCCTATATGGTCTTCTGGAGGTATTAAATCTGATCCAGATCCAGTGTGTTATCCAGACTAATAAAGTCTGACTGAACTCACCTGTTGCTGCACTCTGATAAGTGGCAGAAAATGGATGGGTGGATATACTGTATATATATATATATATATATATATATATATATATACTGTATACATGTGTGTGTTTTGTTAAACAGACACAAAACACATGACTTTGCACAACACATTTTTTCTTCCTAATGTAATTGTATTTAAATTTTCTGTTTTTCAGTCATGTGATGATCAATAAATTGGGAGACTGAAGTAATATTTGAGGTGAAATATAAAATCATAGGCAACATTAAGGGTATGTGAGTTAGACTGACTGACCCACCATATACTCAGATACTCAGAAGTTTGCTGTTGCTCAACCAATAGCTTGCACAACATGAAAACGTCAGAAAATTGTAAATAAGTGTCTATCCTACAACATATTAAACATGTGGTTACTTTTGGTAACTACAAACAGTGATTCTGGTCCAGCTAATCACCAGTCCTGAATAGTCAGCATACACCTGAGGATCAGTAACAATCAGTTTTTACTCATAAATCCAAGAAGTTTGTCTTCCTTACAATTAAACACATTTGTTTGTTTGAATTTATATTTTAGATGTGACTACTCACCAGATGAGATCTTCTTTGCTTCCACCAGTGAAATTACAAACTCCGCACTGACGTCAAACTCACCTGAGACAACCTTTCCTCTCAGAGTGGGCAGGACACTACAAACACATGATATCAGTTCAAACAGCTAAGTTAATGTTTAACATCCTCTAAAGTTATACACCGGGGAAGCCTGATACATATACAGATCAGTACTTTACATTCGGTAGGCTAGTTTCCTTCACCTTCATGTTGCAAACATCTATCATGGAGCATACGCCTATATGGTCTCCTGGAGTATTAAATCGAGAATTGAGAAGAACGAGGACGGCGGATATACAAGCCGTTGTTATTATACATACATGAAGTGAAGCGGCGTCTGCCGACCATTTTCACACCACTCTCACTCACCACTTAGCTTCATTCCAGATGTTCATGTCGCTGTGAAAATATCTGTGTGTTGGAATGATCAGATGAGATGAAGATGAAAAATGAGAAGAGCCTTCTGTGTTTTTCCTCTTGACTTTACTCGTTGGCTTGTTTTCCTCACTTATGTTTCTCTTCTCGTGCGCTGATTCGTTTAAGCTGAACAGCCAACCAGAGTGATTTCTCTCACAGACGGGCTCCGCTGCCGATGCAACATGCGGAATCGGCCGAAAGGCCTCCGACACGGGCAAACTAGAGCCGACGGTGTTGGACACACCGCAAAAACTAGACCGACAGATGCTCACCGACGACCCCAAACTGTCCGACGGCCGACCGTCGGCTTGATGTGTCAGGACCTTTAGGGTGTTTACCCTCCGTTGTGCAGATTATTAGTTACTTACAAAACGGTGGGCAGTGTGGTCCAAGCTCTAATGACTGATGGACATGTGATGCTGATGATGGTGCAGCTGGCATCATATTTTTCCTCCTCATCTTAAAAAAAAAATAGATCCAACTGTGAGTGACATCACATTGCATCACATCCTGTCTTCTTTCTAAAAAATCTGCTTACTGCCTCCATCCCTGTGATGAACAACAAAACATCAACAAAAGAAATGTTGTGGTTTTACGATGAAAACAGACCCAGGTGTGCAGTAAAAATCACTTAGACTTACGTGTAACAAAACAGGTTTTAACTTGCTTATCTGTCAAAGCCAAGATCTGTTTTTAAATCAACACAGGATGAAAGTTGATGGAAAACTTGCACCTTAAGTGGGATAGTGTCTGGAACTTAAGAAGTGGTGGACTTTAATCTGCTTCATAACACCTAACATGTGCCAAAACCCTCAAATTATCATTTTTGTAAAAAAAACCCTACAGAACATAAAGAACTACCTGCTCAACTTTTTACATTCCAGTCACAAAACAGTGGACTTTAATCTGCTTTACAGCATTTAACAAATTTGCAATTTGCCAAAAGCTTCAAATAATCAACTTGTGGTTGGGGAAAATAAATATATGCTACTCCTGAACGTTTTATCTGTGTCCTTATTTTTCACGTTTCAAAATGGCCGTCAGGTAATACAAGGTGAAAATGGTCTGAAGGTTATTTGATAGCTGTATCAGAGTATAAAACAACAGATTGATAGCGGGTTTATTATATTAATATCAGGAAAAAGTCTGGTGGCTCCTTTCCAACTGTCCACTCCACTGCAGATAAATATCTACTGTCACTTTGGGATCTAAAGACCATTAGAACATAATGATACTGTCATTTGAGCCTGTAGAGCCTGTCTTCTCACTTTAAACTGTCCTCTAGATTATAAAGAAATAAATCCCTTAATGTTTTTAAAAAAATACACAGCATCAAGTGTCTTTTTGATTGCAGGGATCACAATGCTATCTACTTGTCCTTTGGGATCTAAACTCCTTTAGACATGTTACTGTCATAAGAGACCTGAAATATGGCCTCATCTGAATTTCTCTGAACTTGTGCTGGCAGCTTTAAGCACTTATTTGCAGTAACTTGAAGTAGTAGTAACTTGAAATAAACATCCCTCACTATCAGGTCTCCCCAGACCACGATGGAGGTCAAAACCTGGTCCCGTCACCGTACTCGGACCGCTCCGCATCGCTGCTTACAGCCTCAGATCCAGGCTTCATCTTCAGATCCAGGCCTCAGTCCATCCTGGTTCCAGCCTCGTCTCCAGCTCTATCTCCCACACCGAACCCTTACCCCGCCCCCGCTACACCCCCCTCCTGCCAGGTCTCGGTCATCATCCCGTCCCCAGACCTCCGCCCATCTCCTCTCC
The DNA here is from genome assembly GCA_916701645.2 of Sebastolobus alascanus. NCBI lineage: Eukaryota > Metazoa > Chordata > Actinopteri > Perciformes > Sebastidae > Sebastolobus > Sebastolobus alascanus. The sequence goes on from CAKAOJ020000506.1 coordinate 12,862, forward strand.
CAGTGCTCCGAGGACTCCTGCCTGGACCTGGAATGCTCCATCTGCTTCAGCCAGTTCAACAAAGTCTTCTGCTGCCCCAAGATGCTTCAGTGCAGGCACACGTTCTACCTCGAGTGCCTGGCGCGCATCAACGTCAAGTCTGCCGAGCCCAACGCCATCCAGTGCTCGCTCAATCATTCGCTCCTAGGCTCCTCCCATGTGGGAGGAATGAGGAAGATTGAAGATCCAAGAGCAGCCTTTGTCACCCAAGCACTTCACTTCTTTAGGATTAATTAGGAGTGTATGCAACTCCTTGCAGAGCCAAGAATCGCTGCAAGGCATTGATGTGTCCATTGCCTCGATTAATTTTATGTGCAAGACATGCATGCTCATGTACGTAAAGAGTACAGCCCATCTCTTACTGTTAGACTGACCCCCACGGGTTCGTCTCATGGCACCAGCCCAAGGACCGAACAGGTTAAGTCCCACATAGGTGAAGGGTGGCTCTTGATCTTTTCGTGGTAATGCCTAACAAGTATCGTTGCAATGTGTTTGCAGCTTAGTATGACGACAGGGAACTTGTGGTTGAGCCTACCTCCTATTCTGAGAAGGTCCTCTTCATCCAGGCAGGGGTTCAGCTTTCTCAGAGGACTGTCTTTTGAGGTCGATCATGGGAGGCTGTGGCTCAGAAGGTGGAGCAGGTCGTCCACCAATCAGAAGGTCGGTGGTTCGAACCCTGGCTGCTCCGGGTCATATGTCGATGTGTCCTTGAGTAAGACACTTAACCCCAAATTTCTCCCGAAGGCATGTGAAGGTGTGTGAATGAGTATTTAGATTAGATCCTGATGGCACCTTAGCAGCCTCTGCCATCAGTGTATGAATGTGCGTGTGAAGCGCTTTGAGTGGTCGTAAGACTAGAAAAGCGCTATATAAATGCAAGTCCTTTTACCATTTACCATCATTTCATATGACTCCTCTGCTGAAGTGGGCACTCCCTCAGGTAGGGACGACGTGAATGGCCAAATCTAGAGCCAGTGTTTGGTTCGTCTGTTATGGGGTACATGGTGGCCGGCTCACTATGTAGATATAAACTGATTATTTTATGGTAACAAAACAAGTCTTATATTAAGACGATTACACACTAAAGAAAACATACTTGTTAATATATTCCATCTCTGCCAATGGATCCCCCTAAATGTTATAGACTATTCAAAACAAAAAAATCTGTATTCCCCCATCACTGACAGTGTACAAAATAAAGTGTAAATTAGGACAGTCAGTAAAATATGAATATACTGTATAAACATGCTCACTTTTAACTGTAATGGGAGTTCTGCCTGAATTTCCAACACATGGTTCAATTATGATTAAACGTCTAAGTAGGCCTACTGAAATAAAAGAGGAGCTTTACAGTTGATGCATCTTGACGATCCGATATGAAACAAACATTTTGTCAGAGTCTCGAGACAAGATTCCTCAGATTCAACACTGAGTGAAACTAATTTATGAGAATCTTATCTGCACTCACCTGACGATGATCAATATTCAATTCTGACAGCTGATGTCAGCCTATTGCGGTTAATGATCACCGCCCTCATCGCCGATAGACTGCATTTACAGATATAAATAAATATATTTGGAGGTGTTAAGTTTTAGTTGAGTTCACTCTCAAGATGATTAACCAGGAAAAAAAGAGTCAGAACATGATCAGACGTGTTTCTAAATATTTCATAAATGACAATCAAATATTTTTCAAATATGAATTTAAAATTGTATTTTATATAAAACTAACTTATTTTGATTGAGTGCTACAAATAATCCAAGCTGCGTTTCTATTTGTAAAATGTTTTACAGGATTTTGATTTTTGAACTCAGCTCTAAACATATTTTAAATCATGTGAAATGAATGTGGACATTAAACTCTTTTTCAACATTTTTATTTCTCTGATGTGAAGTTTAACTCATATTCACACAGTATGTTTGCTTCATATTCAACAGGCCGACTGAAATATCTGAATTGGGTGTGGCTTAGAAAACAAAATGTCACGTGAAAAATTGTTTCTCTTCTGTTTCTTTATTACAGGAATACTATGAAAAACTCACAAATAAAAAATGTTGCATGAAGACATCTGCCTCATTAAATACAACACAGTATGTCCTTATTGGACATAATTATATTACAGTTTTGTTGGTCTAACCATGACATATTTCAAGTGATACAAGAATCCACAATGAATGTGGTGAACAAAATAAAAATTACTACAATATTTCAAACCTCCAACAGGTGTGATACTTGATGTTAGAGCTCCATCTGCTGGACAAAACAATACAAACATTTTAACAGGAACCAGCCATCAACTGAAAGATGATAAATGTGATTATACAGGAGGTGGACAAACATATTTTAACTGTACAAGTATACCTAGTATACTTAGAATACTTTGACAGTATCCTCAGTAACAGTAGTATCCTGAGATCTAGGAAATACAGAAATACATAGAGGTGAGTAAAAATGTTTCAGATTCCTCCAACAGTGTCTCCTGTACATTAAATAGGTGTAATCAAGTTATAAAGCATCCATTCTTATTTGACATGCAACAAAACAAAACGAAAATAAGATCAAACCATTCACTGCATATAAATTATATTCATGCTTATTTAATATTTGCTGTGATATTTGTGATTTGGGTGAAAGGTGGTTGAAAATCTAAACATTTTGACTTATATTACAAACATCAAGTTCTTTCTCATTTTCAAAAGAAAACAAAGATCTGTAATGACCAAGCAACAGCTGGAAGCTCTCCAGCTGTTGAAGTCTTTCTTAACTAAGCTCTAAATAATTACACAAACAATTAGGAAAAAAGAAAACAAACAGCAAAAAGTGAAATGATTCCCAACAAAACAATGAAGAAGAAAACAATAAAACATATAATACAAATTTTCTACAGACTGAAAAGCTGTAGGCTGAGATGGCAGCTCATTGTGACGACCCTCTTTTTTAAACATACTCAACTTATTTGTGGTGAAAAGGTAAAAAAACAACAAAAAAAAAACCTATTTCAAACATATAATGATGATTTTTACCAAACTTTACAGAAAACCCACTGAAACAGAGAAGACCCTGAATGTCAGTGAGTTATTTAGCTATTAAATTCCTGATTTAGGATCACTAGACAGACATGACTGAAATCAACATTATATTATTTAAAGAGTCCAACTCAATGGTACAGAAATCTCTGATTTTAAAAAGTCTGAACATCAAAAGACCACATGAAATGCAATTTTTGCAAATTGGATCCAAACACCATGTGATTCCAATCAGATTTCTACAGATGCGTCTCAGACCGGCCTCTCTGGCCGCTCAAATCAAATTTCAAAGTTTCTTTTGCGAGACTCACAACGCGACACAACAATGACATCAAATCCAGAGCAGAATCCATGCTCCTACTAGCAGACTGCCCCATTTGTTGCAGATACAATCAGCACATTTCTTACTGTATGTCTTGTGTAAACTGTGGCTCCAGCCTGGTGAACCAGGAGGTACATTTACAACCATAAATGTATGTACATGACAGCACCTGACAGCCAATGAGACATATATCCGTGACCATGGTATGCATTGCAGTGTAGTCCACTGCAAAACATTACAAAGAAATCTATGCTTCTTTAAAGCTTCAGTTATTGAAACCAAAAGATACTAGAATTCCCTCATGAAATGCGACAGCTTGATGCTTTGCCTTGTTGTTTCATAAGTTCCAGTATCAAGTCATTTATTTGAGTTTCATGTGTTTCCTGCAGATCTTCCTTTTCTTCATTTTTCACATTCTTCATTTCTTCTTCGTGTTTTTTCAGTAAGTCATTGATTTTTTTCAGATTCTTTTGCTTATTGGTCACACATTTTACAAAGTCTTGAATTTGGCCTTGATGTTTTTTCTGTATTTGTTCCTCACGGTGGTCTGAAAGTGCCTTTAAGAGGTCATATTGCTTATCTTTGTCTTTCATTTGTTTATCATGCTCTTCCTTCTGAGCTGCAGATTCCTCAGATTCCTTGGTGTACTTCTCTATGAAATCATTTAACTCTTGAGCTTTCTTTGTGGCTTCATCTTCGTACCTCTTCTTCAGATTCTCAATTTTTTTCTGATGACTTTCCTCGATGTCTTTTTTCTCTTTTTCCTCTTGTTCCCTTCTGATTCGGTCCTCTTCGTTTCTTTTCTTTTCATATATTTCTTTTTCCTGTTTGTATTCTTCTTGAAGCTTTCTTAATCTTGTTAGCTCCTCTTGTTGTGTCTGTTCATCTTCTTGATGTCGTTTGTCCCACAATTCTTCTTGTTTTTTCTCCCAGTTCTCTCCCTCTTCTTTGCTCTCCTTCAGCTTTCTGTCAATAGTTTCCTTTGATTCTGACTCCGATCTTATTTTTTGCTCCAAACTTTCAAGTTTTTGTTTCCACTCCTGTCGTAGAATTTCTTCTTGTTGTTTCCTCTTCCTGTCCTCTTCTTCTCTCATTTCCTGATCTTTCTTTCTCTTCTCACGTTCCTTATTTATGTTTTCCTCCTTTTCTTCAAGTTGTTTTTCTATCTGTTTTCTCTCCTTTTCAATTTCGGCTCTCTGTTCTTCTATTCTTCTTTTCAATGCTTGCATTTCTTCCTCATGTTTTCTTCCAAGTTCGTCCCGCTCTCTCTTCACCTCTTCTTCCTTCTCCTTCAGTATCCTCTCCACTTTCTTCTTTATAGCTGCCTCGGCCTCTTGCAGCATCTCATTGGTGTAGCAGCTGCCTCCATTTTTCTTCACCATGGTGTCAATATCAGTTATCAGTTTACTGACTTGTGTGCGGTTTCGTTCATCATAGTTATTGAACACATGGCATCTTCCTCCACAGTCAGCAACCAGACTCTTAAAGGAATCATCACATTTCTTTGCAATGTATTCATCAATCGACAGCTTCTCATGCTCCAGTGTATCTCCTCTTGTGAAAAGAATGATGGTGAACTTTTCTGAATTTGTCCCAAAGCCTTCCTTTAGGAATTTTAATGTCTCCTTCTCTTCTGATGTGAGTCTGCCAATTTCTAACACCAACAGGAAGACATGTGGTCCTGGAGCCAGAAGACTGATGCATTTTAACATCTCCTTATGAACCTCTTCATGGGACAAAGATGTGTCAAACAGACCAGGAGTGTCGACCACAACAACAGGACGACCGTTCACTTTAGTCTGTTCTGTCTGACAAAGTTTGGTGACTGACGTTTGGCTTGATTCGGCTACAAACGCCTTTCTTCCTAGAATGGTGTTTCCTGAAGAGCTCTTTCCACAGCCAGTCTTCCCTATCAGCACAATCCTGAGACACTCTGGGCTCTGCTTCTCATCACCACCTGTGAAATAAGAAGACATGGAGTTACCTTAAATGTTGACAGACACTACAGTATACTCTAGGCCAAACACTGTGATGTAGAACATGGTTTAGGATACAGAAAAACATTTAAATTCAAATTACTTACACGTTATCTCATTCTTCTTTCTCAGCCTCTTAAGTTCACCTTGTTGTATGTTGATGCATTTCTCTTGTTGTAAGACCTTTTCCATTTGTGCACGAGCAAATGTTTCAGTTGTATAGCAGTATGGTTTATTTTTAGATTGACTATTGTTTTCCACATCATCCAACAGCTCTTGGATCTGCTGCTGGTCCTTGATGTTGAGAACAACATATCTTCCTCCACAGCTCTGACAGAGCTCCTGGATGTCCTTGTTTTCCTTCAGGAAGTTAACGACAGCTGGAGCTGTAGGATCTGACTCCACAGTGAACAGAATCATGGTGAAGTCATTGACTGGAGAGCTGAATGTGTTCTGGATGGTCTTCAACTCTCCCTTGTCTTCATCAGTGAGGGGACCCACAGGTAGGACCAGGATGAAGGCATGGATGCCCTCAGGATCACAGAGGGAGGTACACCTGATTGATTCCTCCATCACTGCCTCCTGAGGTTTTTCATACAAGGCAGGAAGCTCCAACAGGGAAACCCAATGTCCACACACCTCTCCCTGATGTTTAACACACTCTGATGAGCTGGAGACTGAATGAAGCTCTGTCTTACCTAAAATGGCCTTGGCTGCTGAAGTCTTCCCTGCTCCTCTCCTCCCACACAGAACCAGGTTTAAATCTGGTTTCAACTGTTCAGTGAAGGTGAGGAAGGTTTCTTTGTTTTCACGCACAATGTTTTCAATCTTCTTCATTAGCAGTCTGTGGTTCTCTTCAACCATGCTGTAGTACCTTCCTCCACAGTCTTTAAGGAGCTGACGAACAGAGAAACTTGTTTCATTTTGCTCATGTGTCACGATGACCATCGAGTGTTTAAATGCATCTTGACCAAACAAACTCAGGATGAACTTTAGTGTTTGTCTGTTCTCCTCTGTGAAATCAGAATGCTTCACTAACAGCAGGAGGACATTTGGTCCAGGAGGACAAAGACTGATGCACCTCTTCATCTCTTCTCTGACTGCTCCCACAGACAAACTGAAGATGTTTGGAGTTTTCACCACTGTAAAAGGATTTCCTCTGCACCGTCCACGGGCGACCTCACATTGCTTTGGTTCGGTCATTCTAAAAGTTTGAGCCCTAATTTTTTTCTCAGCAATGAAGTTGCACAGTGTTCTCTTTTTGTCCTCGGTTTTTCCAAACATCACAATCCTGAGTTGACATGCTATGAAATAACAAAGATAAAACAACAACAAAAAAGTTATTAGATGATTCCAATAAGCACATTCTCATCACTCATCATTCATCCATCCATCCATTATCCGTAACCGCTTATCCCATTCGGGGTCGCGGGGGTGCTGGAGCCGATCCAAGCTGACATTGGGCGAAGGCGAGGTACACCCTGGACAGGTCGCCAGACTATCACAGGGCTGACACATAGAGACAGACAATCATTCATGCTAACATTCACACCTACGGGCAAATTTAGAGTCAAAAATTGACCTAACCTCTTTTGATTGTGGGAGGAAGCCAGAGAACCCGGAAAAACCCACACTAACACGGGGAGAACATGCAAACTCCACACAGAAGGGCCCCAAGCCGGATTCGAATTTGTGACCCTTTAGCTGTGAGGCGACAGTGCTAACCACTGCACAACCGTGCAGTCCTCATCAACTCATCACATTTGCAATTTGTCATTAATTTAAGTGTATGAACCATAATTCTCCATGGTACAAATACTTAAATTGGTATACCCCTCTGGTATAGTTTGCTCATTATAAGTGTTTTTAAGTAGGCAACATTATTGCTACCTCACTTGGTGCAATCATCCGCTCTCATGGTTTCTTTTACCACTGCTATGCGGACGATACCCAACTCAAGACTGAGCTCCTTGTCATCCCAGCCAGTCCATCTATACAACCACAGATTAATATTCAGCTTGGACCAACCAAACTCATAACCAGAAAGTCTGCCCGGAATCTGGGTGTCATGATTGACGACCAGCTAACCTTTAAGGTTCTCGTGGCCTCAATTGCTCGGTCGTGTCGATTTGCCCTGTACCACATCAGGTAGATCACACCCTACCTGTCAGAGCATGCAACACAACTTCTGGTACAGGCTCTTGTAATGTCACGCATTGACTACTGCAACTCCCTACTGGCAGGCCTCCCTGCATGCACATTCACACCTCTGGAGATGATCCTGAACGCAGCAGTGAGACTGGTCTTCAATCAACCCAAAACAGCACACGTCACTCCACTGTTCATATCCCTCCACTGGATCCCAGTCGCCGCTTGAATCAATTTTAAAACCCTGTTGCTTGCTTACAAAACAGCAACAAAAACGGCTCCCGCCTACCTGAACTCCCTCATCCAGGTCTAGAATCCCTCCCGCCTACCTGAACTCCCTCATCCAGGTCTACAATCCCTCCCACCTACCTGAACTCCATCATCCAGGTCTACCTACGGACTACCTCACCGGCAGACCACAGTACGTCAGGTTGAAGGACATCGCATCTGACACTGTGGTCAGCAACACAGGAGCACCACAGGGGACTGTACTGGCCCCCCTTCTCTTCACCCTCTACACGGCGGACTTCAGCTACATCTCTGAGTCGTGTCACATCCAGAAGTTTGCCGACGACACGGCCATAATTGGATATGTTAGGGGTGATCAGGAGGAGGAGTACAGGAGCCTAGTGGGGGACTTCGTCACCTGGTGTCACTCCAACCACCTTCAAAAACCAAGGAAATGGTCATAGACTTCAGGAAGTCTAAACCACCCCCACGACCAGTCAAGATCGATGGGGACGAGGTGGAGGTTGTGGGTACCTACAAGTACCTCGGGCTGCAGCTGGACAACAAACTGGACTGGACAATAAACACCGACCACCTCTACAGGAAGGGCCAAAGCAGACTGTACTTCCTGAGGAGGCTGGGCTCATTTAACATCTGCACAAAACTCCTGCGGATGTTTTATCAATCTGTGGTCTCCAGCGTCCTTTTCTACGCTGTGGTGTGCTGGGGGGGGCAGCACAACTAAGAGGGACACCTCGAGACTGGACAAGCTGATCAGGCGGGCCGGTTCTATGGTCGGCATGGAGCTCGACTCTCTGGTGACGGTGGCAGAGGAACTAACACTCAAGAGACTGCTGGCCATACTGGACAACGCCAGCCATCCTCTGCACACCGTCATCACCAAACAGAGGAGCATGTTCAGCGGCAGGCTGCTGCTCCCAAAGTGCTCCACAGACAGACGCAGGAAATCCTTTGTCCCCCGCGCCATCAAACTGTAAAACACCTCTATGGGGAGGAGGGGGACAAAGGAGGTCTGCAGGACAGCTAATGCACACGGTGCACTTTAATAGACTGAGCTACTTTAATTCTGCACACTAAAAAAAAAAAAAAAAAAACTTCTCTACCTCAGTTCTTGTCCTGCATTATATTCCATATCTGACATTTCTTAATATCTATATCTCCTTAATTTTTTATTACCCAGCACTACATCACTTTCTGCACTACATTCACTTTTTCTTTAAATAGTCCTGTATCTCAGTTGTTTACCCTGCACTATATTCATTTTTAACAGTTCTTCTGGACATAGCATATTTTGTTTTATACTCTGTTTTACTTACATGTGTCTTGTTACTACTTGTGTCGTTTTACTAATATGTGTACTACTCACTTGTGCCGTTTTACTAACATGTGTACTACTTACCTGTGCCGTTTTTACTAATATGTTTGCACTATGGAACTGTGATGCTGGAAACTTGAATTTCCCTCGGGATCAATAAAGTTATTATCTATCTATCTTACTATCTATCACTCCCTCCCTCCTACCTGAACTCCCTCATCCATGTCTACCCTCCTTCCCTCCTATCTAAACTCCCTCATCCAGGTCTACACTCTACTAATGAAAGGCGCCTGCTACTCCCATTACAACAGGGCCCTAAGTCTCTAGCTAGACTCTTCTCCTCTGTAGTCCCCCAGTGGTGGAATGAGTTACCGAACTCCATTCGATCAATAACAACATGTGATTTACTTACACTGGTGGGACATTGTATTTTTTCTGGGAACTTCCACCTCTGTAAAAGAAACAGTCATGTCAAGTACAGCAGTATGATTCTACAGTCATTTGTGGTAATTATAAAGTTCTCATTAACTGAATAACTATCCTGCACTTACCAACAGCTTTTTGTGAATTGATTTTAAAACTGACTCCTGCGCGTTTCAGGCTTTCCTGATCATGAGCCATAGCTGGTGCGGCATCTTCAAATACTTCACATATCAGATGATCTCCATTGTTCTCCTTTACAGTTTGACCCAAGAGTGTTAACAGCTCTGGAATTTCAAGGTTCTCCTGCTTCAAGTATCTGTTTCTACACATTCTAATCATGTCTTTTAAAGGCTGGTCTAGTAGGTCTTTGCCCATGAAAGCTGAACTCTTCTCTCTGGGTAATGAGATCAAAACCAGTGAATGATCAAATGATTGATCACCAAAGAGTTGAAGGACTCTGCAGAGCTTCACTTTGTGTTCCTCAGTGAAGTCTTCAGGCTGTAGAACCAGCAGGAACACATGATGTCCAGGATCAGAGAGTCTCACACAGGTTTTTACATGTTGTGTCTGTTGTTCTGAGGAGATGTCAGGAAGCAGCAGATCTGGAGTGTTGATGAGAACTATTTTTTTCTCCTTCAACTGTCCACTGACTCTCAGACAGCAGTCTGGTTCTTTCTCAGTGTTGAACACAGTCTCTCCCAGTATGAAATTCCCTACTGAACTCCTCTCAGACCAGCTGTTCCCCAGCAGAACAATCCTCAGCTCAGACACTGGAATGAAAAAACACTAAATTAGAAAAACCTAATCAGTGTAGACTTCATTCAAAATGAATACAATAAAACTGAATTTATAACCAATGAAGAAGTCACAGCTCTTTTAAGGTGGACTTGGGAATGTGTCAGCTGTCATCATCTTGAAACTTGTACATTCACCAGTGACCCACACCTGCAAACACTGTAAATCTAGATGTTAATGTACAGACGAATAATTCTGACAGTGCAGTTTAACTCACTGTCAGGTGGCAGCAATCCATAGCTGCTGCTCCGCTTGATAGGTTGCAGATCATCTGACACTATAAGGATACAGAACATTGATTAATTCACATGTAATCTTACATCGTAATCAGAAACTATGCCTTTAAAACAAACTGTCAGGATTTCTGTCCATTTATGATGTCACAAATATATAATATATAGACCATTTCTAAATGTGTCTGAGGTTGCGTTCGAAATTCCACACTAACATACTATTTAGTAGGCTAAAACAATATGTAAGATATTTTAGTATGTCTGAAACCTTAGTATAAAACCAATTGTACGCGAATTGCATACAATTTGCGGTGAAATATGACAGTATGCAACGCTGGACACTATGGCGGCATAAATATCCAACAGTGCAATGCAGTGGTGACAATGATCTTAACGGACAATGACGAACAGCTCTTTAACGTTAAAATCACTTCAGTTTAACTGGAAGTAAAAAATTTCACTTTTGCTAGGCGTAATATGTATTTTACATAAATTCAGACTTTGATTCTCAGAAACCGTTGTTTTGGTCAACTGAGGTTGGTACTGGTTACCATGGTTACACGCCTCTAACCGGCAAGGAGGCTCTCAAGGAGCGACTAGGTAAATTACAGCTCAATGCGTTCGAAAAGATACATACTGTTTAATCAAAGAAAAGCATGTTGAATGATAGTACACATATCGAGTATGTAATGCATAGAATGCAATTTCGGACGAAGCCCCAGTTTATTTCAGGTTGCAGTGTAAGTGAAAGACATCAACTAACAGGAAGTAAACAGAGACCCAGGCTGTTGCCTAGCAACACAATTCTATTGCAATTCCGTTGAAATGCACTAAAACGGAGCGTTTCAGACAGAGGGTAAATACAGGCATATTCAGGCAGACAGTATGAGGAAAATATAGAGTTTTTGAACATTACAGAATGTAAACATGTTCTAGTTGAAACATAAAATACACGTAAGAACCTGAAAATGAGCATGACATGGAACCTTTAAATGAAAAGGGACACTATTTCTGGAAGGACAAATTGCTGTTGATTGTTTTGTATCTTTATTTTTGTATGTGTTTTTAATTGTTTCAGTTAAAACTAGTGAAAAAGCTTCTGCCTTTGATCCAGACAAGTGGGAGTCTACAGACAAAACTCAGACTAAAGCAACATATGGAGAAGATTGAACAACAATATGGTGCATCTTTGAGAACATTTAAAAATTGTATCCCAAGTGAATCCCAAACTATGGTACATGTACCACTGGTGGTATGCAAGAGCCTTGCTGAAAGACCTAACAATTGCACTCTAACTGGCCAAAGTCGTTAACTTAAAAAAATTGTCATTTAATTTAATTTTACTACAGACGAACCTTTCAATGCTAAGGAGGAGTTGCAGTTGAGCAGCTAAGCGGCGCCATTTGTAGCAAGAAAATAAGAAGACATTGCTAGGCTAGCTACATCAGTCTGGGATTTCCCGTCACAGGGTCAGAAGAATAGTAAAGGCTGTATATAGGTGAACTGGCTCTTCATTGTTGAATTGTTGGTATCTGTAGTAGGAGGTGGTACTTGGGAAATTTGGTTTGGTACATAGTGGTACATGGTATGAAAAGTGTGGGAACCTCTGCCTTAGGGCAATTTATTATACAACGTGGCAGATACAGTCATGCATCTAACGTAACGCTGGCCCACACTAAAAGATTTTTCAAATCTTAACAGATTTTCAAAATGTGAGAGACCCCACACTTAACGACATGTTCTGTTAAATTTAACAGTTTTGTTCCTATAGTGTGTGGAGAGCAACGATTTGGCCAAAACAGCACACCACACACTAACAGATTCATTCATGAACAACAAGAATCCCACTAAAAAAAAATGAAATCTCGCAAAATCTCTGGCAATCAAACGTGACTTTAGTGTAAACAAACATTGCGGACGATTGGCAGGAAGAATCAGTGATGTTAGTTTTTACTTTGTACTGAAAAATCATGGTTATGAATATTATATTCCATGACAGTATTGCACAAATAATGTATAAAGCACATACAATTTGCTAACATCAAATGTTTGTAAAGAGAGACTACCACCCAAATATCATCTTAAAAGGAGTATGTATGTATAACCATTAACGGAAGCACACATTTAAATAATTGAAATCCATAAGACAAAAATGTGGAATCTCATCACACTCTCTGTTCATGACAATTAGTTTATTCTGTTGATATATTTTGAGAATACGTACCATTATCCATATGTTTATGAACAAGTGTGTGTGCGCGTGTGAATGCATGAGTATGTGTATGATTATATCCAATCAAATGACTGCACTGTTTGACTGCTAAACGCTGCTGCAACAGAAATATATATGGAGCTCTGGAAACCAAATTACTTTTAAATTGCAGGATTAAGAAAGAATATACAGTTTTTATGTGAATGGTAACATCAGACAATGTGTTATCTAGACTAAAAAAGTCTGACCGGACTCACTTGTTGCTGTCGCCATACTGTCACTCTGCTGGAAACATCAGACTGACCAAATGCTGGGTTTGGGAACCTAAACAGAGGATAGGATAAATTGTCTTGTTTGTTAACTTGTCTTGCCTTATGTTATATCAGTAAACCTCCCAACACACACACACACCGCCACTGAAATGTAAATGCCACCTTATGTAGTTTTTCTTTTAACCATCAGACCTGAACAACGACCTTTTGTTTTCTTGTGATAACAATTTAATTATCTTGTTATCTTGGGATTGTGATCTTGAGATAAAAATGTTTCAACCATGTCCGTTTAGTGCTTCTGTAGATTAAACCCACAAATTTACAAGATCTTTTTTATCGAACCACATTGCTTCACTTTGCAAGGTTGGATCAATCTCATCACACTACAGACGCCACCAGTAAACACTGTGGTAACGTGAGCCGGCAAGTGCAAAATATATTATATTGTAGTGGACTGTCGATCCATCCATTCTCCTCTGTTTACACACACACACACACACACACACACACACATATACATATATATACATATATATACATATATATATATATATATATATATATATATACATATATATACATATAAATATATATACATACATATATATATATATATATATATACATATATTATGGCAAGCCGTTTAGGAAATTATTATATATATAATGTGAAATTTGAGAATATTGAATGAAATCCTGAATATATTGAATGAAATCCTGAGAATATTGAATGAACTCTGAATATATGGAATGAAATCCTGAGAATATTGAATGAAATCCTGAGAATATTGAATGAACTCTGAATATATTGAATGAACCCTGAATATATTGAATGAACTCTGAATATATGGAATGAAATCCTGAGAATATTGAATGAAATCCTGAGAATATTGAATGAACTCTGAATATATGGAATGAAATCCTGAGAATATTGAATGAAATCCTGAGAATATTGAATGAACTCTGAATATATTGAATGAACCCTGAATATATTGAATGAACTCTGAATATATGGAATGAAATCCTGAGAATATTGAATGAAATCCTGAGAATATTGAATGAACTCTGAATATATTGAATGAACTCTGAATATATTGAATGAATCCTGAATATATTGAATGAACTCTGAATATATTGAATGAAGTCTGAATATATTGAATGAAGTCTGAATATATTGAATGAACTCTGAATATATTGAATGAACTCTGAATATATTGAATGAAGTCTGAATATATTGAATGAAGTCTGAATATATTGAATGAACTCTGAATATATTGAATGAACTCTGAATATATTGAATGAACCCTGAATATATTGAATGAACTCTGAATATATTGAATGAACTCTGAATATATGGAACGAAATCTGACGTCATAAAGGCCCTGCTGCCATCTTGGTTTTAGGGTCATTATCCGTAGAGATCTTGGTGCTGCTAGACGTGTGTCTCACTATGAGCGAGTCAGCACGAAATCTAGTATCAGCCATCCTCAGTAATGAGGAGATAGTTAACACTCTGGTGAATATATGTACCACAGACCAAAATAATACTGGTAAACATATTGAATACCGTTCTACAGATGAAGAGTTTATTCACTTTTTCATCCGTGGTCTCTATGTGCGGCCGGCTGTGAGAGAGTGCTCAGGGACCGTCTACAAAGTGCAACGCCGAAAAGAGTTGCTACAAAAATATTCAATAACTTCACTATTATACAGTGTTGATACCAAAATCACTTCACACATCATCGATGGTCTCTTCCTGGTTATACTACAACGCTTATTTTGGAAAAATGTGCTTTTGGTGAATTTATAATGGGAAAAATATTCAATGCACTTTGTGGACGGTCCCTGACCACTCGTCTTACAGCCGGCCGCGCATAGAGACCATGATAGGGACCAATGTTATGTGTCCAGCTCGTTTTGATCTAAATAAGGTTGCAGCTCGTTGTCTACCTTACTACGGTTAGAAAGAGCCCTCGTTGGGGTTTAAACAACATTTCGTTTGTGAGTTATTGATCCAGGAAGTTCAAATCTGTCAATATCTTTCCAACTTTAGTGAACTAGTTCAGTTCTGCATCACTCTTCCATGATGAAAAAGTGAATATACTCTTCATCTGTAGAACGGTATTCAATATGTTTACCAGTATTATTTTGGTCCGTGGTACACACACACTCACCAGGGTGTTAATTATCTCCTCATTACTGAGGATGGCTGATACTAGATTTCATGCTGACTCGCTCATAGTGACACACACGTCAAGCAGCACCGAGATCTGAAGGGATAATGACCGAAAACACAAGATGGCAGCAGGGCCTTTATGACGTCAGATTTCATTCAATATATTCAGACTTCATTCAATATATTCAGAGTTCATTCAATATATTCAGACTTCATTCAATATATTCAGACTTCATTCAATATATTCAGGATTCATTCAATATATTCAGACTTCATTCAATATATTCAGACTTCATTCAATATATTCAGGATTCATTCAATATATTCAGACTTCATTCAATATATTCAGACTTCATTCAATATATTCAGGATTCATTCAATATATTCAGACTTCATTCAATATATTCAGGATTCATTCAATATATTCAGGGTTCATTCAATATATTCAGAGTTCATTCAATATATTCAGAGTTCATTCAATATTCTCAGGATTTCATTCAATATTCTCAGGATTTCATTCAATATTCTCAGGATTTCATTCCATATATTCAGAGTTCATTCAATATTCTCAGGATTTCATTCCATATATTCAGAGTTCATTCAATATTCTCAGGATTTCATTCCATATATTCAGAGTTCATTCAATATTCTCAAATTTCACATTATATATATAATAATTTCCTAAACGGCTTGCCATAATATATATACACATATATATATATATATATATATATATATATATATACACACACACACACACACATACACAGTATATATACACACACACACATATATATATATATACACACACACATATACAGTATATATACACACACACACACATATACAGTATATATACACACACACACACACATATGTATATGTATATATATATATATATACACACACACACACATATAAAACACGCACTACACACAAGCGCTACTTTATTCTGAAGTCCATGTTATAGCTGGTAGCTTCTGCTAGCTAACGTTAGCTACCAGCTCAACATTAGCATAGCAAAACTACCATCACAAAGTAAAACTTATCTCCAAAGCAAACGCCAGAGACATTATCTGCCTAATTTTACCTGTGTTCTCCTTCAACTAGCTAACTAAATGACCAACTATCTAACTCGGTTATACTCCCAAGCCAACTGACACCGCAGTTCAACTACTAAGGCTTATATATATATATATATATATATATATATATATATATATATGGTATAATCAGTAAGTTTGAAGCTGAGTTTGCTTTAAAACAAAAACCTTTCCCGATTCAAAATGTGTTATATGGTAGCTTGTACTCTTATTCGTAGTAGTCGCAATAATAATAGTGGTGATAGTGGTAAAAAGATAATGTGTTATCAATGGTGGTAAAACTTGCAATTGTAATCTTGTTTTTATAGCTGTTGTAATGTTTATCAAAAGAAGATTTAACTTCCTTCCTTCACCTTTAGTCTGAACTTCAGACTCTACAGAGTCATTTATAGACTAATAAAGACATAAATACATTTCTCAGTATCAGTATTCATTAGTCACTGTAGCAAACTATACATACTATAGAATTCACCAAAACTTCAAAACAATTTATTCAAACAATTAATTTCCATGTCATTACTTACCTGAGGTGGCTGTTGCAGTTATCGTGATTGACGGTCTCCCATCATGGATTTTTTAAAGTATACTGCAAGAGAGAATATATTCTTTTCAGTTCAGTTGATGTGGTTACTTTTGGTAACTACAAACAGTGATTCTGGTCCAGCTAATCACCAGTCCTGAATAGTTAGCATACACTTTAGGATTAGAAACAATCAGTTTTTACTCATCAATCCAAGAATTTTGTCTTTCTTACAATTAAACACATTTGTTTGTTTGAATTTATATTTCAGATGTGACTACTCACCAGGTGAGATCTTCTTTGCTTCCACCAGTGAAATTACAAACTCCGCACTGACGTCAAACTCACCTGAGACAACCTTTCCTCTCAGAGTGGGCAGGGCACTGCAAACACACGATATCAGTTCAACAGCTAAGTTAATGTTTAACATCCTCTTAAGTTTTACACCAGAAACTAGGAAGCCTGATACATGTACAGATCAGTACTTTACATTCATACTTAACAGACAGTAGGCTATTTTCCTTCACCTTCATGTTGCAAACATATATCATGGAGCATACGCCTATATGGTCTTCTGGAGGTATTAAATCTGACAACAAGATGGATAATCATTTAAATTAGGGATGTCCCGATCCCAAAGTTTTGTGGCCCCGGTCCCAAACAAAGTCCCTTAATATTGGGTATCGAATGCCAACCCGATACTTATACATACCTAAATAACACAGGTACCCAGTACACACTCAAGTTGGTGCAACCAGTCCAACTGTGTGATTGAAAGTTGAATAATTCTGCAGCATCACTAGCTTTATGTTTTAATTATTTTTTACCACAGTGAGAATTCAAAAAAGATAACTGTTATTCACGAATGCCTAACACCCCCTTACCTCAAGACAATTCTACCTATAGCAGTAAGCAACATTTGAAAGATAAACAATTCTCAACAATACAATACTCACATACGTACACTGAGTGGTATTGGTGGTGTAGTAATCCTCCTTCTTGTCCATACTGGTTGTGATGAAATGTCTTCTTAATGCAAATATGTTGTAAAAGATGGAGGGTCAAAATCCACGGTCCGCAATCCTACATGATGCACAATCAAGTGGGTATCTTCTAAAGTTTGTCATTTAAGTACTAAATTCACCTTTGTGTATGGATTGTGTTTCTTTGCTTAGCTGTGGCAGAGCGATATGTCCTGGTTGTCATATTGTATATTGGAGTAAAACTCCATCAATAAACCCTAAACAAGCCTGCCAGGACAAGAAAAAGCAAAACAGAAATGTTTGAGGTAGAGTTGTCAATCAATTAAAATATTTAATTGCGATTAATTGCATGATTGTCCACGATTAATCACATATTAATCACATTTTTTATCTGTTCAAAATATACCTTAAAAGGATATTTGTCAAGTATTTAATACTCTTATCAACATGGGAGTGGTCAAATATTCTGCTTTATGCAAATGTATGTATATGTATTATTGTAAATCAATTAACAACACAAAACAATGACAAATATTGTCCAGAAACCCTCACAGGTACTGCATTTAGCATAAAACAATATGCTCAAATCATAACATGGCAAACTGCAGCCCAACAGGCAACAGGCTAGCTTTAAAACTAGTTAACTTCTAGCTAGCTAACTTCTAGCTTACTTGAATTTCAGGTGGACAACATTAATTATTTTTGTTTTGTGAGGCAGTTAGCTCCTCCACTAGCTTATGCTAATTAAATAGCTAGCTAGCTAACTTAGCTAAGTAGCAAACTTCTAGCCAACTTAGCTACATTTTTGGTGTACCGGCTAGCCAGTTTTAGGTGTTTTATTGACCATTAGGTAACAGTTAAATAATACTATTTTAACAAACACTTAAAGACTGGAAAAATAAAGAAAAAAACAATAGTTAGTTAGCTTAACTTACTGGTTGGTGGGGCTTCAATGTCCAGACTGTCCTGGTAAAACCGTTCCCGTTCGGCTCCCCGTTAATCAGCATCACTTTCTTCAGGTTTGTTAATCTCCAGATACAGCCAGGAACGTACCTGGCCAACAGGTGATTTGACTCACCTGTTTCCTTGTTTTTATTCAGCTATTCAAATGCTAGCGTCAAACTATCACACGGCTAGCTAACTTCTAGCTAGCTAGTTAACTTCTAGCTAGCTAACTTCTAGCAAACTTGAATTTGAGGTGGAAAAAGTTACTTCTTTTTGTTGTGTAGGGTAGTTGGCTCCTCCACTATCTTATGCTAATTAAGTAGCTAGCTAACTTCTAGCGAGCTAACTTGAATTTGAGGTGGATAACGTTTCTCCTTTTTGTTGTGTGGCGTGGTTAGCTCCTCCACTAGCGAATGCTAATTAAGTAGCTACCTAGCTAACTTAGCTAAGTAGCTAACTTAGGTAGCTAGCTAACCTTTAGCTAGCTAACTTAGCTAGCTGGGTAGCTAACATTAGCTTAATTGACATTTAGCAAACATACATTTTTGATGTGCCAGCTAGCCAGTTTTAGGTGTTTTATTGACCATTAGGCAACAGTTAAATAATACTATTTTAACAAACGCTTAAAGACTGGAAAAATAAAGAAAACAACAATAGTTAGTTAGCTTAATTAACCTACTGGTTGGTGGGACTTCAATGTCCAGACTGTCCTGGTAAAACCTTTCTCGTTCGGCTCCCCGTTAATCAGCATCACTTTCTTCAGGTGTGTTAATCTTCAGATACAGCCAGGAGCGTACCTGGCCAACAGGTGATTTGACTCACCTGTTTCCCTGTTTTTATTCAGCTATTCAAATGCCAGAGTCAAACTACCACACGGCTAGTTAACATCTAGCAAACTTGAATTTGAGGTGGACAATGTTAGTTCTTTTTGTTGTGTGGGATAGTTAGCTCCTCCACTATCTTATGCTAATTAAGTAGCTACCTAGCTAAATTAGGTAGCTAGCTTACTTTTAGCTAGCTAATTTAGCTAGCAAACTTCTAGCAAACCTCTAGCTAACTTAGCTAACATTATCTTAATTGACATTAAGCTAACATCTTTAGGTGTTTTATTGACCATTAAGCAACACTTAAATAATAATACTATTTTAACAAACGCTTAAAGACTGGAAAAATAAAGAAAACAGCTTCAACAATAATTAGCTTACCTTTCTAGTTGGTGGGCTCCCCGTTAATCAGCATCACTTTCTTCAGGTGTGTTAATCTCCAGATACAGCCAGGAACGTACCTGGCCAACAGATGATTTGACTCACCTGTTTCCTTGTTTTTATTCAGCTATTCAAATGCTAGAGTCAAACTATCACATGGCTAGCTAACTTCTAGCTAGCTAGTTAACTTCTAGCTAGCTAATTTCTAGCAAACTTGAATTTGAGGTGGACAACATTACTTCTTTTTGTTGTGTGGGGCAGTTAGCTCCTCCACTAGCTTATGCTAATTAAGTAGCTACCTAGCTAACTTAGCTAAGTGGCTAACTTAGGTAGCTAGCTAACTTAGCTAGCAAACCTCTTGCTAACTTAGCTAACATTATCTTAATTGACATTTAGCTCACATTTTTAGGTGTTTTATTGACCATTAAGCAACAGTTAAATAATAATACTATTTTAACAAACACTTAAAGAATTGAAAATAAAGAAAACAGCTTCAACAATAGTTAGTTAGCTTAATTAACTTACTGGTTGGTGGGCCTTCAATGTCCAGACTGTCCGAGTAAAACCCTTCTCATCTGGCTCTCCTTTTTGTTGTGTGGGGCAGTTAGCTCCTCCACTAGCTTATGCTAATTAAGTAGCTACCTAGCTAACTTAGCTAAGTAGCTAACTTAGGTAGCTAGCTAACTTCTAGCAAACCTCTAGCTAACTTAGCTAACTAGGTAGCTAACATTAGCTTAATTGACATATAGCTAACATTAGCTTAATTGACATTTAGCTAACATTAGCTTAATTGACATTTAGCTACATTAGCTTAATTGACATTTAGCTAACATTAGCTAAATTGACATTTAGCTACATCTGCTTAATTGACATTAACATTTTTAGGTGTTTTATTGACCAACAGTTAAATAATAATACTATTTTAACAAACACTTAAAGACTGGAAAAATAAAGAAAACAGCTTCAACAATAATTAGCTTACCTTACTGGTTGGTGGGCTCCCCGTTAATCAGCATCACTTTCTTCAGGTGTGTTAATCTCCAGATACAGCCAGGAACATACCTGGCCAACAGGTGATTTGACTCACCTGTTTCCTTGTTTTTATTCAGCTATTCAAATGCTAGAGTCAAACTATCAAACAGCTAGCTAACTTCTAGCTAGCTAGTTAACTTCTAGCTGGCTAACTTCTAGCAAACTTGAATTTGAGGTGGACAACATTACTTCTTTTTGTTGTGTGGGGCAGTTAGCTCCTCCACTAGCTTATGCTAATTAAGTAGCTACCTAGCTAACTTAGCTAAGTAGCTAACTTAGGTAGCTAGCTAACTTAGCTAGCAAACCTCTAGCTAACTTAGCTAACATTATCTTAATTGACATTTAGCTCACATTTTTAGGTGTTTTATTGACCAAGTTAAATAATAATACTATTTTAACAAACACTTAAAGACTGGAAAAATAAAGAAAACAGCTTCAACAATAATTAGCTTACCTGACTGGTTGGTGGGCTCCCCGTTAATCAGCATCACTTTCTTCATGTGTGTTAATCTCCAGATACAGCCAGGAACGTACCTGGCCAACAGGTGATTTGACTCACCTGTTTCCTTGTTTTTATTCAGCTATTCAAATGCTAGAGTCAAACTATCACACGGCTAGCTAACTTCTAGCTAGCTAGTTAACTTCTAGCTAGCTAACTTCTAGCAAACTTGAATTTGAGGTGGACAACATTACTTCTTTTTGTTGTGTGGGGCAGTTAGCTCCTCCACTAGCTTATGCTAATTAAATAGCTACCTAGCTAACTTAGCTAAGTGGCTAACTTAGGTAGCTAGCTAACTTAGCTAGCAAACCTCTAGCTAACTTAGCTAACATTATCTTAATTGACATTTAGCTCACATTTTTAGGTGTTTTATTGACCATTAAGCAACAGTTAAATAATAATACTATTTTAACAAACATTTAAAGAATTGAAAATAAAGAAAACAGCTTCAACAATAGTTAGTTAGCTTAATTAACTTACTGGTTGGTGGGCCTTCAATGTCCAGACTGTCCGAGTAAAAGCCTTCTCATCTGGCTCTCCTTTTTGTTGTGTGGGGCAGTTAGCTCCTCCACTAGCTTATGCTAATTAAGTAGCTACCTAGCTAACTTAGCTAAGTAGCTAACTTAGGTGGCTAGCTTACTTCTAGCAAACCTCTAGCTAACTTAGCCAACTAGGTAGCTAACATTAGCTTAATTGACATATAGCTAACATTAGCTTAATTGACATTTAGCTACATTAGCTTAATTGTCATTAACATTTTTAGGTGTTTTATTGACCATTAAGCAACAGTTAAATAATAATACTATTTTAACAAACACTTAAAAGACTGGAAAAATAAAGAAAACAGCTTCAACAATAATAAGCTTACCTTACTGGTTGGTGGGCTCCCCGTTAATCAGCATCACTTTCTTCAGGTGTGTTAATCTCCAGATACAGCCAGGAACGTACATGGCCAACAGGTGATTTGACTCACCTGTTTCCTTGTTTTTATTCAGCTATTCAAATGCTAGAGTCAAACTATCACACGGCTAGCTAACTTCTAGCTAGCTAGTTAACTTCTAGCTAGCTAACTTCTAGCAAACTTGAATTTGAGGTGGACAACATTACTTCTTTTTGTTGTGTGGGGCAGTTAGCTCCTCCACTAGCTTATGCTAATTAAGTAGCTACCTAGCTAACTTAGCTAAGTAGCTAACTTAGGTAGCTAGCTAACTTTTAGCTAGCTAACTTAGCTAGCAAACTTCTAGTAAACCTCTAGCTAACTTAGCTAATATTATCTTAATTGACATTTAGCTCACATTTTTAGGTGTTTTATTGACCATTAAGCAACAGTTAAATAATAATACTATTTTAACAAACACTTAAAGAATTGAAAATAAAGAAAACAGCTTCAACAATAGTTAGTTAGCTTAATTAACTTACTGGTTGGTGGGCCTTCAATATCCAGACTGTCCAAGTTCCTCTCCGGGAACCATCACCTTACCGTGGTGGAGAGGTTTGGGTGTCCCTATGAACCTGAGAGCTATGTTGTCTGGAGCCTGGTGCTCCTGGTAGGGTCTCCCATGGCAAATTGGTTTCAGGCGAGGGGCCAGACTAAGAATGGTTCAAAATACCCTTATGAATAATCGAGGTAGAGGACAAGTGACCCGGCCCGGAGGAAGCCCGGGGCCCACGTCTGGAGCCAGGCCCAGACGGAGGGCCCGTCAGCGAGCGTCTGGTGGCCGGGCTTGCCACGGAGCCCGGCCGGGAATATCCCGAAGAAGCAACGTGGCACCCCCCTCCTCTCCATCCTGTGGGCTCACCACCTGCGGGACGAACCGCTGGGGTAGGGTGCGCAGCCACATGGGTGGCAGCGAAGGCCAGGGACCTCGACGGACCAGACCTGGGTCGCAGAGGCTGGCTCTGGGGACGTGGAACGTCACCTCTCTGTGGGGGAAGGAGCCGGAGCTTGTGCGGGAGGTGGAGCGCTACCAGTTAGATCTGGTGGGGCTTACCTCTACGCACAGCCTCGGTTCTGGAACCGTACTCCTGGATAGGGGTTGGACTTTATTCTTCTCTGGAGTTGCCCAAGGTGCGAGGCGCCGGGCGGGTGTGGGGATACTCACAAATCCCCGGCTGAGTGCCGCTACGTTGGAGTTTACCCCGGTGGACGAGAGGGTCGCCTCCCTACGCCTTCGGGTTATGGGGGGGAAAACTCTGACTGTTGTTTGTGCGTATGCACCGAACAGCAGTTCAGAGTATTCGGCCTTCTTGGAGACCCTGAATGGAGTCCTGCATGGGGCTCCAGTAGGGGACTCCATAGTTCTCCTGGGAGACTTCAACGCGCACGTGGGCAACGATGGAGACACCTGGAGAGGCGTGATTGGGAGGAATGGCCCCCCTGATCTAAACCCGAGTGGTCGGTTGTTACTGGACTTCTGTGCTAGTCATGGACTGTCCATAACAAACACCATGTTCGAACATAAGGATGCTCATAAGTGTACGTGGTACCAGAGCACCCTAGGCCGAAGGTCGATGATCGATTTTGTTATCGTATCGTCTGATCTGAGGCCGCATGTTTTGGACACTCGGGTGAAGAGAGGGGCGGAGCTGTCAACTGATCACCATCTGGTGGTGAGTTGGGTCAGAGGGTGGGGGAAGACTCTGGACAGACCTGGTAAACCCAAACGGGTAGTGCGGGTGAACTGGGAACGTCTGGAGGAGGCCTCTGTCCGAGAGACCTTCAACTCACACCTCCGGCGGAGCTTTTCTGGCATTCCTGTGGAGGTTGGGGGCATTGAACCCGAGTGGGCGATGTTCAAAGCTTCCATTGCTGAAGCTGCGGCAGTGAGCTGTGGTCTAAAGGTCTTAGGTGCCTCAAGGGGCGGCAACCCTCGAACACCGTGGTGGACACCGGTGGTCAGGGAAGCCGTCCGACTGAAGAAGGAGGCCTTCCGGGATATTTTATCTCGGAGGACTCCGGAGGCGGTTGCAAGGTACCGACAGGCCCGACGGGCAGCAGCCGCTGCCGTGAAGGAGGCAAAGCAGCGGGTGTGGGAGGAGTTCGGAGCAGCCATGGAGAAGGACTTTCGGTCGGCACCAAGGTGCTTCTGGAAAACCGTCCGGAACCTCAGGAGGGGGAAACGGGGAACCATCCAAGCTGTGTACAGTAAGGATGGGACACTGTTGACCTCAACTGAAGAGGTAATCGGGCGGTGGAAAGAGCACTTTGAGGAACTCCTGAACCCGACTAATACGCCCTCTTTTGTAGAGGCAGAGCTGGAAGCTGATGGGGGATCATCATCAATTTCCCTGGTGGAGGTCACTGAGGTAGTCAAACAACTCCACAGTGGCAAAGCCCCGGGGGTTGATGAGATCCGTCCAGAAATGCTGAAAGCTTTGGGTGTGGAGGGGCTGTCTTGGATGACACGTCTCTTCAACATTGCGTGGAAGTCGGTGACAGTGCCTACGGAGTGGCAGACAGGGATGGTGGTTCCCCTCTTCAAAAAGGGGGACCAGAGAGTGTGTGCCAATTACAGGGGTATCACACTACTCAGCCTCCCTGGTAAAGTCTACTCCAAGGTGCTGGAAAGGAGGGTTCGGCCGATAGTCGAACCTCGGATTGAAGAGGAACAATGCGGATTCCGTCCTGGCCGTGGAACAACGGACCAGCTCTTCACCCTCGCAAGGATCCTGGAGGGGGCCTGGGAGTATGCCTATCCAGTCTACATGTGTTTTGTGGACTTGGAGAAGGCGTATGACCGGGTCTCCCGGGAGATACTGTGGGGGGTGCTGCGGGAGTACGGGGTGAGGGGGGCCCTTCTTAGGGCCATCCAATCTCTGTACGCCCAAAGCGAGAGCTGTGTCCGGATCCTCGGCAGTAAGTCGGACTCGTTTCCGGTGGGGGTTGGCCTCCGCCAGGGCTGCGCTTTGTCACCAATCCTGTTCGTGATATTCATGGACAGGATATCGAGGCGTAGTCGGGGGGAGGAGGGTTTGCAGTTCGGTGTGCTGAGGATCTCATCGCTGCTTTTTGCAGATGATGTGGTCCTGTTGGCATCATCGGACTGTGACCTCCAGCACTCACTGGATCGGTTCGCAGCCGAGTGTGAAGCGGCTGGGATGAGGATCAGCACCTCTAAATCTGAGGCCATGGTTCTCAGCAGGAAACCGATGGATTGCCTACTCCGGGTAGGGAATGAGTCCTTACCCCAAGTGAAGGAGTTCAAGTACCTCGGGGTCTTGTTCGCGAGTGAGGGGACAATGGAACGTGAGATTGGCCGGAGAATCGGAGCAGCGGGGGCGGTACTGCATTCGCTTTACCGCACCGTTGTGACGAAAAGAGAGCTGAGCCGGAAGGCAAAGCTCTCGATCTACCGGGCAATCTTCGTTCCTACTCTCACCTATGGTCGTGAGTGTTGGGTCATGACCGAAAGAACGAGGTCGCGGGTACAAGCGGCCGAAATGGGATTCCTCAGGAGGGTGGCTGGCGTCTCCCTTAGAGATAGGGTGAGAAGCTCAGTCATCCGTGAGGGACTCGGAGTAGAGCCGCTGCTCCTTTGCGTTGAAAGGAGCCAGTTGAGGTGGTTCGGGCATCTAGTAAGGATGCCCCCTGGGCGCCTCCCTAGGGAGGTGTTCCAGGCACGACCAGCTGGGAGGAGGCCACGGGGAAGACCCAGGACTAGGTGGAGAGATTATATCTCCACACTGGCCTGGGAACGCCTCGGGATCCCCCAGTCAGAGCTGGTTAATGTGGCCCGGGAAAGGGAAGTTTGGGGTCCCCTGCTGGAGCTGTTGCCCCCGCGACCCGACCCCGGATAAGCGGTTGAAGATGAGATGAGATGAGACCTAGCTAACTTAGCTAAGTGGCTAACTTAGGTAGCTAGCTAACTTAGCTAGCAAACCTCTAGCTAACTTAGCTAACATTATCTTAATTGACATTTAGCTCACATTTTTAGGTGTTTTATTGACCATTAAGCAACAGTTAAATAATAATACTATTTTAACAAACATTTAAAGAATTGAAAATAAAGAAAACAGCTTCAACAATAGTTAGTTAGCTTAATTAACTTACTGGTTGGTGGGCCTTCAATGTCCAGACTGTCCGAGTAAAAGCCTTCTCATCTGGCTCTCCTTTTTGTTGTGTGGGGCAGTTAGCTCCTCCACTAGCTTATGCTAATTAAGTAGCTACCTAGCTAACTTAGCTAAGTAGCTAACTTAGGTGGCTAGCTTACTTCTAGCAAACCTCTAGCTAACTTAGCCAACTAGGTAGCTAACATTAGCTTAATTGACATATAGCTAACATTAGCTTAATTGACATTTAGCTACATTAGCTTAATTGTCATTAACATTTTTAGGTGTTTTATTGACCATTAAGCAACAGTTAAATAATAATACTATTTTAACAAACACTTAAAAGACTGGAAAAATAAAGAAAACAGCTTCAACAATAATAAGCTTACCTTACTGGTTGGTGGGCTCCCCGTTAATCAGCATCACTTTCTTCAGGTGTGTTAATCTCCAGATACAGCCAGGAACGTACATGGCCAACAGGTGATTTGACTCACCCGTTTCCTTGTTTTTATTCAGCTATTCAAATGCTAGAGTCAAACTATCACACGGCTAGCTAACTTCTAGCTAGCTAGTTAACTTCTAGCTAGCTAACTTCTAGCAAACTTGAATTTGAGGTGGACAACATTACTTCTTTTTGTTGTGTGGGGCAGTTAGCTCCTCCACTAGCTTATGCTAATTAAGTAGCTACCTAGCTAACTTAGCTAAGTAGCTAACTTAGGTAGCTAGCTAACTTTTAGCTAGCTAACTTAGCTAGCAAACTTCTAGTAAACCTCTAGCTAACTTAGCTAACTATCTTAATTGACATTTAGCTCACATTTTTAGGTGTTTTATTGACCATTAAGCAACAGTTAAATAATAATACTATTTTAACAAACACTTAAAGAATTGAAAATAAATAAAACAGCTTCAACAATAGTTAGTTAGCTTAATTAACTTACTGGTTGGTGGGCCTTCAATATCCAGACTGTCCAAGTAAAACCCTTCTCATCCGGCTCTCCTTTTTGTTGTGTGGGGCAGTTAACTCCTCCACTAGCTTATGCTAATTAAGTAGCTACCTAGCTAACTTAGCTAAGTAGCTAACTTAGGTAGCTAGCTAACTTCTAGCAAACCTCTAGCTAACTTAGCTAACTAGGTAGCTAACATTAGCTTAATTGACATTTAGCTACATTAGCTTAATTTACATTTAGTTAACATTAGCTTAATTGACATTTAGCTAACATTAGCTTAATTGACATTTAGCTTACATTAGCTGAATTGACATTTAGCTACATTAGCTTAATTGACATTTAGCTAACATTAGCTTAATTGACATTTAGCTACATTAGCTTAATTGACATTAACATTTTTAGGTGTTTTATTGACCAACAGTTAAATAATAATACTATTTTAACAAACACTTAAAGTCTGGAAAAATAAAGAAAACAGCTTCAACAATAATTAGCTTACCTGACTGGTTGGTGGGCTCCCCGTTAATCAGCATCACTTTCTTCAAGTGTGTTAATCTCCAGATACAGCCAGGAACGTACATGGCCAACAGGTGATTTGACTCACCTGTTTCCTTGTTTTTATTCAGCTATTCAAATGCTAGAGTCAAACTATCACACGGCTAGCTAACTTCTAGCTAGCTAGTTAACTTCTAGCTAGCTAACTTCTAGCAAACTTGAATTTGAGGTGGACAACATTACTTCTTTTTGTTGTGTGGGGCAGTTAGCTCCTCCACTAGCTTATGCTAATTAAGTAGCTACCTAGCTAACTAAGCTAAGTAGCTAACTTATGTAGCTAGCTAACTGAGCTAGCAAACCTCTAGCTAACTTAGCTAACATTATCTTAATTGACATTTAGCTCACATTATTAGGTGTTTTATTGACCAAGTTAAATAATAATACTATTTTAACAAACACTTAAAGACTAGAAAAATAAAGAAAACAGCTTCAACAATAATTAGCTTACCTGACTGGTTGGTGGGCTCCCCGTTAATCAGCATCACTTTCTTCAGGTGTGTTAATCTCCAGATACAGCCAGGATCGTACATGGCCAACAGGTGATTTGACTCACCTGTTTCCTTGTTTTTATTCAGCTATTCAAATGCTAGAGTCAAACTATCACACGGCTAGCTAACTTCTAGCTAGCTAGTTAACTTCTAGCTAGCTAACTTCTAGCAAACTTGAATTTGAGGTGGACAACATTAATTATTTTTGTTGTGTGGGGCAGTTAGCTCCTCGACTAGCTTATGCTAATTAAGTAGCTACCTAGCTAACTTAGGTAGCTAGCTAACTTAGCTAGCAAACTTCTAGCAAACCTCTAGCTAACTTAGCTAACATTATCTTAATTGACATTTAGCTCACATTTTTAGGTGTTTTATTGACCATTAAGCAACAGTTAAATAATAATACTATTTTAACAAACACTTTAAGAATTGAAAATAAAGAAAACAGCTTCAACAATAGTTAGTTAGCTTAATTAACTTACTGGTTTGTGGGCCTTCAATGTCCAGGCTGTCCGAGTAAAACCCTTCTCATCCGGCTCTCCTTTTTGTTGTGTGGGGCAGTTAGCTCCTCCACTAGCTTATGCTAATTAAGTAGCTACCTAGCTAACTTAGCTAAGTAGCTAACTTAGGTAGCTAGCTAACTTCTAGCAAACCTCTAGCTAACTTGGTAGCTAACATTAGCTTAATTGACATTTAACTAACATTAGCTTAATTGACATTTAGCTAACATTAGCTTAATTGACATTTAGCTACATTAGCTTAATTGACATTTAGCTAACATTAGCTTAATTGACATTTAGCTACATTAGCTTAATTGACATTAACATTTTTAGGTGTTTTATTGACCAATAGTTAAATAATAATACTATTTTAACAAACACTTAAAGACTGGAAAAATAAAGAAAACAGCTTCAACAATAATTAGCTTACCTTACTGGTTGGTGAGCTCCCCGTTAATCAGCATCACTTTCTTCAGGTGTGTTAATCTCGATACAGCCAGGAACGTACATGGCCAACAGGTGATTTGACTCACCTGTTTCCTTGTTTTTATTCAGCTATTCAAATGCTAGAGTCAAACTATCACACGGCTAGCTAACTTCTAGCTAGCTAGTTAACTTCTAGCTAGCTAACTTCTAGCAAACTTGAATTTGAGGTGGACAACATTACTTCTTTTTGTTGTGTGGGGCAGTTAGCTCCTCCACTAGCTTATGCTAATTAAGTAGCTACCTAGCTAACTTAGCTTAGTAGCTTACTTAGGTAGCTAGGTAACTTAGCTAGCAAACTTCTAGCAAACCTCTAGCTAACTTAGCTAACATTATCTTAATTGACATTTAGCTCACATTATTAGGTGTTTTATTGACCAAGTTAAATAATAATACTATTTTAACAAAAACTTAAAGACTGGAAAAATAAAGAAAACAGCTTCAACAATAATTAACTTACCTTACTGGTTGGTGGGCTCCCCGTTAATCAGCATCACTTTCTTCAGGTGTGTTAATCTCCAGATACAGCGAGGAACGTACCTGGCCAACAGGTGATTTGATTCACCAGTTTTCTTGTTATTATTCAGGTATTCAAATGCCAGAGTCAAACTATCACACGGCTAGCTAACTTCTAGCTAGCTAGTTAATTTCTAGCTAGCTAACTTCTAGCAAACTTGAATTTGAGGTGGACAACATTAATTCTTTTTGTTGTGTGGGGCAGTTAGCTCCTCCACTATCTTATGCTAATTAAGTAGCTACCTAGCTAACTTAGGTAGCTAGCTAACTTAGCTAGCAAACTTCTAGCAAACCTCTAGCTAACTTAGCTAACATTATCTTAATTGACATTTAGCTCATATTTTTAGGTGTTTTATTGACTATTAAGCAACAGTTAAATAATAATGCTATTTTAACAAACACTTAAAGAATTGAAAATAAAGAAAACAGCTTCAACAATAGTTAGTTAGCTTAATTAACTTACTGGTTGGTGGGCCTTCAATGTCCAGACTGTCCGAGTAAAACCCTTCTCATCCGGCTCTCCTTTTTGTTGTGTGGGGCAGTTAGCTCCTCCACTAGCTTATGCTAATTAAGTAGCTACCTAGCTAACTTAACTAAGTAGCTAACTTAGGTAGCTAGCTAACTTCTAGCAAACCTCTAGCTAACTTAGTTAACTAGGTAGCTAACATTAGCTTAATTTACATTTAGCTCACA
Source organism: Sebastolobus alascanus (assembly GCA_916701645.2). Classification (NCBI taxonomy): domain Eukaryota; kingdom Metazoa; phylum Chordata; class Actinopteri; order Perciformes; family Sebastidae; genus Sebastolobus; species Sebastolobus alascanus. Next base: position 43,563 of record CAKAOJ020000506.1, read on the forward strand.
TTAGCTTAATTGACATTTAGCTCACATTAGCTTAATTGACATTTAGCTAACATTAGCTTAATTGACATTTAGCTACATTAGCTTAATTGACATTTAGCTACATTAGCTTAATTGACATTTAGCTAACATTAGCTTAATTGACATTTAGCTACATTAGCTTAATTGACATTAACATTTTTAGGTGTTTTATTGACCAACAGTTAAATAATAATACTATTTTAACAAACACTTAAAGACTGGAAAAATAAAGAAAACAGATTCAACAATAATTAGCTTACCTTACTGGTTGGTGGGCTCCCCGTTAATCAGCATCACTGTCTTCAGGTGTGTTAATCTCCAGATACAGCCAGGAACGTACCTGGCCAACAGGTGATTATACTCACCTGTTTCCTTGTTTTTATTCAGCTATTCAAATGCTTGACTCAAACTATCACACGGCTAGCTAACTTCTAGCTAGCTAGTTAACTTCTAGCTAGCTAACTTCTAGCAAACTTGAATTTGAGGTGGACAAGATTACTTCTTTTTGTTGTGTGGGGCAGTTAGCTCCTCCACTAGCTTATGATAATTAAGTAGCTACCTAGCTAACTTAGCTAAGTAGCTAACTTAGGTAGCTAGCTAACTTTTAGCTAGCTAACTTAGCTAGCAAACTTCTAGCAAACCTCTAGCTAACTTAGCTAACATCATCTTTATTGACATTTAGCTCACATTTTTAGGTGTTTTATTGACCATTAAGCAACAGTTAAATAATAATACTATTTTAACAAACACTTAAAGAATTGAAAATAAAGAAAACAGCTTCAACAATAGTTAGTTAGCTTAATTAACTTACTGGTTGGTGGGCCTTCAATGTCCAGACTGTCCGAGTAAAACCCTTCTCATCCGGCTCTCCTTTTTGTTGTGTGGGGCAGTTAGCGCCTCCACTAGCTTATGCTAATTAAGTAGCTACCTAGCTAACTTAGCTAAGTAGCTAACTTAGGTAGCTAGCTAACTTCTAGCAAACCTCTAGCTAACTTAGCTAACTTAGGTAGCTAGCTAACTTTGCTAGCAAACTTCTAGCTAACTTAGCTAACATTATCTTAATTGACATTTAGCTCACATTTTTTGGTGTTTTATTGACCATTAAGCAACAGTTAAATAATAATACTATTTTAACAAACACTTAAAGAATTGAAAATAAAGAAAACAGCTTCAACAATAGTTAGTTAGCTTAATTAACTTACTGGTTGGTGGGCCTTCAATGTCCAGACTGTCCGAGTAAAACCCTTCTCATCCGGCTCTCCCTTTTGTTGTGTGGGGCAGTTAGCTCCTCCACTAGCTTATGCTAATTAAGTAGCTACCTAGCTAACTTAGCTAAGTAGCTCAATTAGGTAGCTAGCTAACTTCTAGCAAACCTCTAGCTAACTTAGCTAACTAGGTAGCTAACATTAGCTTAATTTACATTTAGCTCACATTAGCTTAATTGACATTTAGCTCACATTAGCTTAATTGACATTTAGCTAACATTAGCTTAATTGACATTTAGCTACATTAGCTTAATTGACATTTAGCTACATTAGCTTAATTGACATTTAGCTAACATTAGCTTAATTGACATTTAGCTACATTAGCTTAATTGACATTAACATTTTTAGGTGTTTTATTGACCAACAGTTAAATAATAATACTATTTTAACAAACACTTAAAGACTGGAAAAATAAAGAAAACAGATTCAACAATAATTAGCTTACCTTACTGGTTGGTGGGCTCCCCGTTAATCAGCATCACTGTCTTCAGGTGTGTTAATCTCCAGATACAGCCAGGAACGTACCTGGCCAACAGGTGATTTTACTCACCTGTTTCCTTGTTTTTATTCAGCTATTCAAATGCTTGACTCAAACTATCACACGGCTAGCTAACTTCTAGCTAGCTAGTTAACTTCTAGCTAGCTAACTTCTAGCAAACTTGAATTTGAGGTGGACAAGATTACTTCTTTTTGTTGTGTGGGGCAGTTAGCTCCTCCACTAGCTTATGCTAATTAAGTAGCTACCTAGCTAACTTAGCTAAGTAGCTAACTTAGGTAGCTAGCTAACTTTTAGCTAGCTAACTTAGCTAGCAAACTTCTAGCAAACCTCTAGCTAACTTAGCTAACATCATCTTTATTGACATTTAGCTCACATTTTTAGGTGTTTTATTGACCATTAAGCAACAGTTAAATAATAATACTATTTTAACAAACACTTAAAGAATTGAAAATAAAGAAAACAGCTTCAACAATAGTTAGTTAGCTTAATTAACTTACTGGTTGGTGGGCCTTCAATGTCCAGACTGTCCGAGTAAAACCCTTCTCATCCGGCTTTCCTTTTTGTTGTGTGGGGCAGTTAGCTCCTCCACTAGCTTATGCTAATTAAGTAGCTACCTAGCTAACTTAGCTAAGTAGCTAACTTAGGTAGCTAGCTAACTTCTAGCAAACCTCTAGCTAACTTAGCTAACTAGGTAGCTAACATTAGCTTAATTGACATATAGCTAACATTAGCTTAATTGACATTTAGCTAACATTAGCTTAATTTACATTTAGTTAACATTAGCTTAATTGACCTTTAGCTAATATTAGCTTAATTGACATTTAGCTAACATAAACTTAATTGACATTTAGCTACATTAGCTTAATTGACATTTAGCTACATTAGCTTAATTGACATTAACATTTTTAGGTGTTTTATTGACCATTAAGCAACAGTTAAATAATAATACTATTTTAACAAACACTTAAAGACTGGAAAAATAAAAACAAACAGCTTCAACAATAATTAGCTTACCTGACTGGTTGGTGGGCTCCCCGTTAATCAGCATCACTTTCTTCAGGTGTGTTAATCTCCAGATACAGCCAGGAACGTACCTGGCCAACAGGTGATTTGACTCACCCGTTTCCTTGTTTTTATTCAGCTATTCAAATGCTAGAGTCAAACTATCACACGGCTAGCTAACTTCTAGCTAGCTAGTTAACTTCTAGCTAGCTAACTTCTAGCAAACTTTAATTTGAGGTGGAAAACATTACTTCTTTTTGTTGTGTGGGGCAGTTAGCTCCTCCACTAGCTTATGCTAATTAAGTAGCTACCTAGCTAACTTAGCTAAGTAGCTAACTTAGGTAGCTAGCTAACTTTTAGCTAGCTAACTTAGCTAGCAAACTTCTAGCAAACTTCTAGCTAACTTCTAGCTAACATTATCTTAATTGACATTTAGCTCACATTTTTAGGTGTTTTATTGACCATTAAGCAACAGTTAAATAATAATACTATTTTAACAAACACTTAAAGAATTGAAAATAAAGAAAACAGCTTCAACAATAGTTAGTTAGCTTAATTAACTTACTGGTTGTTGGGCCTTCAATGTCCAGACTGTCCGAGTAAAAGCCTTCTCATCCGGCTCTCCTTTTTGTTGTGTGGGGCAGTTAGCTTCTCCACTAGCTTATGCTAATTAAGTAGCTACCTAGCTAACTTAGCTAAGTAGCTAACTTAGGTAGCTAGCTAACTTCTAGCAAACCTCTAGCTAACTTGGTAGCTAACATTAGCTTAATTGACATTTAACTAACATTAGCTTAATTGACATTTAGCTAACATTAGCTTAATTGACATTTAGCTACATTAGCTTAATTGACATTTAGCTAACATTAGCTTAATTGACATTTAGCTACATTAGCTTAATTGACATTAACATTTTTAGGTGTTTTATTGACCAACAGTTAAATAATAATACTATTTTAACAAACACTTAAAGACTGGAAAAATAAAGAAAACAGCTTCAACAATAATTAGCTTACCTTACTGGTTGGTGGGCTCCCCGTTAATCAGCAACACTTTCTTCAGGTGTGTTAATCTCCAGATACAGCCAGGAACGTACCTGGCCAACAGGTGATTTGACTCACCTGTTTTCTTGTTATTATTCAGCTATTCAAATGCCAGAGTCAAACTATCGCACGGCTAGCTCACTTCTAGCTAGCTAACTTCTAGAAAACTTGAATTTGAGGTGGACAACATTACTTCTTTTTGTTGTGTGGGGCAGTTAGCTCCTCCACTAGCTTATGCTAATTAAGTTGCTACCTAGCTAAGTAGCTAACTTAGGTAGCTAGCTAAATTTTAGCTAGCGAACTTAGCTAGCAAACTTCTAGCAAACCTCTAGCTAACTTAGCTAACATTATCTTAATTGACATTTAGCTCATATTTTTAGGTGTTTATTGACCATTAAGCAACAGTTAAATAATAATACTATTTTAACAAACACTTAAAGAATTGAAAATAAAGAAAACAGCTTCAACAATAGTTAGTTAGCTTAATTAACTTACTGGTTGGTGGGCCTTCAATGTCCAGACTGTCCGAGTAAAACCCTTCTCATCCGGCTCTCCTTTTTGTTGTGTGGGGCAGTTAGTTCCTCCGATAGCTTATGCTAATTAAGTAGCTACCTAGCTAACTTAGGTAGCTAGCTAACTTCTAGCAAACCTCTAGCTAACTTAGCTAACTAGGTAGCTAACATTAGCTTAATTGACATTTAGCTACATTAGCTTAATTGACATTAACATTTTGAGGTGTTTTATTGACCATTAAGCAACAGTTAAATAATATTACTATTTTAACAAACGCTTAAAGACTGGAAAAATAAAGAAAACAGCTTCAACAATAATTAGCTTACCTTACTGGTTGGTGGGCTCCCCGTTAATCAGCATCACTTTCTTCAGGTGTGTTAATCTCCAGATACAGACAGGAACGTAACTGGCCAACAGGTGATCTGACTCACCTGTTTCCTTGTTTTTATTCAGCTACTCAAATGCCGGAGTCAAACTATCACACTGGCGGAGAGAAAGAGAGAAGTTTAGGCCAAGAGATGATTCCTCCAAGAGGGTCTGCGTGAGAAAGCGGCCGAATGATGTGAGTCAGTTCGGGGCGACAGGGGACATCAATCACCGCTGGCTGTAAACGGTGAGAGCGGCGTTCTCTGCTTGCGCGCCAGACTTCATTCATAAATCTCACCGTTTAGTTTTCTGTTGGCGTATAACGGCACGCACGTTGCAAAATCGCTTATTTTTTTTAATGTTTTACAATAAAGAGGATCTTAAGGTAAATTCGGCGTGGATGATTGAAAGCAAAGCACCGCTTAACGTCGACGAAAAGGCCAATCTGTGTTGTAAACACTGCAACTGGTTCCTTCCTTGCCTCTGCCCATCATGCTGTATCTGGGAAGAGTTTGACCAAAATAAGTGTTTCATATTGTGCCGAATTTATAAGCTGGTCGGACTGACTTATTTTAACTGTTTTTATTAATCCGTTTAATGTGACATTTTCCTATTGACGTTAATCGATTGTAAATTGCTAGGTTTTGGCATGGAGTTTGGTGACCACCATTAAATAGTTACTTCTTTAAAAACACAAGCCTCAAAGTATAACTGTAATCATATCAGCCAAACGTTACACCAATTAGCATTATTTGGCACCAGTTCAGAGATGTTTTCAAAAATATTATAGGCATATACTATTGGTAGTTTAGGATATGTGGCACTTTATTTGTATTTTAAGTGTTAAAACTGGCCACTAAATACATACATAGTATGCTCTGTTGGTGATTTTCAGCTGGTTAATTTGCATGAGGATGCAAAACTTAATACCACACACAGGACCTGTTATGTGCAGCCATTAGTATAAAAAAAAAAAAAACGTTAATAAGACCACACTTCTAACATCTTGTGTGGTATCTCCTGTTTGAGGTGTGACAGGAAGGAAGTAGTTGTAAAATATCCAGGTATGCTGGTTTTGTGCAGCAAATTGGGAACTTGCAGATTAAATCTACTCTTAGTCGCCATATATTCCCTCAAACAAACATCAGAAGAGCAAAGATTGTCAGTCCCAATCTGTAGTGGTACAGAAGCTAAATATATTTTACATTTCTTTAAATAGTTCTGATGATCTGCTCCTTTTGTCCACTGTGATATAAAGGACTTTATTGGTGTTGTCATGAATATTTATAGCAGAATTGATCACTATCAGATCCACGGGAAGCCCTTAAACTAAACAAAATTAGATGTTCCTTCCTAATTAGGTTATCTATAATTGTAGTAGTCAGGGTTTCAGGTGAGGATGCACCTACATATTAGCACATTGTAATCTTTAAAAAGTTATAGATTCAACATTATATTTTCATTATAAATTCTGAATCCTATCCAATTTAATCATGCTAAATTTTGGCCGATATCTCAGCTTGGCTGTGCAAACTAGATCATGCTTCAATCCATGTGAGGTCTGACCCAATTTATTGGCAATTTTCCACAGTTTACAGTCCAAAAGCCACACAGAAAGTAGATATACTGTATCTCATGATCATCTAATTAAACAGCCCTGCAATAAATACATCCACTATGAAGATTAAGATGTTGTGAGAGAGGTGATTTAACTCTGGTATATTTAGACAGATTGTGATTGTAGAGCTGCCATGACCACAGCAAAATTACACATCATGACAGGAAATGTCAGTCTGTAAAGAGTGAAAGGTGATAAATATTGCAGTAGAGATGATCTCTGTATGTTTCTGGTTGTGTTGGTAGCTCTAGGTGATCCCTGCAGGGTGTTCCTCAGCATCAGAGCATGAAGCCAGGTTATTTTGCATGTTATTTCCCTATTTAAATAAAACGGACAATGCACACATCTATCCAGCTGATGCCAGTTAGACTGGAACATGAATCCAGTTGCTGCTCACTCGGGCACAGATCAGTTTTACCTAAACTTATACACACAAACAGTTAGTTTAGCCGATGTATCAGAAGCGACTGCAGCTCTCCATAACTGTGGAGGTACAGTAAGTACGTTCTGTCTTTCAAGAGATTAACAATTGGAGTTATTTTAAACATAAATATGTGTTGTGCATGATTTTATACATTTAAGTTTGGTGTCTCTGCTTGAATTTTAAAATGAACTTATGGAGGAAACTACATGAGGTTAAGAGCCCGTGGTGGGTCTGGCAGGATTGGAGGTTAAGGTGGAACTGGTTTGATTTTAATATGCTGCACCAAGCAACACTTGTTTTGGTAAAACCGCCGGTTATCCTTGCGTGATACACCAGGAAGGAAGCAGTTGCAGTGTGTACCTGTCCATTTGATTGCCTTTTTGTCAACATAAAGCGTTGATTTGTTGGGAATCATCGTAGCCGAATTTACTTTGAGATCCTCTTGAATTGTGAAACATCTAAAATGTTTTACTACGTGTGTGCCCTTTTATTTCACATAAATACCTCAAGCTCTTTGTGTCTAATTTGTGTGAATGTGACTAGAAAATATGATGACTTTCTCACAACCTGTCAGTTATTTGTCTGCACAGTATACCGAGTCAGTAAGACGCACACTTTTGATGTAACCCGTACAGTTACAGTCTAACAGTGACGGTCAAAGACGCTGTCTAATGATGATGTTAATGTGTAGATCAGTTTTCCACTTGAGATTGAAATTCAATGTTTGACCTGAAAAGCCGTTGCACTTTTTTATAACAGGAAGTTAAGAGTTTCCAATGCTCGGAGAAGAATAACAAAATAAACAGAATTAATTAATTAATTGTGCAAGAAGTGGACGTTGTTAGAGCGGTTTTTCTCTGAATCAGCCTGTGTGATAACAGTTAGTTCCTCCTGCGTTGTTGGAAACAGGAAACAGACAAACACGTGTTGACTGGCTGATAAATGTATTAAATATCACGTGTGCTGCAGCATTCAGATTTAATTTGCTTGTAACTGGGAAGTCTGGACCAAATCAGGAAAAACGTACAGGAGTGTCCACAGTAGGGAATCTGGTGATACGATACGTATCAAGATACAGGGGAAACGATTCAATATGTTGAGATACTGTAAGCAAGATGATATATTGCATTTTTTTTTTAAATTTAATTTTAGGAAAAATGTCAGAGTATAAAAAACACACCAGAAATACACCATTTTAAAACATGCAAATACAACACATTTATACTGCATGCAAAAAAACTGCATGTGATTATCATAAAGTGGGCATGTCTGTAAAAGGGAGACTCGTGGGTATCCATAGAACCCATTTACATTCACATATCTGGAGGTCAAAGGTCAAAGATACTGGTATCATAGTAAACTAGAAAACCTGATGAATCCATCGGTACCAACCATGTCATACTAGCTTGTCATGAAGGAGGTTAAATAACGCTCCAAACTTACGCTAAATTTTGACGAGGAAAAACTGTCATGTCCATTTTCAAAGGGGTCCCTTGACCTCTGACCTCCAGATATGTGAATCAAAATTACCATTACTACGATGGGAAAAGTGGCGCCGAGGGGTCTGACAAAGCGTCAGTATGTGACGAGTTGGGATGAGAACGTGTTGTATAAACTAATGGTGCCTTCAAACCAGTCTGTCAGTAGAGTTAATCCTGTTGGTCTGCAGTGTGTTGATGTTTTCTTTTCATCCATAGACCGAGTTGTGATTCTGACCGCTGAAGGCTCAACATCCTCCACCTCTTCATCTCCTCGGAGCTTCACTCTTCTTCTTCCTCCGTCTAGTCATGAATCCCTACAGAAACACAAGTCCACCTCCATATTCTCTTCCCGATCTTCATGATAATTCCCATAATGCATCTCTGTCAGCCACCTTATCGTCTCCTCCAGTCATCCAGACGGGTCGTAGCTCTGTGATGGTTCTGAGCCATAACTTCCCTCGCTATCAGGCCTCCCGAGACCACGATGGAGGTCAGAACCTCGTCTCTTCACCGTACTCGGACAGCTCCGCATCGCCTCTTACAGTCTCAGATCCAGGCTTCATCTTCAGATCCAGACCTCAGTCCATGCCGGTTCCAGCTTCGTCTCCCACACCGAACCCTTACCCCGCCCCCGCTACACCCCAATCCTGTCAGGTCTCCGTCATCATCCCGTCCCCAGACCAACGCCCGTCTCCTCTGGCGTCCCAGTGCTCCGAGGACTCCTGCCCCGACCTGGAGTGCGCCATCTGCTTCAGCCAGTTCAACAACGTCTTCCGCTGTCCCAAGATGCTTCAGTGCAGGCACACGTTCTGCCTGGAGTGCCTGGCACGCATCAACGTCAAGTCAGCCGAGCCCAACGCCATCCAGTGCCCGCTGTGCCGCGGCCTCACGCCGCTGCCCGCCCTCGGGCTGCCCAGACTGGCAACCAACTCAGACATGCTGTCCTACCTGCCGGCCGCCATGCAGAGAGTCTACAGCATCCGCTTCCTCCGCAACAAAGGGAAGCTGCAGGTCAAAAGGTATCGGAGTATTTAACAACTTAAAAACACGCTTCTTATTCTTCCCACTTTTCATATTAATGAGTTTAACTCCTCTGAGTCTCAGCGTTCTTAGACTCTTCTCTTCTAAACTAAATTTAGAATTAAATGAATGTTTTCTTTTCTTGCCGTGATTCTTAAAAAGTGATGATGCTTTTTAACCCTTTCCTTTAGTGTTATATAGTTTTTTGTGCATGTAAAAAGTCTGCAAAGTTACAAAGCCCAAATTCCACGCCAGAGGGAGTTATGGTACGTGTCCACTGGGGCGTTTTTTATCGCGAGGTATCGCCTCATTTCCCAGCATTGGACGAACGTTTAAATTCTACCTGCAGAATATTTCTCAGAAAGAGACTTTTGAATATTTAAAAAACAATAAAACGAGATTAAGCATAAAATCCGCAGCTTAATTTGATCAATAACGTTCTCTGTCTCCTCATTAAGGTCGACGACATCTCTGAGGTCAGTGAACCGCTCTCTGGACGTGGGGCTTCCCAGCCCGCCTGACGGGGGTCGCCGCGAGGCGGACGGCGTGGTCGGAGCTGTGTTCAGACTGACGGGCCGGCCGGCGTGCCGAGCCATCCTCATGACGTCCGTGGTGATGATGATGATTCTGCTGACGGGCATCATCATCTACCTCGTCACCGCGCAACAGTAGGCCGACAGTGAGTGACATCACGTTACATCACATCCTGTCTTCCTCCTCCTGCTTTTATTTCTGTACTGGAAAAAACTCATCCAACAGTAAAATGCCAGCATCTCTGAATCCACTTAATGAGCAACATCTGTCTCACAGCTGTGGTTAACAGATGATCCAGATGTGCGATAAAAAGCCATCAACAAAGTGAGAAGCAGTGGACTCTAATCTGCTTTATTACATTTAACTTGTGCCAAAAAGTCTGATATAATCACAGAAACTACTTCCGACTTATATTTCTTTATGTGTTCATGTTCATCCTGTAACAGCCGAGGTGAAACGCTATGTAGGAAACGGGAGAATCGGTGGACTTTAATCTGTTTGACAGTACGTATCTTGTGCCAAAAAAAAGCTATAAATGATTAGCTGGACATGAGAACGTTCTGCTTAAAGTCACAAAATGGCGGTCGGGTGACAGAAAGCACCGGAAACGTGAGAAGCAGCGGACTTTAATCTTAAAACTTTGCCAAAAGCTTCAGTTACTCGCCTCAAGTTTTGGGGAAACGCACACTATCACTACTTTTTAATGTCTTGGATTTCATGTTACAAAGAGGCGATCCGGTAATACAAGATGGGCGGTCTGAAGGTCGTTTGATTGCGGTGGAGATAAGGAGAGTAGACGCGTTGTAAGACTATAAAACAACAGACTGATAGCAGGTTTATTATATGAACAACAGGGCGAAGTCTCCCCATCCAGCTGCACATAAAAGCTCAAATTAAACATCAAACTTTTGATTCCAGGGAGACATAAAACTCTTATATTAGAAACAATAATATTACATAAACCTTCTTCATATTGTCTGTTCAAACTTTCAGCACTTTAATAAGAAAACCCAGCGACTGAATGTTACATGTTTGACGTTTCTGTGTTCAAAAGTGTTTAAATGAGCGTCCGTTTCCTCCTGTCGGAGCTGCAGCTCTTCACCGAACGCCGTCGACAGGAGTCATGCAAATAAAGCTCGGAGTCTGACGCAGAGAGCGTTTTCATAGATGCTGAAACATTAATATGATACGATGGGGTAGAAGCAACAAAAAATTAATTGATAAAAATGGAGGGGGATGAAAATACATGTGAACTGAAAATTGGATTTGACTAAAGCAGTCGTGAAAACGGAGCCGTGTTTCATCATTTTCACCATCTTAGTTTCATCATTCACGACACGAAACTGACATTTATGATTTAAGAAAAGTGATAAATTGTCAATTGATCTGATAAACTTCAACTGTCGACCGTTCATCATTCACAACGCCCAGCTGACATTTGTCGTTTACAGCATGCCATTTGTGTTACTTCCACCCTATCAATTCACAAACATTTTCATCACTTCTCTTTTGAGTTATTTTTTGTTACTTCCACCTTTGAGGCCACTTTCCTTAAAAGATAAAATGTCAGTTGGGTGTCGTGAATGATGAAACCAAGATGGTGAAAATTATGAAACACGGCTCCGTTTTCATCACATCACGACTGTTTTAGTCAAATCCGCTTTAAATGAATCAAATCACTTGATAATTCATCACTACGTTTTTAATTTCACATCCATTTTTAAGGCTCCAATTTTCAATTCTTTCATCAATTATTTTGTTACCGTTGCGATTAGTTCACCCGAATTACAAGAAGACATTATTCCACTGGATCTCAAGAGGTGTCTCTCTCCAGCAAGAACGTTTTTATTTTATTCGTACAGGTTTTCAGATCTCAGGAGTTGAAAGCATCAGAATGTCTTCCCATGATTTAGTTTTCATGGTTACTGTTTCTTCAATGGAAAATAGTCGTTGTTCTATTGATTATCAGGAACAGTCAGGGACCTTCTGTCTGCAAACCCATGTTGCAGTTTATTTATTTAATCTTTTAAATGTTGTTTTTCAGTACTACGAGCACCACAAAATAAATTCCATTATCCTGAGAAATCTGAGACAAATATCTAAAAACCTGGACGAATAAAACCAAAACTATCTGCATGAAGAGACGCAGCAAACGGTTGGTGTGGTTTTGGTGAATATACCCTTTTAAAGAGCATTCAGCAGGCTGGTCTGTTGCATCCTGCAGGAGGCTGTGAGCTATAAACTTAATCATGTTTTAACTGACCAATCAACAGATCACAGTGACAAATATTACATTAAAAATGATCATGAATTTATTTTTGTGCTCAGCTGGAAAATGACATGCAAAACTTTTCCCCGAAAACACTTTGACTAACAAATCAAACCTCAAAAAATTCATCAATTAGAATATGTCTGATAAAAGATTATTTCCTTGATGGTGTTAGGCTGCGTTGAGAGGGGAAATATATTTTAATATCTAATGTTTGTCTTCCTGTTTCTTGTATGTTGTTTACTTTGTGTTTTAAACTCTGACCATTTTACTGTGAAATGTAAAATAAATCATTTTTATATATTTATATAACTGTTTTAGCAAAGCTTGCACTATCACCATGTTTGCCTCGTGTTAAACTTTAATAAATTCCTGTTTGAATTATGAAGTTTGCGTGTTTTATAAAGCAGAATAATCTTTTACAGTTGAACTGATCTCTTGAAATCTATCACATGATTGTCCATTGTCGCAATTAATCGCACATTTTTTTTAATCTGTTCAAAATGTACCTTAAAGGGAGATTTGTCAACTATTTAATACTCTTATCAACATGGGACTGGACAAATATTCTGCTTTATGCAAATGTATGTATATATTTATTATTGTAAATCAATGAACAACACAAAACAATGACAGATATTGTCCAGAAACCCTCACAGGTTCTGCATTTAGCATAAAACAATATGCTCAAATCGTAACATGGCAAACTGCAACCCAAGTTTGGAGCGTTATTTAGCCTCCTTCACTACAAGCTAGTCTGACATGGTTGGTACCGATGGATTCTTTAGGTTTTCTAGTTTCAGATGATACCAGTCTCTTCACTCTAGCTTTAAAGCTGAGCCGCTACAACCTAAAAATCACAAGTTCTGTTAAAGCATTAAAGAAATTTGAAACTTTGACAGCCTTAATATTAATTACGTAGAATTTCTGTAGGTTTGTGAGCTCAGGTAATGCTGGGTTTAGCTCAGTTTTAGGGATTAAGTATAGTCAGGAGAGATCTTTAATCTATATAATAACTTTTTGCACCCTAATGCTGGACAGGATTCACGACTGTCAGTCAACAGAAATAGTTTACCTAAAGTTGTTTAGTGTACTAGAGTCTCCCTCTGCTGGTGGAGAACATACCTGTGCAGTGTTGACTGTCACAATGTCGACTTTATTTGCTTTTAATCTGACCGCAAAGGATTTAACAATATGCACAGCGTACAACAGCCTCGACTCAGATCAGGAAAAAAAATTATATAAAAACAACATTTCACTGGGAGAAAAGAAACCTCTGGAAAAGCAACAGGTTTTTTAACACACGAGTAGACAGAAATAACAAAATTAATAGAAGAAAAAGACAATATTTGGTGAATAAAGAGCAAATATATTTGCAGAAAATGATCAGAAAAGAGCTTCTTCTAGATGCTGCAAAGCACCGGTAGCATTTTTTATTATCTTATTTGTGTTTTTGGGAAATCTTGAATTAATACGACACCTTTTGTCAAGTTTTTGCTCAATTAATTAAAAAGTATTGTGTCGGCTCCCAGCAGGTGGAGCTGTAGCACCAACAAAACACTGAAGTTTGGACTGAAATAAAGAGGCCAGTTTGTTTGGAAACTACACTGCGGGAACCTGACCGTCACAATGAAGAAACTACTGTGTCATAATTCTACAGAGATTTACACAATAAAACAGAAAATCTAATGAATTAAACGTGGATTACAACATTAACCCTCTGAGACCCACAATAGACCCGTTTTAGTCTTTTTTAGGGGGTACAGGGGGTCTTTAGGGGGGTCCAGGGGGTCTTTAGGGGGAGATAGCAGGTCAACAGTAGATGTCACATAGAAGTGGTGTACATCATCTGGAAGCTGTAAACCTGAAGATTAATTTGAGATGCTGCTCAGCACTGTGTGCCAAGTTCTTCTAGTCATAAATGTCTCATAAGTTGCTGCAGCAATTTTTGGGGTTGATACCATTTGTTCCACAGATTTGCTGCTAAATTTAACCATTTTTTTTACCACTGGAGAATTGATAAAAATGATCAATAATCCCTACAAAATACCACATTAAGACACCAAGACCTTGAGGAACACCAGAGAAAAAGACATGCTGTGATTTTGTATCAAAAAACTTTTGACATTTGGAGATTTCTGCAAGAATAGGCATTTTTTTTGGCAGGCACTTAAGTACTTGACAAGTCTCCCTTTAAGGTTCATTTTGCTTCTCCTCCCTGAATTTCTGTGCTCATATTCAGCTATAGTGACTCTTTTTTTGTAAATATATCAAGTTGTTGAATTTAAAAACACCAGTGTAATAATGTAATACCTGTTTCTGCAGGAACAACCTGAGTAGAGCTGGTTACTTCCTGTCAGAGAGGACAGAGGACAGAGGAGGGTTTCTTTAGTTTGTTGACCTCATTCAACAATTTCATGTATCTGTCCAGGACACACACACACACACACACACACACACATTTTGTTTGTGTGATAGAATGCTTGTTGTTGTTGTTGTGAAGCAGGAGAGAACATCCACATTGTCTCATGATGCCAGTTTCCCATGATTCCTTCCTCTGCGTGGGCACATACCAGGCTCTGAAATTAACTGTTTAATTCACTTTTACTTTTCTGTGTCGGCAACTCAGAAATTGAATCCGGCACTTTTGAAATATATGCGCTAAATGAAGGAATAACATTTTAGATCTGATGTCTATTCTAAGGGTACTGTATCTATTCGGGTTATTTGCATAAAAACACAAAATTTAAATGATTAGGAAATTGTATTTTTATTTAATATTTGCTCTGATTAAAGAAAATCTTGTCATCAGTAATTTTATATTATAAGCTGTTTAGAGCTAGTCTTAGGAAGTTAAACAGAATTCTCTCTCTATTATCTATTTATTATTATTATTATTATTATTATTATTTATTTATTCTTTGCATACCGGCAATATTTGCACAATCTGTTTATATTATGTTTATCATTTTTTATTTATATTTTACTTGCAATACTTGCATGGAATTGTTTATATTCGTATATTGTATATTGGTCGATTTTCAATTATTTTATTCTAACATTTTAATCATTCTATTGTTATTTTTTTACTGCATATTTGCACCAACGAACCAAAGCAAATTCCTACTGTATACCTGATACATCTGTGCAGTAACTAAAGACTCTGATTCTATTTTATATTGATGTGAAAACATCTCCTTCAAACAACTGGATTTATTCAGGTTTCTCACCAAAAACTGCATTTTACAAGATTACATTTGAACGCATCATGATATAATTTACCTTCGCCCAATAGTCATTTTTACTGAGCAGAGCTTGAACGCCTCATAATAATAACTCAATGGCACCTCCGTTAACGTTAGTAAATCCGTTATTTAACCAATCAGGACTGTGCTGCCCCAAAACAGGACATTTGAGGACATCTGTTTGGACTCTTGATGGGACTTTTTCACTATTTTCTATAATTTTCTGGATTAAACAATCAATCAGTGGAGTGAAAGGAATCAGTCAGCAGAAAATGACCCAACAGTAATTATCTATAAATCTCAGTAGTCAGAACAGGAGCAGGATTAAAGTGACTAAAGCCTTTATTGTGAAGGTGGTTGGGATGACAAACATCCGTCTTTCTTACTGTTGACTGGATTTAGTTCGGCCTCTGGGTCGGAGCTGGACGTCTTCTGTTTCCTGAAGGACGGACAGAGCAACAAAAGTTAAAGTGATAATAACGGAGCTGACGGGAGAGCCAGCGACGCATATATTTAGAAATAAGATTGATTGGATTATATTCACCAGAAGTATAAAACATTACATGTCCCTTATAAATTAAAAAGAAAATACCACTAATTTCTGAGGGAAATGTCTTAATTCTTTGATTATTTTTGGGTTGCTAGATAATAAATACTTCCTGACAATAACTGATATATTTGACTTCAGGACATCTCTGACTAAATACATGCTGAAAATCAAACATTTTTACTGGAATAATTTAGAGATTTTCCAAAGTAAAAAGTCCCTAGAAGTGTATGATTCAACTTTTTTCCTTCATGGTCTAGTGGTAAAAAAGTTAACAAAAATCACAAAAATCACAATACTTAAAAAGCGCAACACATATCAATTAGGGAGATGGGTGAATCGTCCCAGCCCTAATCTTTACTCTGGATGAACTGATCTGACTCAACACCGCTCCCTGCAGACAGACTACTTCATAGCAGACCTGTTGAGAAGCAGCTGGGCGGACCGACCTCCCGTCCTGGAAGTGGCTGGTTTGTGTCTCCACGTGGGTCGGGGGACGAGGCCCAGGTCTCCTGGTCTGTACCGGGCCATCAGGAACAAGGGGTGTGTAGCGAGGTCCAGGTCCAGGGTCTGTGATCTGAGGAGGAGACGCAGGACGACGGGAACATTAACTCCACTTCTATTCTAAAAGGCAACTTTCAGTTTTTATACTTGTTTATACTTTTATACTAATCTGACGGCTGCAGTTAACAGTTAACACAAGCATATTATACATTTAACTTGAGATAAGCTCTTAAAATATCCCTTTTCTTTATTCTGTCTTCTTTATTTACAGTTAAATATGCTGGTATATAACTCAAAACAACTTTTTTTCTAAACATATTTAGAGACATATCTGAAGAGAGAGCAGAACAATGTGGGCAAACAGCTGCAGTGTGTTCTGGGTTTTTATAAACAGGAGATCAGCTGACGATCCAGCGGAGAGTGACTCCGGTACCTGGCTGGTTGGGGTTCAGAGGTCTGCGGTTCCTCAGGTGTGGATCCTGGTGCTGGGGGGGCGGTAGTCTCCAGGATCTCCAGCAGCTTCAGCAGTATCTTCCCCCGAGTCTTGGACGTCTTCTCTGAGTCCTGCAGAGGACGGACGACACCAGAGCTTCAATGATCACAAATCACCTCATTGAGATCAGGGCTGTCAAAGTTAACGTAAAAATAATAGTTAATCACAATTGAATTTTTTTTTTCTGACATTTTTTTACTTTTAAGGAGATTTTTTTTAACTTTTTTCTGCCATTTTTGGAGATTTTTCGGATATTTGTCGGACTTTTAAAAAAAACTTTTTTCAGACATTTTTCGGATTTTGTCAGACTTTTTTTCGGATTTTTCAGACTTTTTTTGGACATTTTTCGGATGAAGCTAGAAAACCTAACGAATCCATTTTTTCACACATTTTTCGGCCAATTTGTTTTTTACTTTTTTCTCCAGATATTTTTTTTTTTACTTTTTTCTGCCATTTTTCAGACTTTTTTCAAACTTTTTAAACTTTTTTTCGGTCATTATTGGGATATTTTTTTTACTTTTTTTTTTACCTTTTTTAAGACATTTTTCGGAACATTTTGTGGACTTTCTTTCAGACATTTTTCGACTTTTAAGGACATTTTTCGGAACTTTTTTCTGCCATTTTTGCACTTTTTTTTTTATATTTGTCGGACTTTTAAAAAAAACTTTTTCCAGACATTTTTCGGATTTTGTCAGACTTTTTTTTCGGATTTTTCAGACTTTTTTTGGACATTTTTCGGATGAAGCTAGAAAACCTAACGAATCAATTTTTTCAGACATTTTCGACCAAATTGTTTTTTATTTTTTTTTCCAGACATTTTTTTTTTTTTTTTTTTTTTTTTTTTTACTTTTTTCTGCCATTTTTCAGACTTTTTAAACTTTTTTTCAGTCATTATTGGGATATTTTTTTTTACCTTTTTTTGACATTTTTAAGACATTTTCCGAACTTTTTGTGGACTTTTCATCAGACAGTTTTCGACTTTTTTGGACATTTTTTTGAACTTTTTTCTGCCATTTTTGGAGATTTTTCGGATATTTGTCGGACTTTTAAAAAAAACTTTTTTCAGACATTTTTCGGATTTTGTCAGACTTTTTTTCGGATTTTTCAGACTTTTTTTGGACATTTTTCGGATGAAGCTAGAAAACCTAACGAATCCATTTTTTCAGACATTTTTCGGCCAATTTGTTTTTTACTTTTTTTTCCAGATATTTTTTTTTTTACTTTTTTCTGCCATTTTTCAGACTGTTTTCAAACTTTTTAAACTTTTTTTCGGTCATTATTGGGATATTTTTTTTACTTTTTTTTTTACCTTTTTTAAGACATTTTTCGGAACATTTTGTGGACTTTCTTTCAGACATTTTTCGACTTTTAAGGACATTTTTCGGAACTTTTTTCTGCCATTTTTGCACTTTTTTTTTTATATTTGTCGGACTTTTAAAAAAAACTTTTTCCAGACATTTTTCGGATTTTGTCAGACTTTTTTTTCGGATTTTTCAGACTTTTTTTGGACATTTTTCGGATGAAGCTAGAAAACCTAACGAATCAATTTTTTCAGACATTTTCGACCAAATTGTTTTTTGTTTTTTTTTCCAGACATTTTTTTTTGTATACTTTTTTCTGCCATTTTTCAGACTTTTGTCAGACTTTTTAAACTTTTTTTCAGTCATTATTGGGATATTTTTTTTTACTTTTTTTTGACATTTTTAAGACATTTTCCGAACTTTTTGTGGACTTTTCATCAGACAGTTTTCGACTTTTTTGGACATTTTTCGGAACTTTTTTCTGCCATTTTTGGACATTTTTCGGATATTTGTCGGACTTTTTAAAAAAACTTTTTTCAGATATTTTTCTGACAGTTGTCGGACTTTTTTTTCTGATTTTTTAAAAAAAAAAAATTGGACATTTTTCGGATGAAGCTAGAAAACCTAAGGAATCAATTTTTTCTGACATTTTTCGGCCAATTTTTTTCGGATTTTTTTCAGACTTTTTAAACTTTTTCTTGGACATTTTGGGATATTTTTTTTAACTTTTTTTGGACATTTGTCAGACATTTTTCGGATGAAACTAGAAAACCTGATGAATTCATCGGTACCAACCATTTCATACTAGCTGGTCATGAAGGAGGTTAAATAACGCTCCAAACTTACGCTATATTTTGGTGAGGAAAAACTGTCTTGGCCATTTTCAAAGGGGTCCCCTGACCTCTGACCTCCAGATATGTGAATGTAAATGGGTTCATGGGTACCCACGAGTCTCCCCTTTACAGACATGCCCACTTTATGATAATCACATGCAGTAAGTCATAGTCAAGTCAGCACACTGACACACTGACACTGCTCCTGGTCAGGACTGTGTGTGTTTTTACCGTCAGGACGCGGCTGAGAGTGATGACTGCTTCTTGTATGACGCCCTCCAGCCGCCTCCTCCTGCTGCTCTCCTCCTGGAGCTCGGCCCTCAGCTCATCTGCCTCGATGGTTCTCTGTCGGCTCTCCTGGAAGGCCGACGGCAGCCGCTGTCTGAAAACACAACACTACACTGAGGGGGTGTAGCTCAGTGGTAGAGCATTTGACTGCAGATCAAGAGGTCTCTGGTTCAATTCCAGATGCCCCCTGAGTCAGATTTATGCTGTTTCACTGCCACCACCATCATTAATGTTTCAGTAGCTGGTGTTGTCGGTTTACTTCTATGGATCGAGGCTGAAGTTGGGACTTCATACTTTGAATCTGGAGGATTATAAAGTCCTTGAAATGCAGCTTACATGACAATAAATGTGACTCAGAATCGTAAACTTTTACCTGAGAGCCTCGTTCTCCACCAGCGTGCTCTCCAAGGCGATGCTACAATCCTTCAGCTCCACCTTCAGCTGCTGGCACTTCTCCATCAGCTGCTCCAACTCCTGAAGAACAAGAGACGATGTTCAATCATTTGTTTTTAAGCTCCACAAGGTAAAAATTAGGGGTGGGAAGAAAAATTGATTCACCTATGTATCCTACCTATGTAAGCACAACAAATACACTGTGATCAGAGTGTGGGGGTATAGCTCAGTGGTAGAGCATTTGACTGCAGATCAAGAGGTCTCCGGTTCAAATCCGGATGCCCCCTAACTCAAAGTTATACCACTATATACTAAGAAGTATTCAGATCCTTTACTGCAGTAAAAGTACTAATACCACACTGTGAAAATACTCAGCTACAAGTAAAAGTCCTGCATTCAAAACCTGAAGTACAAGTATGTAAGTATTATCAGCAAACTTAAAGTAAAAGTATTGATTGAGCAGTAAAATGTTGCCTGTTTCCTGCCAAAATCAATCAATCAATGAATAAATGACTCGAAAAATAAATTAATATGACATTAAATATAACAAAAATAATATTAATATTTATGATATTTGACTCTGTATATGACTCTGACTCCATGATGACACAAGTTGAGTGACAGCTCCCTCATTTGCATAATGAGGTAGAAAATTATAAAGACATGTGAAAAGAAAGGAATACAGAAATAAGGTTTTGAGGAAATAAATAAGGGGTGAAATACAAAGGGAAAATAAATAAATAAATGCATAAATACATAAATAAATACAAACATTTGAAAATGAATTCAAAATAAATAAAAAATAAATGCAAAAATAAATAAATAACTTTAAATATCAACAAAAATAAATACATAAATAAAAAAAATAAAAAAAATAAAAATAAATAAAAAGATACATTTCAAAATGAATTCAAAATAAATGCAAAAATAAATAAATAAAAAATAAATGTAAAAATAAATAAAAAAACTTTAAATATTAACAAAAATTAACGCATAAATAAATAAGGGAATTAATACAAAGATAAATAAAATAAAGAAGCAAATTAAAACAGAAATATCAATTTATGTCACATTCTATCAATTAATTAATGGCTACATTTATTTGGAATATTATTACTCCATTTAATTACGTATTTATTTAATTAACGAGTCATTTATGTATTTATTGATTTATTTTTTGGTTCCCCTTCTCCATACCCTGTCAGTGTTTCTGGATTAATATTACTGCTGCATTAATGTGTATGTTGCATTTTAACTCCTTTATATCCTGTTGGCTGGTTTAATCTACAGCAATGCATCATGGTCTATAAGATCATCATGAGTCCTGTGAGAACCACGTATCTCTAATGTTTTCAGCTTTGTGACGATGCTTTTCCAGCTGATCCAAGAGGCTTTTTACACAGTACAAGTACCTTAAATTTGTACTTACCACTGCTGACGTAGTGAATAAGTTGTCCTCTCACCTTCTTGTGGGTGCAGCTCTTCTGGGTGACCTTGTCGACAGCCGTCTTCTTGATGTCCATCTTAATGTGAAGAACTTCTGCTTGGTGTAGCAGGTCGTCCCCCTCCTTCGACAGACCCACGTTGTTGTCCTCGAGGACCTGGACCTCCTCCTGAAGCTGGCTGTGCTGAGCCCTCTCCCCCTGGATGATGCCTGAGGACTTCGTCTCGACGTAATCGTCCCTTGTGCTCCACCTCTTCTCCGACATCCTGTTGTTGCAGGACAAACATTTAAACCATAAACATTAAAGGTCCCATATCGTGCTCATTTTCAGGTTCATACTTGTATTTTGTGTTTCTAATAGAACATGTTTACTTGCTGTAATAATCAAAAAAACACTTTATTTCCCTCCTACTATCTGCCTGAATATACCTGTATTTACCCTCTGTCTGAAACACTCTGTTTTAGTGCATTTCAACGGAATTGCGTTGCTAGGCAACAGTTTGTGTCCATGTTTACTTCCTGTCAGCTGATGTTATTCACATACACTGCAACAGGAAATAAACTGGGACACATTTAGAATGTTTACGTTTAAAACTGTGCAATGGTCTAAATATTGTATATTTGTGACATCACAAATGGACAGAAATCCTAACGGCTTGTTTCAAACGCGCAATTTCTGAATACGGGCTGCTGTGTATTTATCTGTATATTGAGCGTTTTGATAGTTTAACAGTATTTATATAGCACTTAAACCTGCTTTATAATGTAAAAGACCTGAAAACCTCACTTTTTACAATATGGGACCTTTAAAGAAGGAGGTCAGCAGGATGTGACACTAACTGTCAGTTTAACATCCTACACTTTACTTTTCTCTCTCCGACTTTGCTTCAGACTTCAGGATGTCGATGGCAGCTTTACGCTCTTCCTCCTGACGGACCAGCTGCCTCTTCAGAGACTCCATGTTGGACTGCTGCTCCATCAGTTTCTCCTCCACATGCTGCTCCTTAATCTCTGCCGCTGAAGGGAGGAGAGGAGCGTAAACAAGGAGAGGATGCTTCACACAAAGTGCGCTGATTTCAGAGATTGAATCTAAGAGAGGAAGATGAAACAACTAAAACTGTAGCTAACATGTTTTTTCCCCTCGTCTCACCCAGCATCATGGTCTCTGAGTCCAGCTCATCGACGCCGTCCTGGATCTCCTGCAGCTGCCGGCTGTGCTGCAGCTTCAGCGTCTCTCGGTCCCGTCGGGTCTCCTGCTGCTGACGGTCCAGCCGCTCAGCCAGCTCCTCCACCGTCTTCTCCTCTGCAGCCACGCAGCGCCTCAGGTACTCAGTGATGTCTTTCCTGTCCTTCTCCAGCGCGCGGTACAGAGAGGTCAAGGCCTTCCTCCGCTGAGCCAGCTCATCACACTGAAGCTGACATCTGCAGGGTGAAAACACACCATTATGTTATGTACAGTATGTACCAGTAGTATACTTATAAACGTACTGCTTTAATACTTCTCGGGACTAAATAGGCCCAATTTTTAGTTTATAAAAGTATACTTTAAGTGTACTTTAAGTGTAAGAATAGTAAACTTTGAGTACACAACTAGTTTACATTTAAGTCTTATTTTGTACTGCAACTACCGTATACTGTATGTATACAGATGGTTTACTAGTTTTATACTTGCAAGTGTACTACTTCAATACTTCTTGGGATTAAATAGGCCGACATTTTAGTTTATAAAAATATACTTTAAGTGTAAGTATTGTACTGATAGTTTACTATACTCAGTAAACTACTAGTTTATTAGTTTTAGTATTGTGTTAGTATAATCCAAGTATACTTAGACTTTTCTGTATACTTGTTAGTATCATCCAAGTATAGTTAGACTTCTCTGTATACTTGTTAGCATAATCCAAGTATACTTAGACTTTTTTTATACTTGTTAGTATCATCCAAGTATACTTAGACTTTTCTGTATACTTGTTAGTATAATCCAAGTATACTTAGACTTTTCTGTATACTTGTTAGTATAATCCAAGTATATACTTACTTTTTTGTATACTTGTTAGTATAATCCAAGTATACTTAGACTTTTCTGTATACTTGTTAGTATCATCCAAGTATACTTAGACTTTTCTGTATACTTGTTAGTATAATCCAAGTATACTTAGACTTTTCTGTATACTTGTTAGTATCATCCAAGTATACTTAGACTTTTCTGTATACTTGTTAGTATCATCCAAGTATACTTAGACTTTTCTGTATACTTGTTAGTATAATCCAAGTATATACTTAGACTTTTTTGTATACTTGTTAGTATAATCGAAGTAAACATTTCATTTCCAGACGCTCTGATTACCCTTACGAAAAAAGTAGTAAAGTATATTCAGTAAACTACTAGTTAAATAGTTTTATACTACAAGTATACTAACTCATACTTTTCTTAAGTATATCTTGATCAAAAGATTAAGTACAAGTATAAGACAAGTTTTCTGTATACTTGTCAGTATGAGCCAAATATACTTTGAATCTAGCATAACGTTAGCTTTCCAGCTAATAGCCAAATGCTTCTACGATCTGAACGGATTAGAAATATCTCCCGTTGGCAAGTCCTAGCTAAGGTCCGTCCTATTTACTGGAGCAGTGAACAACGTTTCCATTGCATAGGACCCTTATGGGATGGTACTGATTGCTCCAGGTATTAGTCAAACCCTCAGGTGTTGCCATGGAAACAGAGTTTCTCCTCCGCAGTGTCCATTAGCATTAGATTTTTGAGTGGCACAAACAGATGCTAATGCTAACAGAGTGAACATCAACAGAGTTTAACATTAGCAAGGATGACCTACACATATAAAGCACTATAAGTTGCTATATTTTAAAATACACTAACGCATATATCTATATTTACAGTATACACAGTATGACACTGCAGTGTTGTTATGTTAGCATTGAGCTAACTCAGCCTCACCTCTCTAACTGCTTGTCCAGATACTGAATTTGAATCAAATATAAAGACTTCTCTTTGTCGTCAGCACCGATTAAATACGCCATAATTATATATTTGTCTTTTTCCTGAATATTTCTTGGCTTTTTGCTGTATATATCTCCACTTTTTAAATACCCCTTTTTCAAAGAAAGTTCTCAGAAATATCTTGTTGAGAAAATCAAAGCCAGACTACTGTTGTTGCTATGGAATGCTGCCTTCAAGTACGGCTCGGAAAGTTCTACTCTTTTTAAAAATAAACTGACCATCGTCAAAACTATTTAGACATAAATAATATAAAATTAAATTAAATTAAATTAAATTAAATAAAAAAATAAATAAATAAATAAATAAAATAAAATAAAATAAAATAAAATAAAATAAAATAAAATAAAATAAAATAAAATAAAATAAAATAATAATTTATTGCCATTGTTGTTATGAAATGTTGCCTTCAGGGACTGCTCAGAAAGTTCTAACCTTCTAAAAAATAAACTGATCAACATCTCAACTATTCAGATAATATAATATAATATAATATAATATAATATAATATAATATAATATAATATAATATAATATACATTAATATAATATAACACAATATAATATAATATAATATAATATAATAAAATATAATATAATGTAATATAATATAATATAATGATTTATTGCCATTGTTTCTATGAAATGCTGCCTTCAGGGACTGCTCGGACAGTTGTCGCCTTTCCAAAATTAACCATCATCAACTTTCAGTTTCAAACTATTGCTATATTAGTTATCTCACCAATTTTTTTTTTTTTTTTTTTATCTCATCACAAAATATCAAGTCAAATAGCAAAAGTCTCTTTATGTAAAGCATACATAATTAGCTAATTACTATAAGTTAAAGAAAACTTAGAAGTATACTTGCAGTAAAAACTATTAAACTAGTAGTTTAATACTGAGAGTATACTTTAAAGTGTACTTTCATAAACTAAAAAGTGGGCCTATTTAGTCCCAAGAAGCATTGAAGTAGTACACTTACAAGTATACTACTAGTACATTGATATTAGGTTACTTGCTACATAAAGTATACTTGGGAAATATACTTGAACTTTACTACTTGATAAAATAAACATGAAGTATAGCCCACTACTTTTTCATAAGGGTAATCAGAGCGTCTGCAGTGAAATGTTTACTTGGATTATACTAACAAGTACACAGAAAAGTCTAAGTATACTTGGATTATACTAACAAGTATAAAGAAAAGTCCAAGTATACTTGGATTATACTAACAAGTATACAGAAAAGTCTAAGTATACTTGGATTATACTAACACAATACTAAAACTAATAAACTAGCAGTTTTCTGAGTATAGTAAACTATCAGCACGATACTTACACTTTAAGTATACTTTCATAAACTAAAAAGTGGGCCAGTTTAGTCCCAAGAAGCATTGAAGTAGTACACTTACAAGTATACTACTAGTACATTGATATTAGTACACTTACTACATAAAGTATACTTGGGAAATATACTTGACTTTTACTTCAGTTTACTTGATAAAATGAACTTGAAGTATACTACTTTCAGAGCGTCTGGAAGCGACCTGACTGTGAGTTGAACCTGAGGTCAGTGAACTCAGCATACACCTGTGTGAGGATTCCTTCAGGTGCAGTAAGTCATTTTCATAGCTGAGGTTTCTCCTCCGCACACTGTCCTGCACGCTATACCTCCACCTCCCACGTGTTCTGAGCCCGAGGCCGGCCTGCTGAACCTCAGCTGTCTCTGAGCTACCGTCTGTTTTTCTTGGCTGTATTTACGTCCTCTGCAACCACCCACCGGAGTTTAGCCCGCGAGGAAGAAGCCTTTACAAAAAACAATAATGTGCTCTTTGCACGAAAAGTGAGAAGGATGTGTTTCCTCAGCGGGGGAAGGATTAGACGGAGGGAGACAGGAGTAGAAAGGCAGAGCAGTTTGTGGTGGAAAGCGAGGGCGTGGAGGTCGAGGAGGCAGGAGAGACGCTCAACTCTCACGACACAGAGAGGAAAATAATTTAACCAAAACTTTAATCCTCAGATGAATCAAAGATGCTTCAGTGAAACAATCATTATCATGACACAACCAGATGAAAGCTGCAGTGTTTCCACTTCCTGCTGTTGTCACATCATCATTTATTCTGCTCATTATTGAAGCTTTGTTTTTAATTACTTCAACATCATCATGACATTTATACACTTTAAATGTGGAACAAAAGAACAACAACAAGAGCATGAAAGCAAAATACACGAAGAATCCAGACAAACAATGATGGAAAAATAACTATTTTTTTTATTACTATCATATTTGTTCTTCAGTTTCTGCCCACAGGACGTCACTCTGATGAACCTCTTTTACCCGACGGGTTCAGCTGAGCTGTATGATAAAACAATGCCTTTAAAAACTTCATAAAATACTGTGGTGGTCTTTTTTCTGAATAGTTTCTAAAAGACGAGGCCTTAACGCGACTAAAACAACACTCCAAATTACAAAATCAACGCATGAGAAATTGTATTTTTACTTTAGAATATTTTTATATTGAATGTAACTACTTGACTTTGGATTCTTTTTTGTTATCTTATTTACATTGTTATTGATCTTATTTGTTATTATCTACTTGATCATATTTCATTATTATAACAAAACGACTCCATTTGGAGCCAAAATTATACAATTTAGTTTTTTGTTTTTTTTGGATTTTCTACTGTGCACGATGGTAGAATGTGATGATGCACAGGGTAAATGTCATGGCCAAAGGCTCCATTGTGTGCACATAGCCTCCTGTAGTGGATATCAGTAGTATTTTAGAGCCAGATTCCCTTTCAAGAGGTAGAAAACTCGTCTGGCACACTTTGGTTATCCAAGTGTGCCAAATGGAGAGTCCTCCTGGTCCTATCCTGACTAAAACCTTTGTAGAATCTATGTGCTTTGTGTTATTTATATCTGCTTTTGGCTCAGTTGTAGTAAAGGAGTTGCTGAATGAATTCAGTGGCGTCTCTTTGCACGGCATCATTGCTATAATGGAGTTATCCACTGTCTAATCTAGAAAACATTTTAGGCGAGGATAAAAATGTAAATGTTTCCTTTGGTTCATCACAGTTTACTCAGACATAGTAACAGTCACAATGTTACTGACACTGCGGATGAGTTCTCTGAGGTCTTACCTATCCACAGAGACCAAGATCATGCAGATAGATCTGGTAGTTGTGGAGCTGTTACAGATTTATCTAGCAGAATCATACCTTCCAGCAGCCTATGCAGTTTCAGACTGTCTATAGCTACTACGGCGCCTGACTTCCGCTTCTGCTCCTGTCAGAATTACTACGGTCACTAGAGGTCGCTGTTGTGTTCTTTTATACCTTTTCTCAGTGATCTACCATGTGAATAGATGATACAACCTACTAGTGGGTGTAGTAGGCCCCTATTGACCCACATGTATGGGGCTGATAACGGCTATTTAATAGCCTGACAACAGTCTAATCTGCTGGCAAACCAACATAAACTGACTTATTTTTATTGAAGAACTTTTTCTGAGCAAGTGTGAAAGGTGAAGGCTGACCGTCCTGTTGTGGAACTGTGTGTGTTGTAAACGAGTAATTAGGGTCATTAGAGGCAGCGGAGTCATCGTTGTTCACCGGGTGACTGAAACAACCCGACCGGTTTTCTTTTGTGTTTCTTGCTTTTACTGCTTCGTGTTCGTTGTGTCTGACGTGTGTTTTACATTCTCAGTTCAGACGTCATGAATAATGAGGTCAGGAGTCAGAGTCCTGTACTGTACTGTACTGTACTGTACTGTACCCCACCCAGAGAACAAGAACAAAGTCTAACACATTTTATTAATTCAATCATTATTATCAAGTCTTGTCCAACTCTGGTGGAGAGAAGCTGAATCCTCTTTTTTACTCATTCTTGACATTCTTGTGGTGCATTTGAGCCGGGAACTGATTTCATCATCTACAAATAATATTTTGCCGTTTGCTTTTTGAGCTTCAGAACAAACTGTTAGATGATCGAATAGATTGCTGAGTACACCCTGCTGGTGTACTCACACAACCTTTAATTTCATGTTTGACATCCCAGCAGCAGCAGTGTGTGTTGTGGGTGTAGCAGCAGATCAACAGACCTGAGATCAGAACATGAGCTGCTGCTGCTGCTGCTGCTGCTGCTGCTTCTTCAGGCCTCGGGCTGCAGACACAGCGGAGGGGAGAGGCTCGCATCTAAATAGCTCCCTAAATGATGCTATTAACCATCTGTATGCAAATCTGTCAGCTGTTTGTTTCCCCAGTTGTCATGTCAGTCTGTAACTGAACTTACAGACACACCACGTTGATATTACTCAACACACCAGCGTCTCCTCCTGCTGGTCTCAGGTCGTCTGTGACCTGGCTGCAAACGAACATTTAGGGACAAAGTGGTTGTTAAATCAAACACTCCAGCACAAACAGGACCATAATTAACGTTAATAATTAGTTAGACCATCAAATACTAAAACACTCCCTCTTTCATTCCTTCAACCTTGCGCTGCGATATTTGCGCATATTCAAAAACCTGTTGATAACCAAGTCTTTTTATGGAAGAACCTGGCAAAAAATAAATAAATAAATAAATAAATGTCATTAAATGTAGCAAAATATTATTAAAAATAAATGTAACCACATTGATATTTCTGTTTAAATTTGCTTCTTTATTTATTTATCTTTTTTTTTTATTTATTCCCTAATTTATTTGCTCTTCTCTTTAATTTTTTCTCTTTTATTTATTTATGTATTTATTTATATTAATTTTAAAATGTATTTATTTATTTTTGCATTTATTTTTATTTATTTATTCATTTATTTATTTATTTTATATTTATGTATTTATTTTTCTATTCATTTTAAATGTATTTATTTATTTTTGCATTTATTTTTATTTACTTATTTATTTATTTTTGCATTTATTTATTTTTGCATTCATTTTATATTTATTTTTAAATGTATGTATTTATTTATGTATATATTTTTCATTCATTTCAAATGTATTTATTTATTTTTGCATTTATTTAATTTACTTTTTTATTTATTTTTTATTTATTTTTTAAATATATGCATTTATTTATTTAGGCATGATTTTCCCCTTTGCATTTCACCCTTTATTTCCCCAAACTTATTTATTTCTGTATTCTTTTCTTTACACATTTCTGCCCCATTACAGTTAAATAAGGTGGCTTTCACTCAGCGTGTGCTGTATGCTGTTTACACGTCTCATATTAAATTCACTATATTGTCATATTCTGAATAATAGAGGAATATTAGTGTGCATGTAAACGTAGTTACTGACAGTATTCATTGAACCACGACAGTAACTCTGAGACATTCAAACAAACAGTATCCAGGTGTCTACCATTAAGATGATTTCATCACTATGTGCACGGTGAACCCACAGGTGATCTTCATGATTAAACTCCAGGTACAGCTGAGGGAAGGGAGTCTCTCTCCAAAACCTCGTGGGTGTTTAATATCTCACGGATAGAAATGATGATAAAGTTCACCTTAATTTAAATTCCTAAATAAGAATTATCGGTTGAACCGACAGGAACGGTGCCAAAACCACAAGCAGTAATTTCCCTTCAGAGCTTTGAGAGGAACGATGAGGCTGAATTCCTTCAGCAGGGAGTTCCCGGCTGCTGCCATCGCAGCGCTGGGAAGCACTTATCTGTATTGTTAAGCTGTAATAACTGTGATTTTCAAGCTCCGACGTGCCTCCGCCTCGCGTTTCATGCAGCCGAGAGGCCGAGCCTTTTCCTCTCAGCACATCGGTATTCTGTTACCATGCCAGTGCAAACAACAGACCGCAGCTACTGCAGCATCACGCAACACCGAGAGCAGGAAGAAACCTGACGGACAGAGTCAACTGTTCCCAGGTCAGATATGGATGTGGAAAGTGATGATACTGGGGGGGGTTAAAGCATCTTTATAGGTTGTCTAACACTGTCCTCTAGTCCTCGTCCCTCACTCTGACTCTGACTCTGACATCCGTCATCTCAGGAATTCATCTGAATAGCCTTCAATTACCGTAAAGTCATCACTTTCTGTTGCAACACAGCGGTTGGTCACATCCTGTTTCCTGGTTTCCTGGTTAGATCAATGCAAAGAATTCACATCTTGCTTCAGTTCTTACTAAAATCCTTCCTCTGGAAAATTACCTGCAGGAGCCTGGTGCAGGTGTATCTAGTGTATCTAGTGTGTACTCACTGAAGACCATCATATGTACTGGAGCTGTGTTTGAAGTAACCGACTACAGTTGGCAGCAATGAGCAACATGTAGAGTTAAAAACGCCTCATAAACACAACTAAACATGAATTATTGGTTAAATAAAGACGACAGGAAAAGTTTAACAAATAGTTTTCTTCAGTGAATATAGAAGAACTTCTATAAACATCATTTACTCTACAACGCAACTGTATACTACTGTACTACTGTATACTACTGTATACTACTATACTACTGTAACTATACTACTGTATACTACTGTACTACTGTATACAACTGTAAACTACTGTATACTACTGTAAACTACTGTATACTACTGTAAACTACTGTGTACTACTGTAAACTACTGTATACTACTGTAACTGTACTACTGTATACTACTTTACTACTGTATACAACTGTAAACTACTGTATACTACTATACTACTGTAAACTACTGTATACTACTGTAACTATACTACTGTATACTACTGTAACTATACTACTGTATACTACTGTAACTATACTACTGTATACTACTGTAACTATACTACTGTATACTACTGCAATTATACTACTGTATACTACTGTATATTATACTACTGTATACTACTGTAACTATACTACTGTATACTACTGTATATTATACTACTGTATACTACTGTAACTATACTACTGTATAGTACTGTAACTATACTACTGTATACTACTGCAACTATACTACTGTATACTACTGTAACTATACTACTGTATAGTACTGTATATTATACTACTGTATACTACTGTAACTATACTACTGTATACTACTGCAACTATACTACTGTATACTACTGCAACTATACTACTGTATACTACTTTATATTATACTACTGTAACTATACTACTGTATACTACTGCAACTATACTACTGTATACTACTGCAACTATACTACTGTATACTACTTTATATTATACTACTGTAACTATACTACTGTATAGTACTGTATATTATACTACTGTATAGTACTGTAACTCCAGCAGAACAAACCAAGTCTTTTCATTGTCTCTGTCATTAATGTCTCCAAGCGATAGATTACATCAACATGACAACGTTTAGAGTTGTGACATCCTGTCACAGTATTAGAGACCAGCAGCATCTGAGCTGACGTCATCCTGGTGGTTCTGTGTTTCATCCTTTCACTGGTATCTGATGCAACACAGAACAGTAGAGCTATTATCCGTGATAAAAGTGTCACAACATTGTGTCTGCTCAGGACGGAGCAACATACCGATGTCAAACTTTAGCTATTTAAAGTTTCCCTAAGCTTGTTGTGTGAACAAAAGCGTGACCTCTCACTGCTGTGGAAACATGAGACGCTGACGTTCAACAGCTTACAGTTATGTCAGTGAGAGAACAACAGAAGCTGCTGTGTTAAAAATAAAGGTTAGACTTGAACAACAGAAGCTGCTGATTCCATAAAAACATCTATCAAAGCAATTTATCCTGTAAATGTGATGAAAAGAGCTCATTGATACGAGGACACCGGAGAGCAAAGATTCTGGTTTCTGGGATCAGCTGAGCGTGTTAAAGGTATTCTCTTAAGGCTAAAAGATGTTTCAAATCAGAGCCCAAACATGTTGTGCTAAATTTAACAGTTTTGTTCCTATAGTGTGTGGAGAGCAACGATTTGGCCAAAACAGCCAAAACACACTAACAGATTCATTCATCAACAACAAGATTCCCCACTGATAATAAACAAAGATGGCGGCCTATATGACATATCTGGCTACTAATATAGCTGCTGAGAGCCATTAATGAGACAGGCTACATGGTGCATAATACATAAAACTTGGCCTAACCATCCACACAAAATATAAACATTGATGCAAAATATGGGCATCTTACAAAATCTGTACTTACAGACAACGCCTCTGAAAGTGGTTCCAAAAGAAGATGGATGTAGATGCTCCGACTAGACAGCTCCACCATGTGCTTTCAGGAGGGCAAGGAAGACAAAGATGGCCGCCTACAGGGTTCAAAGGACAAGCAATAAAGCCTGTAGTAAAAAGAATCAGCACCACCTAGTGGCTGCAAACATTAACTGAAAGTGTATTTTTCTCAGGCCAGAGCGCTCCCCGCTTGGTATCTGGTGAGATGACACCACTAAGGGATCTGGCGGTATCTAGCGGTGAGGTGAGGAGATTGCAACCAACTGAAGCCTCTCCTGTGTGCCAGGCGTGTTGGAGAGAAGCGGTGGCCAACGCGAATGGCGCTCTCTAGAGCCAGTTGAAGCAGTGTCAGTGTGTAGAGTGTGTGTGTACGTGGGACGTGAGTGGTGAAGCAAAAGAGAGAGAGAGCGGCGTGGACGACGATGACAGCGAGTAACATTAGCGACTGCGACCCAAGCAGGAAAAGTTAATGGAGTTTGGTTTGTCTGCTCTGGGCTACTGTAGAAACATGGCGGAACATACTAATTGGGATTATATTCCATTTCTGCCATTAGATCCCCGACGACCAAAAAACAAGATGGCGACGGCCAAAAACCAAAATCGCGATGGCAAAAAAACAAGATGGCGTTGGGATGGCCAAAAACCACGATGAAGATGGCCGAAAACCAAGATGGGGACGGCCAAAAAACAAGATCGTGAAGGCCAAAAACCAAGATCGCGATGGCAAAAAAACAAGATGGCGTTGGGATGGCCAAAAAACAAGATGGCGACGGCCAAAAAACAAGTTCGTGAAGGCCAAAAACCAAGATGACGAAGGCCAAAAACCAAGATCGTGATGGCCAAAAACCAAGATGGCGAAGGCCAAAAACCAAGATGGCGTTGGGATGGACAAAAACCAAGATGGTGACGGCTAAAAAACAAGATCGTGATGGCCAAAAACCAAGATGGTGAAGGCCAAAAACCAAGATGGCGTTGGGATGGCCAAAAACCAAGATGGCGAAGGCCAAAAACCAAGATCGTGATGGCCAAAAACCAAGATGGCGATGGCAAAAAAACAAGATGGCGTTGGGATGGCCAAAAACCAAGACAAAGACGGCGACAGCCAAAAATCAAGATTGTGACGGCCAAAATGCCAAACTCAAGACTTCAAAACGGCAGTCCACAACCATTGGGTGACGTCACGGTGACTACGTCCCTTCTTATATTCAGTCTATGGTTTATGACCAATTACCTGCAGAACTAATGACATTCCACAATGGTGGTGCATCATACTGTTACATATTCTCTGTATTGTTTGGTAAATCTGAGGTGGATCGATGTTAACCTTCATTAATTTTAATTAACAAACTCGTTAATGGTTAAATTCACCTTTGATCTTCTACATCAGTTGCTACTACTACTTCTATCGTGTTCCTTTTTATTGCTGCTCATTAACTGACTCTGGGTGTGGACTAACTCGCCTGCATGAGCATTAATGGGACAAAGACAACACTCAGGTGAAGTATGCGTTCCCTCCGACACTCCCTCAGTGAATCACAGCCGGTGGAGTCATGGCGGCTGACCTGACGGGTGTTCAGAGAGCAGCATGAGAATCAGGATCTAATGAAGCTCCATTTTAGTGCAGCATGTAGGTCATGGAGAGTTAGTCTGTTGTCCTCTCTGTGGTCACCACCGTCCTCTTCTTCTTCTTCTCTCCTCTCATGTGACATGTTGTGGTTGTGTTGTCACGGTGCTTTGTCTCATAGCATCATCAGTCCTTGAGCTCTGCAGTTAGTTAACTTCAGCATAAATCACAGTGCAAACAGGTTATTTTAGCAATTTATTTATGAACAAAATATCTTGAAACTCTTGAAAAGAGTTGATTAACAGTGAAAATCACAGTTTAACGTTTTTTGGTTGCAGTTAAACTCATGATCAGCGGTATGCTGCAAGGTGAGGCAGTAAAGAATCACATACTTTAGTTTAACACAAGAGATTTGGCGTCCTCCTGGCCTTTATAAGAAAATAATGCAAAGGAATCCTGCAGCTGCTCATGTATAGTGAGCTGTATTTGTCACGGTGCAGGGAATAGGGTGACCAGGTTTCCCACTTTACGACGGACTGCACAGCATTTTTATCCCTTGTCCCACGTCCCACATATTGAGACGATGTCCCACATTTTCATCGGCTCTACTTATCATCATCAGTGTGTTGACATCCAGCAGACTGGAGCAGCTGGGTCATGTTGCATGTATGATAGATGATACATGACTGTACATCACACACTGCAATGTAATAATCATAATAATGATATAGTATGTGTTGCATGCAGTGTTGCGTGTGTGTTGCGTGCAGAGAGAAGCAGGCAGCAGATCAAAAGAAACTCCAAAACATTCCTGAAGATTCAGTGAGAGTTTCTGTGGTCGAAGCCTGAGGAGAGACGAGGAAAACACAACTAAAGTCCACACGCAAGGACAGGAGAGGACAGGAAACAAGGAGAGGAGACAAGGAGAGGTCAGGAGAGGAGAGGAGAGGAGAGGAGAGGAGAGGAGAGGAGAGGAGAGGAGAGGAGAGGAGAGGAGAGGAGACAAGGAGAGGAGAGGAGAGGAGAGGAGAGGAGAGGAGAGGAGAGGAGAGGAGAGATGAGGAAAACACAACTAAAGTCCACACGCAAGGACAGGAGAGGACAGAAGAGGACAAGAGACAAGGAGAAGACAGGAGACAAGGAGAGAGGAGAGGAAGCAAGGAAAGAGGAGAGGAGACACAAGGAAAAACAAGACTAAAGTCCACACGCAAGGAGAGGAGAGGAAAGGAAAAAAGGAAAGGAGAGGAGAGAAGTAGAGAGGAGACAAGGAGAGGAGAGGAAAGGAAACAAGGAAAGGAGAGGAGAGAAGTAGAGAGGAGAGGAGAGGAGACAAGGAGAGGAGAGGACAGGAAACAAGGAAAGGAGAGGAGAGGAGAGGAGAGGAGAGGAGAGGAGAGGAGAGGAGAGGAGAGGAGAGGAGAGGAGAGGAGAGGAGATTTCATTTGTACTTATTGTAATTAAATTTAATGATGATGTTTCACTCGAAGACAGAAATCTTGGACTGGAGACTGTCGTGCAGCTGCAGCAGGGAGGAGGAGGAGGTGGATGAGGAGGAGGAGGAGGAGGAGGTGGATGAGGAAGAGAAGGAGGAGGAGGAGGAGGAGGAGGAGGAGGAGGAGGTGGAGGAGGAGGAGGAGGAGGAGGAGGAGGAGGAGGTGGATGAGGTGGATGAGGAAGAGGAGGAGGAGGAAGAGGAGGTGGAGGAGTTTTCTCGCGTGCATCTAAAAATAATTTTCAACTCACAGCAACAATAATTCCAGAGGTGGGCGGGGCTTACCTGGCCACAGGCGAGCTGACGACACCTACTGCACATATTTAAAGAGTCTGTGTGCTGAATTTAGAACGACTGGTGATGAAGGTCGACCTCCAGAGCTAAATATAAGAGAGGGAAATAAAAGAGAGGGAAAGACAAGCAGAAGATGCTGCGTGATACCAGCAGCAGCTGAAGGAGATCTCCAGGTCAAGACAGGACTGATAAAGAGACGCAGTCTGAGAAGATCATCAAACATCCACCATGCCTTCACCGATGGAAGCAACCAGCACCTTCATCTCCTCCTCTTGTTCCTGCTCCTCATCTTCCTCCCTGCGTCCCCCTCCTCCCCGGGGTCGTCGCCCCCGCCGGGTCCTGTACCCGGCCTGTCAGAGCAGGAGGCCCCCGCCGAGGGAGGCCCCGGACCGGGCCCGCCGCTGGCTGCTGCTCCTCTCTGCGCTCGTCTTCCTACAGATCTACACCGAGGACACTTGCACAGGTAGGTTAGCATGAACTGACGCATCAACAGAATATAGACTCACACCTGATCTGTCGCGACACGATGCAAAACACTTGTGTCTCAGTGAGTTCTGTGCAAATGTTCAATACAGTCTCACGAAATTTTATCTATTTGATTTGTGTACATAGACACTTTTTTTTCATGACGCTTAGCACGACTTTCAATGACGTATTTTTAGTGTGTTTTCCTACGAATTTCCAGCAATACGTGTCACTTTCTGCTCCAGTCTTTTCAAAATAAAACTACTTAGTTAGGTTTAGGAAAAGATCGTGGTTTGGGTTACAATAACACCGGAAGTAGCATAACTTACGTACGGAAGTTACGTGACATAAACTACTTATTAGGTTTAGGAAAAGATCGTCATTTGGTTTAAAATAACTCTGTAAGTGCTGTTACTTAAGTACGGAAGTCATGTGAGAAAAACTACTCAGTTAGCTGTACGAAAAGATCGTAGTTTGGGTTAAAATAAGTCCGTAAGTGGCGTAACTTAAGTACGGAAGTTATGTGACAAAAACTACTTAGATAGGTTTTCGGAAAAGATCGTAAAAATATGTTATATAGAAAGAAATATAGGCTATTTAGTTAGCTCAGCTAAATGTATATTATATGCTAAATATATGCTAAATATACACTAATTCTAACCATATACTTGTTGTTGTTCTGCAAAAACTCTCGCGAGACTCGTTGCCCGATGACCTATCCTAACCTTAATCATTAAAGGTCAATGCCTAACCTTAACAATCTCGCGAGAGTTTCCCCAGTTTGCTGGTTCCCTTTTAGCCACTACCACAAGGAAGTGGTCCGATTCTGTAATTTTGTCTTTTAACTTCCTGTCTGCACCAGAACTGGGAATGTTTAGTTTTATCATAGATATTAAATGTTGAATCAGTTCAGTTTGAAGAAAATAACTCACTTTTTGTTGTTGTGCACTTGCAGAGCTCCAGCGGCAGCATCCAGACGCGGCAGCGTGTCAGCCCCAGGAGGGTGAGGGGAGCCTGGGCACGGTGCAGGGGTGGACGGGGGAGGAACCCTGGAGGGTCCAGATGGTGGGTGGAGCTTCAGAGACTCAGCTGGAGTGTGTGGTGGCGTGACGCGGGACTCATTTACACCCACGCCACCTTGAAGAAACTGAGGGAGGGAAGCAAAATAGGAGAGGCTGCAGACAGATAGTGATGACTTCTTCTTCAAAACTATTTCCATCCATATCAGTTTGACTGAGAAGAGACAGTGTCCTGATTCTCTCTGCACAAATATGTTTGGGTTGGACGTGACCTCCTCTTCTGTGCAGCTGATATTAGAGTGAAGTTTCTCCCTGGAGGAGAATCTAAAAGAGCAGCGACTGGTTCAGCCGATACGCTGACGACGACGTGCTCTCTCTTTGTAAATGACTGGATATAAAAACCTGAATTTATCAGGCACAACAAGAAACTTTTTCTTTCCTGCAAAACTGCAAATGAAAACATGAATTTTTAAAAATGTTTTTGTGCCAGACAGTTTTGCAGGATGTTAATGACGTTGAATATGAGAACGGTTTAATATCTGTGTTACTTGTAAATTGTAAAAAGTAAAAATAAATCTGTTGTTAAGTGTGTTTGTGTGTGTGCAGCAGTAGTGGAAAGTACATTTAAGTACGGTTCTTAAGTACAATTTGATGTACTTATACTTTACTTGAGTATTTCTATCTATGCTAGAGAAATATTGTAGGTTTTACTGCAAAACATTTATTTGACAGCTTCAGTTATAAGTTATTTAACTGAGTACCTGTGAGGGTTTCTGGACAATATCTGTCATTGTTTTGTGTTGTTAATTGATTTACAATAATAAATATATACATACATTTGCATAAAGCAGCATATTTGTCCGCTCCCACGTTGATAAGAGTATTAAATACTTGGCAAATCCCCCCTTAAGGTTCATTTAGAACAGATAAAAAATTTGATTAATTTGCGATTAACTATTTTAATCGACTGACAGCCCTACTAATAATACTTTTGTGCTTTTACTTTTTGAATGCAGGACTTTTGCTTGTAATAGAGTACTTTTTCACTGTGGTATTGCTACTTTTATTTATTGAGGTAAAGGCTGTGAATACTTCTTCCACCACTGGTGTGCAGTACAAACTCTGTATAATCAGACAATCAGTTTCTGGTTCCACCTGAACTCCTCTCTGCTCCGAAACCCGACAGCGCCGCCGCTGTCATCGGCTGATAAACTGTTTATGAGGCAGTCTGGGAAATTCTGTGTGTGTGTGTGCGTGTGTGTGTGTGTGTGTTGGAGGGGGGGGGGGGTCTTTGCAGTGAGGCAGTGACTCAGAGAGACGAGGTAATCCCTCTTCTGCCCTCACAGGCTGAGAAAACAAACACACTAATCTGAGGCTGTAGCTGGTTTCACTCTGTGAGAAAGTGAGTGTGTCTGAACATGCATCGTTATGTGACTGGACCGATAACGCTTTAACATACCGTATATACCATGTTTAGTCATATAAGATAAGATCTTCAGGGTGGAAATTCATGTTAAAGCAGAAAAGAAACAAATTAAAATAAATAACATAATAAATATACCTGATTTACTCAAATATTGCAATATAATATGCAACTCAGAAAGCTTTATAGAGGTAGTATAGTGATATATTGAAATAGAGGTAGTGATAGTGCATGTGCAATACATTGGTATGAGTAATAAATAATACAGTGTAAATACAATACATGAAATATAAAATATAAAATATATAGCACTTCAAATATTTAGCTATTTTTGCAATAATGTAAGCATATATAACAATGATTTACCATACATGAAATAGAATCATAATTTAATGTAAGATCATATATTTTATATACAGAATTTCAGGGATGTAAAAAGTTATCAACATTAAATATTAAGCTTGAAATACTTGTTTAAGTATCAGGTATCATTCTGGTTTAAAGATATACAGTATATTCTGCGACAACAAGAAGTTACATAAATAAATAAATAAATAAATAAACAAATAAACAAATACATACATAAATAAATAAATAAATAAATAAATAAATAAATAAATAAATGTAGCCATTCAATTAATTAATTGATAAAATGTATTAATTAATTTATAAATTTTAATTTGCTTCTTTATTTATTTATCTTTGTATTACCTTCCCTTATTTATTTACTCTTCTGTTTATTTTTTACTTTATTTATTTTGATTAAATGTATTTATTTTTTATTTATTTATTCATTTTTACATTTATTTTTTATTTATTTATTATCTATTGTTAAATGTATGTATTTATATATGTATTCATGCATTTATTTCTTTATTTTATTATGATTAAATTAAAGACAAAACATCTGCATCAATAACTTAATTCCACAGAACGAGAAGGATGTTAAATATTTACCAGCGACGACGGCGACGCTGGGATTGATTTCGCCTTGTGAGTCTGTGTGTGAGTCATCATGGCAGAATGTGGACCTGGAGACATCAGGAACTACTACAGAGGAGGTGCACAGTACTTCACCAGGTGTTGATGGAAGCTGAATCGATGGATAGAAGAACAGATAGAAAAGAGACATCAGAGATTCATACAATATGCCTCCAGGCAAAATGATGTCAATGTGGATTTGTAATAATTCTGTCTGTTCGGTCTCATAAAGTCTTGTATCTGAGATCAACGTGTTGTTCATTAGATTGAGCACTAACATCACGTCACTGCAGAAGAAGACAGAAGTGTGATGACAGACCAATCAGAGAGCATCACATGAGCCTCAGCTGCTGGAGAAAAGACTCTAAAAGGAAACCTCTGCAGCTAAATATGTCTGTCCCATCGTGCCCACATGTACCAGCATGCATTGTGCATTGAGAACAGGAAGAGCAGAGCAGCTGTGGGGGAACGCATGAGTGACAACTGAAGATAAAAATGTCTCCATTAACCTCTTAAGCCCTATAGGGTGCTGGAAGGTGTGGTTCACCGAGACAGACAATCTGTAATAGCTGCACAACTACCAGGTCTATCTGCATGATCTTGGTCTCAATGGATAGGTAAGACCTCAGAGAATTCATCCCCAGTGTCAGTAACTCCTTGACTACAACTGTGCCAAAAAAGATATAAATAACACAAAAAACATAGATTCTACAAAGGTTTTAGTCAGGATAGGACCAGGAGGACTCTCCAGTTGGCACACTTGGATACCCAATGTGTGCCAAATGGGTTTTCTACCTCTTGAAAGTGAATCTGGCTCTAAAATACTCCTGATATCCACTACAGGAGGCTATGTGCACACAATGGAGCCTTTGGCCATGACATTTACCCTGTGCATCATCACATTCTACCATTGTGCACAGTAGAAAATCAATAAAAAAACAACTAAATTGTATAATTTTTACTCCAAATGGAGTAGTTTTACTATAATAATGACATATAATCAAGTAAAACGTAGATAACAACAAATAAGATCAATAACAATGTAAATAAGATAACAAAAAAGAATCCAAAACGGTCAAAAGTGTTGTTTTAGTCGCGTTAAGGCCTCGTCTTTTAGAGACTATTCAGAAAAAAGGTCACCACAGCATTTTATGAAATGTTTAAAGGCAGAGTTTTAACACACAGTTCAGCTGAACCCGGTACCGGGTCCGACGGGTAAAAGAGGTTAAATATTTTTCATATTAACAATGAATTGAATGAGTCTGTCAACTGTGAATTGACACCGTCTCTGCAGCTCTACGGAACCTTTTTTAGCCTCTTTTTAGCTCCTAGTTTTGGTTTTGTGGCACGTTTCCTGTCCGGTCCAATCAAACAAGCTCTGATAAAAGCCATTGTTATAATACTGATGATAGCAGCTTTAAAGAAAATACATTTTTATTCAGCAAGTTAATTTTTGCATATTAATGAAAGAAGTAAATAAGCAGCTGTAGATTTGTTTGTAGGATTGTCACGCAGACAAATAATCGGACATCTTTGA
This sequence comes from Sebastolobus alascanus, assembly GCA_916701645.2. Taxonomy (NCBI): domain Eukaryota; kingdom Metazoa; phylum Chordata; class Actinopteri; order Perciformes; family Sebastidae; genus Sebastolobus; species Sebastolobus alascanus. The sequence goes on from CAKAOJ020000506.1 coordinate 84,586, forward strand.
GAGTTTAGTCGTAGATGTTGTCACATCAGCTGATGTCATCAGGAGAGTTGATTGACTCCATCTTCGCCGTAAACAAGCTGTGATGAGCTCAGAGAATCCCTCTCCTCTGCTGCTGAGAGCCATATATAGACAAACACACACACACACACAGAGACGTGTCTGAGGTTTGAGGTGTTGTGAGGGATTCTGTCACCGTGTCAGAGTGACTCCTGAAGTGACTAAAGGTTAGACTGTTTGAAGGAGAAGAAGAAGACGTAACGTCACCTCAGAGCGGGATGACACTTTGATGAGCACGACAGTCGGTTTCTACCAGGACTAAACGTGTGTGTGTGTGTGTGTGTGTGTGTGTGTGTGTGTGTGTGTGTGTGTGTGTGTGTGTGTGCACGTACTGTTTATGTGTGTGTGTGATACACAGCTGTGCTGCATGACAAAAATTGGCAACAACAATTAAGACACATACTCACTGCAGGTGTGTACAGGTGTGTGTTTGAGGTTCCCACGGAGCTCCACGTGAACTCAGTAATGATTTCAGTAATGAATTCTATCAGTGCAAACGTTGCAAAATATTTAATTTAATAATAATAATTGAATTAATTTCTTTGCAATGTTTATTCAGAAGTACTACAGTACTATTTGTATTGGTATTTGTTGCATTTTCTACTTTGTTACACAAACAAATTTAAACTCAATTGTATTGAGGATTTTGCAGAATCGTGTTGAAAATCAGTGGTGGAAGAAGTATTCAGATCTTTTACTTCAGAAAAAGTAACAATACCACAGTGTATAAATACTCTGTTACAAGTAAAAGTCCTGCATTCGAAGTTCTACTTGCAAAATGTACTTGAAGTATCAAAAGAATAAAAGTCCTCACGATGCAAAATGTCCCCTTTCAGAATGTTAAATGATGTGTTCAAGGACCTTTTCATCTTATGCACACATATTATCAAGTGCAACAAAACTTCAGCTGCTCTCCTGTTGGTTTTTTTCCGGCTTATTAGTACATGATGAGCTCCTGTAAATGCCAGCAGAGCTTTGCACAACTCTAACCGGAGCAGCTCTGATCATCAACATAACTGATGTAATAATGTGGCTGACTGGGAACAGGTTTACAACAGCGCCACCCAAAGGTAATCAGACAGCACAGCTGAATGCAGGGTGCAAAATGAAGGAGATGGACAGCTTCACACACAACTGCAAAAGCAAACTTATAATAAAAAACACTCAATCACAACAGATGATTATGATAATTATTATTAATAGATCTATTTAGGTGATCTAGTGCCTTGAAAGAAGTCTGATTGTAGGTCGCTACCAAGGCGTTGTCCGTGTTTTCGTATTACAACTCTAACTCTTTCAGTGTGTTTTCACTTCATCCAAGTTAATTGTAACATTTTGTTTTCCTAAAAATGTCTTATTCAGCATTCGGTTGTACTTAGTCCAAAAACCAAGATGGTGACGGCCACAAACCAAGATGTTTTTTTGCTTAAAAATTGCAAGTTGCATTAATGCGTTCAAGAAGTTAGTGGCGTTAAAACGAATTAGCGTTAACGCGTTATTTTCACGTTAAATTTGAAAGCACTAATAACAATGCATCATATTTCATAAGATGATCTTATTTTATGTGTTTAAAATGTAGTGGAGTAAAAAGTACAATATGTTTCCTTCTGAGATGAAGTAGAAGTAGAAGTATAAAATAGCATAAATTGGATATAAGTACAAGTGTCTCTAAAATGTACTTAAGTACAGTACTTAAGTAAATGTACTTGGTTACAATGCATCACTGTCGACACCTCAGTGCATCAACTGTAACCTGATATCTTGTGGTTAGCATTTTCTACAGAACTTCAGTGTAAACCTGCCCACTGACTGTTGTCATGTTCCAACTTGTTTCCATCTGAAGAAAATACTGAAGGCGTTGCTTCTTTATTGTTCTGCAGGAATGTTTGAATGTGCATCGTCACCGGGAGGTGATTGACCTCTAATACCAGCATGGCTGCTGGTGTTAGAGATCAACAGGTCAAGAACCAGTACAACCCTGCAGACACAACTTTGATGGCCTATTGGATGTTTCTGCAAAACCCAGAACAATGCCATAAAATAATTACAATGATCATTATAATGATAATAATAATAATTTATTCCTACTGTGTCTCCACAGACTACAATGGAGCGCCAAAGTAATAAAAGCATGCATGAAAGTCACTTCATGATCACGTGTTCTACATTCTGTTCAGACAGTATAAACAAGTTAACTCTCATTCTATCTGCCACACCTCAGCCTACTTTGAGCTGATTTAACCCCGGTCCACCGCTTCAAATAGACAAATAGATTAATGTGAGTGTTTTTCTCAACACGTGTTCATGTTCATGCATCTCAGTTTGTTGCCGAGCGGTCTCTGAGCTCACGTGCACTAACATGAGCAGAGCCACACTGTTGCCATACACGTTTGGCATCGATGAAGCCTGGTTAAGGAGCGGTTAAAGTTAGAGACAGATCTAACAGACACTGTTACCTGTTTTCACCTTAAATCTCCACGCTACACTACATGCTGGACTCTTGAAACCTGCTCACAATGGGCCTCATTCACAAACAGAGCGTACGCACTAATCTGTGCTTAAACCGTGCGTATGAATGTTTTACACACAAATCCGTGATTCACCAATATTTTCAAGCCCAGACTAAAACCAAGATGGCGACGGCCAAAAACCAAGATGGATTTGATGACTTGGGAGTGAGAATGAGTTGGTTAAGAAGTTAAAACTTGCAAAAAGACTTTTTGGGTATTGGAATGAAAACTTGTCGTAATGACTTTAAAACACTAATGGGAGGCAGAAACATCAGGTCGAGCAAGCTCCGTCTATCTGTGTACATCACATTCCTCTTGTTAACCACCAGAAACGTGAACCTCTTCATCACCTGACTGGAGCTAATCCAACAGCTTGATCCTGCCTTTGTTTCATGTCGCCATCTGGAGACTTCACAGCACGCCGCCAGCTGTTTAGTTTAGTAAAAGGTCAAATTTAAAATCTGCCCCTGGGGAAAGGAAACATTCCCATGCTGCCGTTCGGGTTGATCTAAGAGCAGAGAGTAAACAGGTGAACAGAGGAGGTCCTTCAAGGTAATCAGGTCACCTCAGGTGTTTCCCCATGAGCCAACAATAGCAGCAGCAGCAGCAGCAGGTGATTCCTCTCCATTGGGTTAACTGAACATGATGTTCCAAAAAAGGGGACATTAATACCAACACGTGCACATGCCAGCAAAGTTTTGTTCCCTCGTTTGAATGCTTCATCCTAACTGGTTGCAACACGTGCAAGCATCACCGACAAAACCAAGAAGGCAACTACCAAAAACCAAGATGGTGAGGGCCAAAAACCAAGATGGTGACGGCCAAAAACCAAGATGGAGACGGCCAAAAACCAAGATGGGGACGGCCAAAACCAAGATGGGGACAGCAAAAACCAAGATGGGGACGGCCAAAAAACAAGATGGGGACGGCAAAAACCAAGATGGTGACGGCCAAAAACCAAGATGGTGCCGGCCAAAAACCAAGATGGGGACGGCCAAAAACCAAGATGGGGACGACAAAAACCAAGATGGAGATGGCCAAAAACCAAGATGGAGACGGCCAAAAACCAAGATGGGGACGGCCAAAAACCAAGATGGTGACGGCCAAAAACCAAGATGGGGACGGCAAAAACCAAGATGGGAACGGCCAAAAACCAAGATGGGGACGGCAAAAACCAAGATGGGGACGGCCAAAAACCAAGATGGGGACGGCCAAAAAACAAGATGGAGACGGACAAAAACCAAGATGGTGACGGCCAAAAACCAAGATGGTGACGGCCAAAACCAAGATGGGGACGGCCAAAAAAACAAGATGGGGACTTCCAAACCAAAAACCAAGATGGTGACGGTCATAAAACCAAGATGGGAACGGCAAAAACCAAGATGGGGACGGCCAAAAACCAAGATGGTGACAGCCAAAACCAAGATGGGGACGGCCAAAAAAACAAGATGGGGACAGCAAAAACCAAGATGGGGACGGCCAAAAACCAAGATGGTGACGGCCAAAAACCAAGATGGAGACGGTCATAAAACCAAGATGGTGACGTCCAAACCAAAAACCAAGATGATGAAGGCCTAAAACCAAGATGATGAGGGCCAAACAACAACGAGCCAACAGCAGCAGCAGCAGCAGCAGCAGCAGCAGCAGCAGCAGCAGCAGAAGGTCTCCTCTCTGTGCTGATTGGGTTCACGTTAAGGCCTCTTTAACCTTGAAGCATAGCTGCGAAGCCACAAGATGTTTACTGACACAAATCTTTTCACTGCATGTTCTGATTTTCCGAACATGGTGTTCCAACATAGGGGACATTAATACCAACACGTGCACATGCCAATATTTGTTTCCTTGTTTAAATATATCTTTTCCTGAAACCCTCTGGCCCATCTCTAACTGTCACACACATAAAAATAGTTTTTCTATCCTCTGGGGAGGTTTTACAACTATTATAGTTAAAAAAACTCCCAAAAGTAATAGCTGACCTCACGTTCTGCTAACTTAGAAGAACATAATGTTGTTTGCCCTTCATGGACTTTCTCGCTTCTTATACTCGTTATATGTGATTTGACGAGTTGGGATGTGTTGGTTGATGGACATTCGTAGAAAGCACAAAAAATGAGGAATAACTTTTCACAAGAAATCCTACAGTCATATCATACATGTTCTCTTGTACGTTTGCTGTATGTGTTTCCCTCTAAAGCTCACTCATAATGCAATGAAAGCTAATTCACAGTTAGCTGGAAAACCAACACATTATGCACCAAAACCGCATGATCTGATGAAGCGTCACCGGAAATCTGTTGATGCAACTAAAACATGTTATCTTGTTTTTAATGTGAAATAAATAACGTCACATACTAGGAAAACAGATAGAGATCTTTATTGTTCTGATGTGGTTTCCTTTCGGTTTTATCTGTAACAGGAAGGAGTCTCAAATTAAATTTCACAGCTCAAAGTAAAAATGCAAGTCACTCTTCCCTGTGGGACGTCGTCGTGTTCTGAGTAATGTGTTTATAAGAGAAGAAACACCCAAATCAACATTTGAGAGTGTGTTTTATTTTCATGACAGGAATCTTTTTGTCATCGGTCAAAGTTCCTCGAACTCAGAGGCCTCTGGGATTTCCAGTCCGGCGCTTACAGGAAGAGAGAGAAAAACAAACCAGTGATGCAGAAGCAGCGTGACTTAAACCCTCCAACCCGCCTCATCAGACCGGCGTGGAGCTGCTGACGTCCAGTTACTCAGAGACGGGAAGTCATCTGTTTAGTTAGCGGTGAGAAGCAACACGTTTCTGGACGGTTCAGCGGCTCTCTATGTAACCCTGCAGCTCTCCTCTAACCAGACACAGCTGGGATTGGTCAGGACCCCCCCCCACCCCCTCTCAGACCTCCTCGTCCAATCAGATCCAGACGGAAAATGACGAAGAGCAGAGAAAAGTTTCTGCTCAGGAGCCAAAGAGGAGGCGAGAGGCCCGAAACCATCTGCTCTCCAGATTTAACACGTTAATGGACACAGAACCTGCTGAAGGATTGATAGAGGTTTTACTTCAAAGGTTTCTATTAATACTCTACTGTTACTCTAATGAGAGCTCCATTCAAACAAAGAGACAGTGGACTGGATTCTCAATGTGATGTGTTCATATTAGATTCTTTCTGCTCCATTAAATGTCTAAATGGGAACTTAAATCAAATCTGATGGAAGTCTTTTATGACTAATTATAGATAAACTGCTATTGCATTCAGCAGTGTTGTAGTCAAGACGACCTAAACCAAGACCCAGACAAGACCGACCCCAGAGGTCGTGTCTAGAAGGGACTCCGCAAACCGTGAAACTCTGGCGCTTTCACGCTTGATTCAGCACATCAGGTCTCTGAAAACGCACACGCGGAAACTGAAATTCTGTAGAAGAGTTGGCCGCCGTGCAGAAATGGTAAGAAAGATGCATGAACCGGTTCATTTATAATATTTCCTGCATGTGCACATGAGACACGGTCAGGATCTAATGTTACATGTTTTCAGTTGTGACAGAGGAAGTATTCAGATTCCTTTACTGAAGTAAAAGTAGTCATTGAGCAGTAAAATGTTCCCTGTTGGTGTTTTACTGTATTATATATATGACCCACAGACCGAGACGCCACCACGCTGCTGGAGGCCGTATTGCTGGACCCGCTGGAGGGAAGGGAGGCACGGGAGAACCAGAACCAGAACAGACTCTCAGACCCTGCTGCAGTAAAATGAGAGGTTTTCTAAAAGGACTCTGGTGCTCGGAAACCGCTTTTGTTCCGACAAAATCAACACAAAATTAAAGTTCCCCGTAGTAGCTTTAAGATCACTGCAGAATAGTCTCTCCTGGTGGTTGTACAGCCGTGACTACAACTGCATTCGTTCGCATTTGTACAACATCGTGCTTAACATCTAGCTGTCAGCAAGGGAATGAAGTTAGACCCGCTGTGCTTAAACTTAAACTACAATGCTTCTCGTGGCGCTATGAATCTCGTGATCCCTTCTAGACAAGACCGAGTAGGAATGCGGTTGATTCCGAGACCTTACGGTACATTTCATACAAACAGTTTATCCTCAAAAACTATTTAAAAATCTCGAATCAGGGTCAAAGCTCCTCGTGGGGTTACTTTATATTTAGACGGTACTGTCCAAGATTTCATAGGACGTATAGATGATATTTCTGCGAGATATTTTTCATCACAAATGTGAATCTTAAATTCAAACCCATGGAAGATTATTTTAAATTCTATTGGACGTCCTCAAAGATACCAAACATGTTTGGGGAAATGTCAAACTAAAATGATGCACGAGACACTTAGAAAATTTCAATTTGATGGAACGATGCAGCCATGAAAACATTGAGTATTAAAGAAATAATACCGTTTTTTTTGTTGTATTTTTCTGTTTCTGTGTATTATCTCGGAATAAAAGCTATCTAGAGACGTCATTTTCCGTTTGTGATTTCTGTTTTTTGACCCAATTTTTAGGTTCCACAACCCTCCTGACACCAGCAGTCATCAAGACAGCTTTTTTTTTCTGAAGCTTTCAAACACAACACATGGTCTTCATCACTATGAGCCACCGAGCTGATGAAGACGGTTGAAAGCTCAAGAAAAAGCTGGTAGTTGGGATTGTTTTGTCAGATTTAGTGGATCTAGGATTATAAAGAAATAATGATGTATTTCAAACCTTATTAACCCTTTAAGTTCTTGATTTTCTGCTTAAATTTCACCAAATATTTCTTTAGTTATAGAGACAAAACTTTCCTGAGAAATCAAAGTTTTCCTCGGATGTTTTTACAATCTGTCATCAGATCAGTTCAGATGAAGAAAAAACAACAAACAAACATTAACAAATCATCCAGAAATAAACATGTGACCTGGTTTTGGGGGGAGGGGCCTTTGCAGTAAAAGGGGGGGGGGGGGGGCGTCATGTAACCCCTCGCCGCCTGTCCTGTTCTGCACGTAGGCCCGTTCCCATGGCAACGAGCCAGCGGCGGGCCGACACCGCCAATCAAAAAGTGTCTTTGTTCAGAAATACCGCACAGCAGCAGTGACCCACATCGCACACGGTCGCCATAACGACACCGAGAGGCCGTGTGATCGGCTGAAACCGTCCAGGACTGAACACAGAACGTGGTCAGCAGCTGAAACATGACTCAGTCTGCTGGAAGCTGGTTCATCTTTTACAGTAAGGGTGGAAAAGAGGAGACAGAGTTGCATCAGAGTGTAAACGGCGGCGTGGAAGTTCTGAATACCAGATGGCAGACGGCAGACCGAGGGGGGGGTGAGGTCACTCCGCCGTCTGTGGAGGAAATGAAACGTGTGCAGGAAGATTAGAGGCCTTAAAACAACATACAGGAGCTTTTACAGACGTCAACACGGATGATTTATTCTGAAAGTTTCCCGTCAGAGTGGAAAACAGTTTTCAGATCAGAGAACCTGAGCTGGAGACATTTCTACAGTTTATTATAAACTGAAACTGAGTTCACACTAGACGGGAGATTCATTAGAGATCTCTGCAACCTCATTGTCTAGTCAAAACTCTAATTCAAGATATCAGTAATTCTGTTTTGACAAGTACGATTCAAACTCCTTTTTCCATTCATGTGTATGGGGTTTGTCATTACGGATATCCGCAATGTGAATTATGACTAATCGTAATTCCAGTTTTCAGATATCTACAATTTAAATCTGACTCAGCTGAAGATATCTACATTGTTCTTTTTACACGATGATTTAGATAGATGAGGTTGTGGATATCTCTAACTGGAGTTACGGATAGTCTAAATGTAATTACAGATATCTAGAATTAGAGTTGTGACTAGGTGAAACGACGCGTCAACCAGTCATGAGTCTTTGTTTCACGCTGTTTCCAAGGTCGTGTTTAGAAGGTAACCCGCAAAAATGCAAAATCTGATCCGAAATCTGCAAAAAAAATAGTCTCGCGAGACCCTCTGCGCGAAGACCTATCCTAACCTTAACCATCACAGGAGAATTTCCCCAATTTGCTGGTTCCCTTCTAGACGCGACCCAGCTCCAAGCCCATACTCGCCAACCTTGAGACCTTAAAAAAAGGGGGGATTTCTAAACGTTGATTTCTAATGTTGATGTTTATCAGAATAAAGTTCCTGAGAATTATTTCTTCACTGACGCAGCTGGTTTCACTGATCGATGTCTGATTATTACACTAACGAGACCAAACCTCTGCATTCAGTAATATAAGAAGAAGCAGGGGAAGTGTGATATCAGCAGCAGCTTTTATTCAGACTCTATAAAAGATCTAATCTGTGGATGTTTATATGAAGAAGTTCCTGTGAATCATTTCCTCACTGACGCTGAGCTGGTTTCACGGATTGATGTCTGATTATTACACAACGCTCTGCTGTCAAACGTGTGTGGACACGTTGTGGACTAATGAACCTCTGAATTCACTTCAACGTCAACAAGAGACTCAACTGAAAACAGGCGTAGAAATGAAGCAGCAGAGAGAGGAGCTGAGTGTGGAGTCTGGTAAACACCCACTCAGGTGTTCTCACTTTAACCTGTCTGATTAGACCTCTGCTCCGGACTGTTTGGGCGTGTTCAGACTCACTGAGTGCATTCCTCCTGAGTCTCCTGTTAGCTTTGTTCAACCTGTTAGGGCGGGACACATTACACCTTCATCATCCTTTTACTGGTAGATGAAGGTTTGTGACCTTTCGAAGCTGCAGAGATCTAATCAGCCGGAATAACTGAAAACACCTGCGTGGCTGTTTCAGAGGTTTTAACTAACTGATCTGTCCAGTGGATTTAATAAATAATGATGCTGAAAGAAACTGTTTAAAACAGATTATTTATATATATATATATATATATTTGTATTTATTTCTGTAGTAGGCACAGGGAGAAGAGCCCACACAAACCGGGTGCTGAGTCATATCTCCCAGAATTTAAAGTTGGTATAAGAGACATTTCATTGAAGTTTACATGATTATTAGGACATCTTGAGGATCCTCTCACCGACTACGCTGACTTGCACACAATATTTATTATATTTTTGTCCTTATTCATAAAAAGACAATATTCCTACTAAGCTGTTTATGTGGCTAATGAAAAGGAATATTCATTAATATTCCCGTTTACATGCATCCGTGCATACTCTGATTAACGTAACCGGTGGCGAACACAGCCTCCCTCTTTAAGTACACTTGGCTTATACCGACAAGTATACAGAAAAGTCTAAGTGTACTTGGCAAGTATACAGAAAAGTCCAAGTATACTTGGCTTATACCGACAAGTATACAGAAAGGCTAAGTGTACTTGGCAAGTATACAGAAAAGTCCAAGTATACTTGGCTTATACCGACAAGTATACAGAAAAGTCCAAGTATACTTGGCTTATACCGACAAGTATACAGAAAAGACTAAGTGTACTTGGCAAGTATACAGAAAATTCCAAGTATACTTGGCTTATACTGAAAAGTATACAGAAAGGTATATTTGGCTATGTACTATAAGTTCATTTAATAAAACTTACAAGTATACCTGCAATAAAAACTATTAAACTAGTAGTTTACAGAGAGTATACTTTAAAATGTACTTTCATAAACAAACAAAAAATGGGCTACAAGTATATAACTAGTAAACTAACAGCATACCTATAAATTCACTTGTAGTATAGTTCATAATATAGTTGCAGTACAAAATACAACTTCGATGTAAACTAGTTGTGTACTCAAAGTTTAGTACTCTTACATTTAAAGTATACTTTTATAAACTAAAACGTGGGCAATTTTAGTCCCAAGAAGTATTGAAGCAGTACACTTACAAATATACTACTAGTACTGTACATTGATATTAGTATACTTACTATATGAAGTATACTTGCTTAAGTTTACTTCATAAAATAAACTTCTTTTTTGTACGATCAAATTCACATTATTGTCATATTCTGAATAATACTGAAATATTAGTGTGCATGTAAACGTATTTACTGAGATATAACTAACTATATTAATAAAATATAACAGATTTTTTTGAGTCATCCCTTCAGAACGCTTCATAATCTGCACTTCTGCACCCACAATCTGCACTTCTGCACCGACAATCTGCACTTCTGCACCGACAATCTGCACTTCTGCACCGACAATCTGCACTTCTGCACCGACAATCTGCACTTCTGCACCGACAATCTGCACTTCTGCACCGACAATCTGCACTTCTGCACCGACAACCTGCACTTCTGCACCGACAATCTGCACTTCTGCTCCGACAATCTGCACTTCTGCACCGACAATCTGCACTTCTGCACCGACAACCTGCACTTCTGCACCGACAATCTGCACTTCTGCACCGACAATCTGCACTTCTGCACCGACAATCTGCACTTCTGCACCGACAACCTGCACTTCTGCACCGACAATCTGCACTTCTGCACCGACAATCTGCACTTCTGCACCGACAACCTGCACTTCTGCACCGAAAATCTGCACTTCTGCACCGACAATCTGCACTTCTGCACCGACAACCTGCACTTCTGCACCGACAATCTGCACTTCTGCACCGACAACCTGCACTTCTGCACCGACAATCTGCACTTCCAGATGAACCCATCACAGAACATCTCAGACACTTTTACCGTTGGTGGCGATGACTCCCCTCGCTGTCTGCTGTCTATATTAGGAAACACTGGTACAGTGTGTGTGTGTGTGTGTGTGTGTGTGTGTGTGTGTGTGTGTGTGTGTGTGTGTGTGTGTGTGTGTTGATGAATGTACAGCATCAGGAATCTCACACCCTGCTGAGAGAAAAATGTTCGAGCGTCTGTGACACATCTTCCAGCCACGTTCTCCTTCGGCCACCCAGACGCTCAGTCAAGGTTCCCACTGCAGGGTGTGTGTGCGTGTGTGTGTGTGTGTGTGTGTGTGTGTGTGTGTGTGTGTGTGTGCATGCATGCGTGCGTGCGTGCGTGTGTGTGATGTCATGCCGATGGCGTTCTCGTCCCGCAGCGGCGTGGGATGCTTCTGATTCTTTCTGCAGAAGCTCACAGTGAAACTAAAGCAGCAGAAATATGTTCCAGGTATTTCAAACATGCAGGCTGTGAATGCAGCAGGTTTCACCTCAGAGGTAGTTTTATCAGGACTGAAAGTGATAGAAAACACGACGGAGACGCTGCAGCGTGCAGCACGCCGTCCAATAAAACTGTAACCGCCCCTCCCTGAGAAACAATCAGAGTCATTAAGAACCAGAACAGCAGACACGTGGATCTGAAACACTCAACAAACTGCTTGTTTAAGTGCCTCTAAACCAGAGGTCATTTAAAGATGTTACGTTCTTATACGTCTGTGCTTCTTAAATCCTTTAAATCTACTGTTTGATTGTTATAAATTGTCTTATTTTCTGTTTGATTCGTTTTTAGTGTTTATGCTTTATGTAAAGTGCTTTGAGTTTGTGTCTGAAATGCGTTACATAGTCAGCACATTCTCCAGGACAAAGTGTTGGTATTGTACGTTTCTGAAAACCTCGGATACGCTGAATGTGGACGTTCTTCTTGTTTTTTTAATGTGGTCTTTTTTGCATCCGGTCAGAGCAAGTGATGTATGGAGCGGCTTTTATTGAAAGTTACGTGGTATAAGAACGAATTTAGCAAGTCCACAAAGTGCGGATGGGTCAAACAAACACAGGACTTTAACCCAGGAGATCGCTGTTTGTGTCCCGTGTGAAACCAAAAGTCAATGTTCACTTTACACTCGTTATGCAACGTTGCGCAAATTTGTTTTAATTTCTTCAACGCATTAACACAACTTGTGATTTTTAGGTTGTAGCGGCTCAGTTTTAAAAATAGAGTGAAGATAACGGTATCATATGAAACTAGAAAACCTGATGAATCCATCGGTATCAACCATGTCATACTAGCTGGTCATGAAGGAGGTTAAATAACGCTCCAAACTTACACTACATTTTGTCGAGGAAAAACTGTCATGGCCGTTTTCAAAGGGGTCCCTTGACCACGACCTCAAGATATGTGAATGTTTGAGGGTTTTTGTCCAAAAATCAAAAATGTCCAAAAAAGTCTGAAAAATGTCAGAAAAAAAGTTAAAAAAAAAAAACCCGAAAAATGTCTGAAAATTGTCGAAAAAAAGTCAGAAAAATAGTCCAAAAAATTTCAGAAAAATTGTCCGGAAAATGTCTGAAAATTGTCGAAAAAAGTTAGAAAAATGTCCGAAAAATTGTCCAAAAAATGTCTGAACATTGTCCAAAAAATGTCCGAAAAACATTAGAGAAAAAGTCAAAAAAATATCTGAAAAAAGTAAAAAAAAAGCTCTGAAAAAAGTTTTTAAAAAGTCCGGAAAACGTCCAAAACAAAGGCAGAAGAAAAGTTCGATACTGGTATCATGTCCATTTTCAAAGGGGTCCCTTGACCTCTGACCTCCAGATATGTGAATGTAAATGGGTTCTATGGGTACCCACGAGTCTCCCCTTTAGAGACATGCCCACTTTATGATAATCACATGCAGTTTGGGGCAAGTCATAGTCAAGTCAGCACACTGACACACTGACAGCTGTTGTTGCCTGTTGAGCTGCAGTTTGCCATGTTATGATTTGAGCATATTGTTTTATGCTAAATGCAGTACCTGTGAGGGTTTCTGGACAATATCTGTCATTGTTTTGTGTTGTTAATTGATTTACAATAATAAATATATACATACGTTTACATAAAGCAGCATATTTGTCCACTCCCATGTTGATAGGAGGATTAAATACTTGACCAATCTCCCTTTAAGGTTCATTTAGAACAGATAAAAAATGTGTGATTAATCGTGATTAACTTTTTTAATTGATTGACAGCCCTAATTTTTTCTAACCTTAACCAAGTAGTTTTGTTGCCTAAAACCTAATCAGTTGTTTCACAACGTTAATCACGCGGCATTGTGTGTTTCTGTAAGCGTGATACTGTCCTGCCCTCCATCTCTGCATAGTGTCTGTGATTGTCTGAGTGGAAACAGGTGAACCAGAACCAGAGCAGAGCCTCACCAGCTGCATCTCATCCTGCAATCAAGACTCCTACAAAGACTCAGCTCCTCAGTGTCAGGCTTCTCTTGTTGTATGTTTGCTTGTTGCCTGTTGACCTCAGTCTAATTCTGGTTCTGCTCTGGTCTCCCTAACCCTGGAGCCCCACTCGGCTCAGCAGATTCTCTTTCGGACCAACTGCTTAGCTCAGTTCTGGCTCATATCCACTCCCTGTTAGTCTGCGATAAACAATCTCCTTGTATTCAAACTCCAGCCTCCTCTCTCCGAGTCCATCAGCAGCCTGGAGAGTAACAGACTACACAGAACGGTGTTACGTAATTAGGATACAACAAAAAAAGACTAATAACCGTCAACAATGCACTTTATTTTCTCTTCAAACTAAAACTGTTGTAAGATAATAAAAAAGATAATAATAACGAAATAATAAAATAAAAATAAATAAATGAAAAATAAAATAATAAAAATAATAAAATAAAGAACATTTGTAAGCTAATATAAAATAAAATAAAAATAATAAAAAAAACATTTGTAAGATAATATAAAATCAATAAAATAATAATTAAAATGATACAATAATAAAAACTTTTGTAAGATAATAAAAAAGATAATAATGAAAAAATTAAATAATAAAAATAATAAAATAAAGAATGTTTGTAAGATAATCTAAATTTAAAAAATAAGAAATAAATTTGTAAAGTAATATAAAATCAATAAAAACATAATTAAAATAATGAAAACCTTTGTAAGATATTCATAAAAAAGATTTGCATAGATCTGCACATAGTGACTATAAATATATTTCTGGTATAGTTGAAAGTGATAAAACACATCCAGAGTCCGAGTCAGTTTTTGGCTGCACGAACCCTGCAGGCAAACAGGAAACACAACCAGCAGCAGCAGTTGTGATTCATTTCATCACCTCGTTTATTTTATTTTCTTCCTCTTTTATCTTTCCATTCTAGTGAAAAACACACCCAATGACTGATTTCTCCAGTAAGGTAAGAAGAGCATTGTGCGAAGTCACGTAGCGGCACTGGCATCAACCGTTGATGTGCGTAACTGTGCCGAATCAGTGGGAGGAAGAAGGGACTCCCAACTGAACTATTCCAGGTTATTCTGGTGTCATCTATAGTGCTACTATTAGTCACATTAATGTGTCATATTACAGTGTAAATAAAGGGCTCACATGTACGTATGTCAGGAAACTTAATGCTCCAGCATACAGGTTTCTAAGCTGTAGGCTCTTTAAAACCCTGACTCAGTCCAACTTCTGCAATTTGCTTAAAAGAATCATAACTCAGTCCAACGTATCCTCATACAACTGTTCGTATGATATCTTACGAGAAGTTATTCCTCATTTTTCGGGCATTTTCCTACGAATGTCCAACAACACGTGTCAATTTCTGCTCGTTACATGCATGCAGTCTTTTCGAAATAAACTTCCAATCTTCAGAAGAAATAACTTAGTGAGGTTTAGGAAAAGATGGTGGTTTGGGTTAGAATAACTACGGACGTGACGTAACTTAAGTTACAGGACAAATAATTCAACTTTGACTTCTGGTTTCACACGAACACCGGTCACCTTTTGTCGCTCTTTATACTTCCTGGTTCCCGATTATGTGGATTATATACAAATTGATTTTGTGGGATACATACTGTATGAATTACAGTGCATTACATTTTATAGATCTAGCTACAAACGGTTTATGAGAAAAGCCTGCACAGATTAACACATTTCATCACATTGGAGTCTTTGTGTAAGTCCAATATTCTCTCTCTTTTAGCTCTGTTTTTGGTCTCCACCATCTCCTGAGGGAAATATCTGTCTCTTTAGCTGCAATAAATGTGTCGCAAAGCCAAAGCTGGGAGCAAAAAGAGGCACAACATTTTATTTTGGGTCAAAAATAAATGCAGGTTTAACTGGAATGCATCAACTATGCACACTGTTAATCAGTTTGACTTCACTCAACTTGACGTGTGAACACTGAAGAAACACAATTTCATTCCCCTGTATACTGAATATTGTACAATAGAAGCAATAGAGAAAAGTGATCTATTAAAAGAGAGCGGTTCTCGCTGCAGGGCATGATGGGACGTGTCTCGATATGATGTGGCAGCGATATGAAGAGATGAAACTCGACAGGCTGCTGCAGAGTCTGCAGAGATTCCAGGGAACTAAATGAATACATCATCATTTATTACTTACATCAACATGTTGTGAAAAAAAACTGAACTCGTGATGATGACAATTGCATTTTTTTCTTGAGGATCCAAATGTGTAATTTTACAGTAAATGTGGAAGATTTGACTTTGACTAGTTTTTTTTTTTTTTTTAATTCTGCATGCAATGACTGCAGTGTTGAAACAATCTGAACATGAGGACACTAAAGGTTTGGTTGCAACACGACATTTTGTTTGTCGTATTTCTGCTAAATTCATGAACTCTCTGATTTCCCTTCATTCACAGATTTTTCATGCATTTCAAACTTTACCGAATTGTAGTTTTACTTTATATTAAATGTACATACTTGACTTTGGACTCTTTGCATTGTTATTGATCTTATGTGTTATTATCTAAGTTTTACTTGATCATATTTCATTATTATAATAAAACTACTCCATTTGCAGTCAAAATTATACAATTTAGTTGTTTTTTTTATTGATTTTACTGATTTTTACTGTGCACAATGGTAGAATGTGATGATGCACAGGGTAAATGTCATGGCCAAAGGCTCCATTGTGTGCACATAGCCTCCTGTAGTGGATATCAGTAGGATTTTAGAGCCAGATTCCATTTCAAGAGGTAGAAAACCCATTTGGCACACTTTGGGTATCCAAGTGGTCCAAATGGAGAGTCCTCCTGGTCCTAACCTGACTAAAACCTTTGTAGAATCTATGTGCTTTGTGTTATTTATATCTGCTTTGGCTCAATTGTAGTCAAGGAGTTGCTGAATGAATTCAGTAACATCTCTGTGCGCGGCATCATTGCTATAATGGTGTTATCTACTGTCTAATCAGTCACAACGTTACTGACACTGGGGATGAATTCTCTGAGGTCTTACCTATCCATAGAGACCAAGATCATGCAGATAGACCCGGTAGTTGTGGAGCTATTACAGATTTATCTAGGCGAACCACACCTTCCAGCACCCTTAAGAGGTTAAACATTTATATTCCATAATATTTTCTATTAACTGTAAGCCAAATATTTGACGTAAACTGCCATATGCCTTGAATGCATTGTGTTGGTTCAAGTTAAAGATTACTCAGAATAACATACATATTCATATTTTCACCATTTTCTCCTCATCAGACTTGTTTCTAAACAAATAAACTTAAAAACTCAAATAAAAACTCTTTCTGAACACGTAAATTCATGTAAAGGATTATTTAAAAATCATTAAATAACAAAATATACTCAGAATATAGTAGGACCAACAGCTACTGGGTCTCTTACACATAGCTTGTACATGAAAATATGTTTGAACTTGGACTTTCACAGTTGTAACTTCCTGTGATTTCCTCATTCAGAGTGACCGCACAAAAATCACAGGTTGGAAAACTACCAAAAACTTCCAGATTCAAGCAACCGCAGATATTTTAAGAATCGTCATCCACCGGATGCTTTTCAGGATTTTACTGACGGATATCTTTAATTCTGATTATTTAATTGTGTGATGTGTTTAAATTGATTAACTTTGTATGGAAAAGAATGGATTATTTAACTGGTGTTAACTCTGATTTCTTCAGTATTATATAGTCAGTGTTTTCTTCAGTGATTTATTAATTTTGTTTTAATAAATGAAGTTCTGAAGATTTGATTGAGGAAGTTGTTTAAGTTGGTTCTCCACCATTTTCAATTGTTTAAAAAATGTAAACGCAGCATTTTGTTTCTGGCTCATATGAATTTATGGTGTGTTGTAAAAAAACAACAACACGTAATTAATTCAATAAAAATATACAGATATCTGTTTAAAGTTTTGTGTTACAATAAACACACACTTTAAAAATTAGATTGTGTCTTTAAAACGGAATAAAAACAAAAAGCATAAGCAAATAAATAGTCAAGAATAAGTCTTGTGTTTATTGGAAAGAAAAAAAATGCCTTAAAAAATAAAGATAAAAATGAACAATAATTAAAGATAAAAATTAGCTAAAATAATAAAGACCAAATAAAAAATAAATAAAGATAAAAAAAGGAAAAAATAAATAATAAATAAATATAAAAATAAGCTAAAAATAGATAATAAATGAAGACAAAATAAACAATAAATAAAGACAAAATAACGATAAAATAAGCTAAAAATAAATGAGAAATAAAGACAAAATAAGCAATAAATAAAGATAAAATAAATAATAAATAAAGATAAAAAAAATAAGATAAAAAGACAGGATAAATTAAGATAAAATAATTAATAAATAAAGGTAAAATTAAGCTAAAAATAAATAATACGCCACGTAGAGAGGAGGTCGGGGTGGATGGGTGAGTCTAAAAATACTTGACTTTAACCCAGGAGACCGCTGTTGGTTCCCCGTGTGAAAGCAGAAGTCAACGTTACTTAAGTTACGTCACTTCCGTAGTTATTCTAACTCAAACCATGATCTGTTCCTGAACCTAACTGAGTAGTTTTGTTGTGTAAACGTAAAGAAGTTTTTTCCTGTAAAGTAGAGAAGTTTATTTTGAAATGACTGTTTGCATGTAACGGGTGGTGAGATATAATTAGAATACGTTGCCTCATGATGCATCATGTGGAATGTCCTTGTAATGTGCTTTCTAAACGCCTTACCATGACATCAGGTTGACACGACACATCAAACATCCTCCTGCAGGTCAACATGAAACAGAACATTTAATCATTCCTTCATTCATTCTTCTAGTTGAGGTTTCACTTCACATTCAGAGTTAAACTGTGAACTGTGTATCCAGTAAAACACGATGTGGATCATGTGAGGGGAAGTTTCCAGCAGAGTATCTCGCACATGTCACTATCGTTCTGTCTGCAGTGTTTACAGTCAACTGACAGCTGACAGCTCCTCTCAATGAATATCATATGACTATCATGTGAAGGTGATATTGGTTCAACCATGTGGGCAGCAACATGAAACCAAAAGGTTTCCAATTCAGTTTAGTACAACTTTATTAATCCATGAAGGCATTTTGAGTTTGGGTAGAGTTCTTTGGGACTGTGTTGAGTGATAGGCCCAGTTGCAATTAAAAAATAATGAAAATCATAATAAAGGAGAAAAGAAAAAAAATAATGATCAAAATTAATCATAAATAAAGTTTAAAAAAAAGATAAAACATAAATAAGAAATAAAGACAAAAAAAATAAATAAATAAAGATAAAATAAATAATAAATAAGCTACAATAAGTTAGTAAAAATAAGCTACAAATAAATAATAAATAAAGACAAAATAAAGAATAAATAAAGATAGAATAAATAATAAAGATGAAAATAAGCTAAAAAAAATAAAGAATAAAGACAAAATAAAAAATAAGTAAATATTAAATAAATATAAGATAAAAATAAAAAAAAATAAGCATAAAAATAAATAATAAATAAAGCTAAAATTAAGCTAAAAATAAATAATAAATAAAGAAAAAAAAATAAAAAATAAAGATCAAATAAATAATAAATAAACATAAAAACAAAATAAAAATAAATAGTAAATTAAGATTAAAAATAAGCTAAATAAATAAAGACAAAATAAAAAATAAATATAATAAATGAAAATATAAATAAGCTAAAAATAAATAATAAAGAAAAAATAAAAAATGAATTAAGATGAAATAAATAAAAGATAAAGCTAACAAATAAGCTAAGAATAAATAAAAAAATAAAGAATAAATAAAAATAAAATTAATAATAATTAAAGATTAAAAAAAATAAGCTAAGAATAAATAATAAATAAGGGTAAAAATAAGTTGAAAATAAACAATAGATAAAGATGAAACAAATAATAAATAAGCATTTAATGATCTATTATCATATTTTCATGATTAAATAATACATTTTCATAATGTGCATTATATTGAGAATAATCTTTTTTTGTATTAGATGTGTTCTCACATAGTTTCTGTAATTATTAACTGAACCCGGGTGATTCAGCCTCACCAGCCTGATGCTCCTGATCCAGATCCGCGACCACAAACCACAGTAAAATGCAAATTTGGGTTTTTTTCCAACTTGAGCAATAAGGTGCGTCGGTGAGTCAGGGAGTGGCCTGCATGCGCGGGGCGTTTCTAAGAGTTCAACCTGAACACGAAAAACATATAAAGTCAGAGCTCCGCGCTGTAGGACTCATATCTATCTATCTCAGAGAGACTAAACCAGAGAAGAACATGTACTCACGATCAAACAGCGTAACAGTGACAGTGCAGCGGGAGAGCTTCGGCTTCCCGAGGACAGCGACCCGCAGCACGGAGCCGGAGGTCTTCACCTTCGAGCGGATCCCGGCTCAGGCCACCGCCATGCGCTCCTACGTGCCAATCCGGCCGAAGAGGCGCTGCACCCGGGTCATGTACCCCGCTAAAGTCCGCATGCACCTCCCACCGCCGGAGAAGAACCGGGCCAAGCGCTGGTTGGTGATCCTGTGTCTGGTGGTGCTGTGGCAGATCTACACCGAGGAGCCGTGCGCAGAGACGCCGCTGGGCAGCGCAGACAGCTCGGTCAGCGACTACCAGGGCTTCTCCTTACAGTCTGCGGAGGAGCAGCAGCTCAGCGACCTCACTGCCGGCTCCGAGCTCCTGTCCGCCGCGCCCAGCAGCTGCGAGGACGACGGCTCCATCATCCCCAACACCTGCCCAAAGTCCGGCCAGGACGCGGAGAGCAGCCGCTTCGAGCAGAGCGCCGGGAAGAGCTACGTTGTGGCTCTGCTGGTCTACCACAGACTGGGCAGCGACAAGTGAATCTCCCGGAACTGGTTCACATGTAAAACCCGCAGATGGGATCGAAAATGAACCGAACTGGAGTTGATCCAGAGCAGCTGCTGGAGAACCAGCGGTGCGCCCCGCGACGCGCAGCCGGGCAGAGAGCTCCATGCGCCGGCTTCTCCTGGCCAGCAGTCCCGCTGAGAGCGGAGCGGAGGACACCGTCTGGACACTAAAAGAAAGAAAGAAAGAAAGAAAAGAAAAGAAAAGAAAGAACTGTGAACACTACAAAAACTTGAACTAAAGAAAACTTGAACTAATGCGTGTGTTTTACGCACACAGACTAACTGCACTCTAACTGGGAGTTTAATGGAATCTGTCACTACTGTAGGCCACCGAGCTGAAACTGACTCTGTCTGTCTTCTAAATGTCTTATTTAGTTATTTATTCTATTTGCTATTTATTGATGAATTATTTAAATAAAAATGTCTTTAAAAAAAAAAATCCTGTTTCCTGCCTCTTCACTGAAATGTTTTTTCATAATGAATATTGTGTTTATCAGATGTTTCTGCAGACTCTATTGGATCATAATCAAAACCATTTGCAATATTGAATTCCATCTCTAACCCTACAGCTGCAAAATGCATTACAAATACAGCATTTTTTTTTAACTAAAAGGTATCAACAAGTCTTGTTTTTACACTTTAAACTTAAATATTTTACCCAAGGCAACAATTTTCCAAATTCTCTCAGACTAAACGATTTTCTGCTATTTGAAATATTAATTTTTGCAAAATATCACACAGAAACTGGTCTTTATACTTCACACAGATGCATTTTTTCCCCACACTTTTAATGCAGAACGTCTGATTAATTATTTAAATAAAAATATTTTTTCCTAATGAATATTGTGTTTAATCAGATGTTTCTGCAGACTGCATGGGATCATAATCGAGACCATTTGCAATATTTAATTCCATCTCTAACCCTACAGCTGCAAACTGCATTAAAAAAAAGCAGCATTTTTAAACCAAAAGGTGTCAAACAAGTCTTGTTTTTACAAAATTATACAACACTTTAAACTTAAATATTTGACCTAAGGCAACAGTTTTCCAAATTCTCTCAGGCTAAATAATTTTCTGCTGTTTGGATTAATAATTTTTGCATAGAGCAGCACAGAAACTGGTCTTTGCACTTGATGCAATTTTTCTTCCTTGTAACTGAGCTTTGCAAACACTTTAGATGCAGAAACTCTGAGAACACGAGCTGATGACGACACAGAGTGTTGAAGGTTCATCATTAATGTACAGAATGATGGAAGTAATAATATTATTGCATCTACAGCGATGTTAATACACAGAGACTGTAGATATGGAAGGATGTAAAGAGATAGTTGTGAAGACTCACTTTCGTTTGTTCACTCTTCATCTTGTAATTGCCTGAGGGATAAACTATGTGACGGGTGCTGAGTCAGAGTGGAGCTGCTGTTACATCATAGCTTCATTTACTGATGAGTCACTCTTTAAGTGACTGTTAATCTAATGATTAATATAGAATAACTCTTCATCACTGGTTCATGCATTACCTCACAGATATCGATGTTGTGTTGGTGCTGTGATGAGGTCATGTGGGGAACACTTGTTGATGTTGCAGGTTGCTATGTGAGCATCATCGTGTATCATGATAAACACGTGCAGGTAAGTAAGGCGACGGGTATGCCAGGGTGGAGGAAACCAGGAGTCCTGCAGGTCTGGGTCCCCTCAGGGGGGTTCATGTCCTCAGAGCTCCTGGTTCAACATGGATCAGGAAGTCTCTTTTCTGTTTCCTCCGGCGGAGAGTCGGGACGGATCAGGTTCAGGCGGATCAGCATTTCCAAGTCTCAAGTTATTTATTGTCATATAACAACAATCACAGAGAAGCTGTGAGACCCACAATAGACCCGTTTTAGTCTTCTTTAGGGGGGTCCAGGGGGTCTTTAGGGGGAGATAGCAGGTCGACAGTAGATGTCACATAGAAGTGGTGTACATCATCTGAAAGCTGGGAACCTGAAGATTAATTTGAGATGCTGCAGATGCTTGTGAACGTGTATAAAGGTTTAGAACATTATGATAGAAGTATAATATGGTCATCCCCATGCTCTATTATGTCTCATAAGTTGCTGCAGCAATTTTTGGGTTGATACCATTTGTTACACAGATTTGGTGCTAAATTTAATCATTTTTTACCACTGGAGAATTGATAAAAAATGATCAATAATCCCTCCAAAATACCACATTAAGACACCAAGACCTTGAGGAACACCATAGAAAAAGACATGCTGTGATTTGGAATCAAAAACTTTTGATATTTGGAGATTTCTGCAAGAATTTGCATTTTTCGGCGATCGGATGGCGAGCACTTCTGTTGTGTAAACTGCTCAGAAACCCTCTTATTGTCAGTCTAGCTATGAAAGCAATCCATCCTCTGAATGCTCTAGGTCTCTAGTTTGATCCATCCATCCTCTGAATGCTCTAGATCTCTAGTTTGATCCATCCATCCTCTGAATGCTCTAGGTCTCTAGTTTGATCCATCCATCCTCTGAATGCTCTAGGTCTCTAGTTTGATCCATCCATCCTCTGAATGCTCTAGGTCTCTAGTTTGTGGCTGTAAAGTTTCTTGAGGCTGTGATTATCCTAGAGGTCACCACAGGTCATTTTATACAGTGAGGTCAATGAAATGTCTCCTATGGGGACTAACATCATCACACATGAATACAGTTGGGCTCATTGGATCCACCAGAGTCTCAGCTTTACAGTGATACCCAGTTTATGGAATTATTTAATATAAAAATTGAGATGTTGTCCAATAAGAAATGTAAATGGTTGTACAGTATATTAATCAGATGAGTCTTTACTAGATATGTAAGTTTCACATGAAGCTCATATTCTGGTTTAATGATGAGTCAACAAACATCTTTTCAGGTTTATTTTCTAAACTCTGATTTCTTGTGAGAACAAAGAGGAGAAGAAGGAGGAGAAGGAGGTGATTTAAGGTACTTTTCCACAGCCGTTGTGGCTGAAACTAGTTGAACTAATGAGGCTCAGACAGGTTCAGACTGGTCTGGTCTTATTATTCTGTATTAGGTAACATCTGAACACTGAGCTGCTGCTGGAGGAAGAATAACTGAAGATTTAATACATAATGAGTTCATGTTTATAAAGAATCAACGCTTATTTTTATCATATCAAGCATCATGTTTTTAATCACTTTAATAAGAATGAATAATCAACGTGTTTTAGAAAGTGATTCATGACCTTTTTGTTGAAGGATTTACACCTGAAATTAATATTATTATGATGCATTGTTCATGTTTCAAGTTCTTTATTGTCATATACACAACAATCACAGTGCAGCGATGAAAATCTTAGATCTCAGGTTTCCTCCAACAACGCTCATTAAATGTGTTATAAAAAGCTCATTAAATGCTCATTAAATGTGTTATAAAAAGAACAAACAGGGGAGAATCTGAGACATAAAACATTGCTGAGGTTAAAATATATTGATGCAATATAACATAGATAAAATAAAATAATATATATTTGTGGTAGACAGGTGTACAGTAACTGCAAGATGAATAAATTGTAATGTAAACAGGAATGTAGTAATGTATATTCATAATGAGAAGTAATAAATAGAAATGTAAACAAGTAGTAAAGGTATGTAAAGTGACAAATAATCATATTATTTGATAAATTCAGATCATACAACGGACTTTTAAGCCTCTCAGACCGTAACAGCTCTTCATGAATAACGTTTAAAGTTGGGCTAACTTTTGGCGAGAAAAAAACTGGCATGTCCATTTAATTTTTTTAATGCAGTATACATGTTTTATTGTCTTCTATTCTAAAATGGTGTTACTGAATATTTCTGCATACTGGGGTCCCTAAACAGTCTTGAATTCCATAAACTGGGTATCACTGTAAAGCTGAGACTCTTGTGGATCCAATGAGCCCAACTGTATTCATGTGTGATGATGTTAGTCCCCATAGGAGACATTTCATTGACCTCACTGTATAAAATGACCTGTGGTGACCTCTAGGATAATCACAGCCTCATGAAACTTTACAGCCACAAACTAGAGACCTAGAGCATTCAGAAGATGGATGGATCAAACTAGAGACCTAGAGCATTCAGAGGATGGATGGATCAAACTAGAGACCTAGAGCATTCAGAGGATGGATGGATCAAACTAGAGACCTAGAGCATTCAGAGGATGGATGGATCAAACTAGAGACCTAGAGCATTCAGAGGATGGATGGATCAAACTAGAGACCTAGAGCATTCAGAGGATGGATGGATCAAACTAGAGACCTAGAGCATTCAAAGGATGGATGGATCAAACTAGAGACCTAGAGCATTCAGAGGATGGATGGATCAAACTAGAGACCTAGAGCATTCAGAGGATGGATGGATCAAACTAGAGACCTAGAGCATTCAGAGGATGGATGGATCAAACTAGAGACCTAGAGCATTCAGAGGATGGATGGATCAAACTACAGACCGAGAGCATTCAGAGGATGAATTCATAAGCTTCATAAGTATAATCTTGAAAATAAAGTTGTCGTAGGTTACAGTCGTTGCCATCTTTGATATCAAACAGTAATTTATTCACTTCTCCTTCTTTCATATCATCATTTAGTTTTTAGTCATCAGCACAAACTGTGATACTTTTCCTCAAAGGTTGTGTTTATTTTTTTACTTCATTATCGTCTCTCTTTTGGAGGAAATGAACACATGATGGTTTCATGTTGTAACCAGCTTGATGCTCCAGTTTGTGAGCCGACAGCAAAAAAAAAGTCTAAATATTATTTTTGTTCTTAGCTTCCTCTTTTCCTTCTCGTCTCCTCCGACCTGTTAAACATTCGTTTCACCAAAACTCTGGAACCAGTTTTACGCTGTGTGTTTGTGTTGGACACCACCCAGAGGATTGTGGGTATTTCCAAGCCAAGGTCAAACAAACAGAGTTTACTCACCGAACTATTATTTACACGAGAGCTGTTATCTGAACCACCGACCACACCGATAACACTCTGACTTGTTACGCAGTCTGCTGTTTACTCCTCACTCTGGGACTGAGAGCTGTTACAGGAAGGAGATCTTAATGATGATGGTTCATTAATCATTCTGTTATTGTTTCTCTCAAAATGTTGGGCATTGAAAAATAAATGAAATCTACTTTTTTCTTTTCTTTTCTTTTGTTTATGACCTCCAAAAGTATTCACAAAGGCATGCACATCCAGACGATAAAGACTAGGTGCTGCACAGAAAAACATGTAAAAGACGGAAAGATGGAGTCCACACACTAGATACTACTGCATGAACTTTTAATTGATTTCCACCGCTGACGTTTCGAGCGTCTAGCGAGCGATATCTAGTGTGCAGACACCATCTTTGTTTATGACCTCCAACATCGAATAGTTTCCTGCATTTGTTCAAATCCAACAAAAGGCTTGAAAGAGGTGAACTCCGTATTGATGATCTTTACCTGTAAGTAAAGTATGATTTACCTGAGGTGAAGTATTGTTCAGCTGTGTGTCTGGATCAATCTGAACTCTCAGAAAGTCGATTTTGAGGGGATGTTGCAGCTCCAGAATCAGCTTATGAAAGTCCCTTTTTTATTCACACATACTGATTTAAATAGCATTTTGCTAACAGGTAGAATCGTCTGAATCACCTTGAGTTGAGTTTCAACCATCATAACGAGACGTAAACTGCATCACGTCTACCAGCAAGTGATTAAGATAGAAAATGTTTAAACTAAAAGAGGAACTGGACAGAAAGCAGAAGCCAAAGAAGACATTTATTACTTTAAAATCCTGCAGATTGACTCACTTGAGGAACCATAACAGTGATTGTGTTGAAGCTCCTTTAACCGTCATCCTACCAGCAAGGGGTAATGTACAGCGAGCGGGTCATTGTTGTGAAATATACACCGACAGGGTGTCGGGGTGCAGCGTCGCCCTGAAGGGGTTTATTTCACAACAATGACCGGCTAGCTGTACATTATCTCTCTTATTACACTGCTATTTACTGAAGAAATCAATATTTTGATGCAAAAGCGGTCCTCCAGAGTCCGACATCAGAGTTGCGCCCATAGCAACGGTCTGTTATACGTAGCAACGGTCTGCTATACATAGCAACGGTCTGCTATACATAGCAACAGTCTGCTGTACGTAGCAACGATCTGTTATACGTAGCAACGGTCTGTTATACGTAGCAACGGTCCGTTATACGTAGCAACGGTCTGCTATACATAGCAACGATCTGTTATACATAGCAACGGTCTGTTATAAAGAAATAACAGACTGTAGAATGATGTGATAGACCAATCAGAATCAAGTATTCAACACAGCCGAATAGTAAACATATTTAACATACAGGGACTACCGACTGAATAAACTACTGTAAGAAAAAAACATTGTAGCAGAATGTGAACTTATTTCTTCTCAAAACCTTATTATTTATGTAATTAATGTCATCTGAAGAAAAAAAAAAGATTATTATTTTAGGAAGGTTACAGTTAAGACGAGACACCCCAGGCAAAACACTATTTTTCATGAACTGGTCAATTTTGAGAATTTGGGCAATTTTGCTTCCATAACACGTCTTCTTTCAGACTAGTAGAAAGAAAACATTTATTTTACTACTTTGTTTATTTGCGTCTATCAATTTCTCCTAAATTCACCAAAAGTTAGCATTAGATGACGCTTTCATTTGCATATTTACACACAACATTTCAGAAAACTTGTAATACAAAAAAGAATTGTCTTAATGTTGGTAATCAACTGGGGAGGTTTCATGGTGATATCTATTAGATCATCTGTAGGGTCTCTCCATAATTTGAATATTGTGTAAAACTAAAGTAGACATGAGGAAATGTGTCAGCTCACTGGTATCAATTACACAACAGGTTTCACAAGTCTGCTCGTAGATTTTCACACCACATGGAAACGAATGGAAATCAACGAATACCTGGAAATATTTAGGGGAAAAAAACCTGATTCAAATAATCCAGCGATGTTTGTAAAATGATTTTTAACTATGATTAATATGAAGTAAACAGGTGAGAAGATCCTTTAAACATCACAACAAGCAGCTGTGTGTTTTATCATCGTGACCTGTTGTTAGTGTTGTTGTGGTTCTTCATGTTGTTCCATTGACTCGCTCTGTCTGACTAACAGGAGGGATCAGCTGAGGTTCAACCACAGCGTGATAACACACACACACACATGCACGCACGCACGCATGCACGCACGCACGCACACATACACACACACACACACTCTCCTACACGTGTTATAACTGTGTAATAAACAGTAGAAACAGCTGCAGTGACTTTAAATGTTTGTATTAAAGTAAAACTTGTATCAATGTGTGTGTGTGTGTGTGTGTGTGAGTGCAACATTAAAGCTAGAGGTGACCTCACTAACCAGCTGATAATCGGAGGTTGTGGTCGCCGTCCGCCACCCACACACACACGGACACACACACACACATACGCACGCACACACACACACCCCAGAAACCTCAGTGGAAACTCTCCACTTAGCCTCATCGCGTGACGGCTCTTCATACACAACAAGCAGTCACTCCAAACACACTTCATCCATATTATCTCTCTGGTAAACACACACACACACACACACACACACACACACACACACACACACACTAACACACACACACACACACAAGGGTCGGCAGTTGGGATATACAAGAAGTAGACGTCGTCACCGTGACGTCACCCATTGGTTTGTGGACTGCCGTTCTGAAGCTATCTTGGTTTTTGGCCGTCCCCGTCTTGGTTTAAGGCCGTCGGCATCTTGGTTTTTGGCCTTCGCTATCTTGGTTTTTGGCCGTCATCATCTTGGTGGCCGTCGCCAGCTTGGATTTTGGCCATCGCCATCTTGGTGGCCATCATCATCATGGTTTTTGGCCGTTGCCTTCTTGGTTTTTGGCCGTCACCATCTTGGTGGCCATCGCCATCTTGGTGGCCATCGCCATCTTGGTGGCCATCACCATCTTGGTGGCCGTCATCATCTTGGTGGCCATCACCATCTTGGTGGCCGTCATCATCTTGGTGGCCGTTGCCGTCTTGGTGGCCATCACCATCTTGGTGGCCATCGCCATCTTGGTGGCCATCGCCATCTTGGTAGCCGTCACCATCTTGGTGGCCATCGCCATCTTGGTGGCCATCGCCATCTTGGTGGCCATCGCCATCTTGGTGGCCATCACCATCTTGGTGGCCATCGCCATCTTGGTGGCCGTTGCCGTCTTGGTTTTTGGCCGTCACCATCTTGGTGGCCATCGCCATCTTGGTAGCCGTCACCATCTTGATGGCAATCGCCATCTTGGTGGCTGTCACCATCTTGGTGGCCATAGCCGTCTTGGATTTTGGCCGTCACCATCTTGGTGGCCGTCACCATCTTGGTGGCCATCATCATCTTGGTTTTTGTCCGTCTACATCTTTGCTTTTGTCCGTCACCATCTTGGTTTTTGGCCGTCACCATCTTGTTTTTTTTGGCAAACCAGAAGTGACCCAAGAGGGTGGACAACTGAACGCTACCAAACGTTTAACCAAACGCTGAATAAGACATTTTTAGTCGACCAAAATGTTACAATTAACTTTCATGAACTGAGAACACACTGTGAAAGGGTTAAAGTTCTAAGACGAAAACACGTACAACGCCGTGGTAGCGACCGTATACCTTGCTTTTATTCTCAAACACTGTCATCTGAACCCAAATGTTGCACCAACACACAGACAGATACCCTCCTCTCCAGAGCCACACATCACTCTTTTATTTTCATAAAATATGACAGATTTTGTACTTCGAGCAGACGTTTGTATGACGTCACAAGCCTGCTGTGTTTTTCTTTTTATTCTACTTTTCTCTGTTGTATCAGGTCACTTTATTATTCTGCACTGGATCACTGCAGTTTCTTCCTATTTTAGCCACTTTACTGACTCTGTAAACATGGCTCCAGTCCTAAAATGTGAATCTGTTGCATGCAAAATAAAGACTTAAAGACTGAAAGAGTGATCCTAAAGAAAAGGAAAGAAGCGAACATGATCAGGGATAAAGAGGACAAAGAGAAGGTTTTCCTCTCCCCACACCTCCTCCTTTTCTTTCTCTACATACCAACACAGTGAGTCATCTCTGGCAGGAAGCATCGAGGAGAGGAAGGGAGGGACGCTGGGGGAGTGAAATCTGAGAGAGAAGAAGAAGGAGGATGTGTGAGGACAGAAGCCGAGGAAAGAGAGGAAGAAAGGAAGGAGGATATTTGACGGGAGAATCCCCGGTTGCATCAGACAGGAAGCAGAAAAAGATTAAGTCAGGACTTCCCAAGAAACAGAAACTGTCAGTGACGTTTCAATCTGAAAAAAAGACTCTTCACTGAAGCAGAAAATCCATCATAATCCAGCCGTAATGTCTCATTATGATAACATCTGTAAAAAGTCCTGAATCATAATTCTAGTTGAAAAAGGCTTTCACAACTCCAGCAGCATGTAGAACAGTTCCTCTGAGGAAAGTTTCATGTTCTGGAGGAGCCAAAAAAACTGTGAATGAAATGAGCCTTTACTGAAACTGACAAACAAAGATACCAGAATCCACGTGGAGAGAATGTTTGATTGAATAACTGGCTGTCATCATCTTGGTTTTTGGCCGTAGCCATCTTGGTTGTAAGCCATCTTCTCGGTGGTTTTAGGCCGTCATCTCGGTGTTTTTTGGCCGTCGCCATCTTGGTGGTTTTTGTCCATCATCATCTTGTATTTTTGCTATCGCCATCTGTGTTTTTGGCCATTGTCATTTTGTTTTTTGGCCATCGCCATCTTGGTTTTACGCCGTCATCTTGGTGGTTTTTGGTCGTCGCCATCTTGGTTTTTGGCCGTCGCCATCTGTGTTTTAGGCCGTCATCTCGGTGTTTTTTGGCGTCGCCATCTTGGTTTTAGGCCGTCATCTTGGTGGTTTTTGGCCGTCGCCATCTTGGTTTTAGGCCGTCATCTTGGTGGTTTTTGGCTGTCGCCATCTTTGTTTTAGGCCATCATCTTGGTGGTTTTTGTCCATCATCACCTTGGTTTTTTGGCCATCACCATTTCGTTTTTTGGCCGTCGCCATCTGTGTTTTTTGCCATTGCCATCTCGATGGTTTTTGGCCATCGCCATTTTGTTTTTTGGCCATCTTGGTGGTTTGGTTGGCTAAAGTAAAGGTAGGGTGGGTGGATGAGTCGACATATATCATCATTGGTGTCTTTTAACCTGCACCGTGATCTTTTACTAACTGTAACTAAGCAGTTTGTTTGGTACCTAAACCTGACCAACCGTTAACCACTAGAAGCAGATCAGGAAACGATCGCACGTCGTCTCTGAAGGTAATTACGATGTTCAGTATTCAGATGTTCCGTTCAGGTGATCCACTAAATGCTAATTGAAGTGTCAGATCAGATCTGAATGTTCTCTATCTGGCTGCTGTGTGAAATAAATAGAGCAGCATTGCAGACATACCTGGAAAGAGATAAAACATGTGGGCAATGTGCGACTGAGTTCTATATTTATCATTCAGGTTTCTGTTAGGCTGGAGGCCGTATCGTTTGACTTCAGATGCCAGTTAATTTTGTTCTTTACTAGTTTGTGGCTTCGTTAATTAATTATTTTTCCACTACATCAGGGAGCCACTCTTCATTGTTTAATTCTGGATTGAAAGTTATGGAGGACAGAACCTGCCAAAATTAAAAAATAAATCAACCAATCAATAAATGACTTGATAAATAAATATGTCATTAAATGCGGCAAAAATAATATTAAAAATAAATGTAGCCATTAATTTATTGATAAAATCTGACATAAATTGATATTTCTGTTTTAATTTGCTTCTTTATTTATTCATCTTTGTATTAATTCCCTTATTTATTTACTCTTCTTTTTAATTTTTCCTTCCATTTCATTTTTATATTTATTTATTTATTGTCGCATTTATTTATTATTATTCGTTTATTTTTGTATTTATTTTTATTTATTTTACATGTAATTTTAAATTTGTGTATTTATTTATGTATTGATGCTTAAAGAAATGTAAAAAGAAATGTGTAAAGAAATGTATAAAGAAAAGAAAAGAGAAATAAATAAGTTTGGAGAAATAAATAAGGGGTGAAATGCAAAGAGAAAATCATGCATAAATAAATAAATAAATAAGTAAGTAAATAGATAAATAAATAAATAAATAAATAAACACATTTAAAAATAAATATAAAATAAATAAATCTATGCAAAAATAAATAAATTGATAGAAAATAAATTGTAGAATAAGGGGGAAGGGGGGGTAATGGGCTGTTCATTTACAGTAAATTGTCTTCTTACAAGTAAACTCATGAAGATAATGGTGATGATTACTATTATTATTACCGTTATTATCATTATTATTTATAATAGTAGTAGTAGTAGTAGTATGGAGGACGGAACCTGCAAAATCAAAAATAAATGACTCGATAAATAAATTAATTTGTCATTAAATGCAGCAAAAATAATATTTAAATAAATGTAGCCATTAAGCCGATAAAATGTGACATAAATTGATATTTTGGTTTTAATTCGCTTCTTTATTTATTTATCTTTGTATTAATTCCCTTATTTATTTTTAATAAAATTTTGTGACTATTTCACTAACTGCTGTACGACTGGGCGGGAAAATGTGTGGTTACTTCCTTTTTATGTAGCGGTTTCTTCATCGTGTTTGGTTGGTGAGTAACCGATCCTTTTATTCCATTAATGAGTTATGTTTAAATCTGCGGGGCTCATTTTGCCTCACAGCTACAGATATAAAAAGTATTTGAAGTATTTGAAGTATTTGTGTGGTGGGGAACACCCTGGGGCTTGGCTGCATTCAGGTGCACACTCATACATCCGATCACCTGTAGAGTCAACTGTTACTACTCTGAGCTGTTTCCCACCCTTCCCACTGAATCAACTAATCACCTGTGTGCTCCGCCGCCAGCATTCATCTGACACGACCATTACACATGCCGCACATACCGGACGAGGCACGGGCGCTGGAACACCCTGCGACCATGGCAGCAGATAACAAAACAAAAGAAGGCGTAGCGTGATGTCACTGAACACATCACCCGCTGCTTTTAACGGACCACAGCGGCTCCTCTTCACCAGACCTGAGAGATCCAGGTCGGGTGTCGAGGCGTGGCTTTAATTTGATACCACACTCACCTGAGGTCATGAGAGGCGAGGTCACACGTTAAACTTAAAACATGTAGTGAAATACTTTGAGGTTATTTTTGCCCTGGCTTGATACCAGGTAAGAGGATCCGTATATCCAACAGGCGGAGTGAAACCTGAACCTCCAGGTTCTGTTCCAGGAGCAACAAATCTTCAGTAGAGGATCACGTTTCAACAAGTAATCAAACATCCAGCCAACAGTAGGTCACGAGGTTCATGCAGTTTGTCTAAACAGGCATGGTATGTTTTTTAAAAGTTTATTTAAGACGTATAAATGCCAGGATAATGCACAAGGCGTTTAGCGTGCAATAGGTACGCCTTTCTGGATTTCCGCGTGTCTTTTTTACGCCACGTATCCCGTACTGACTAAGAGTTAGTGACATAGAATAAAAAGCGAGAAAGACCACTTATGATGGGCGGGTCCAACAAACATCAGACTTTTAACCAGGAGACCCATGTTTTGTTTTGTAAGTTATGTTAGTGACGTGTTTTCCGTAGATGTTTCCGTACGCGTTTTACTTAGTTCACTTACTTATTTTAAGCCCAACCATGAAGTTTTCTTGCCTGAACCTAAATTAGTGTTTTTCTTGCGTTTCTTGGTGTACAAATAACACTCGGAAACGCTAAAATGCGTACTTATGACACTGTGTAATCTCGTGGTATTTATAATATTTGCTCAATAATCTCAGGGAAATTTGGGATTGGGAAGTTTTCAAAAAAAAGAAATGTCCTTTTTTTGGCTCCTTGAACTATTGTGGATTCAAACAAAGCTTTTTTTTAGCCACACTATAGCGACTAAATCCTGAAAACAAGTTTGTGAGGGCTGATTACTGAGGGTTGCCTCAGCTGTGGACTGAGTTTCAGTTAACTGTCCTCACAAGAAAAACGAAAGCATTTTTCCGCTCGTTTAACAATTTATGTTAACGGTGCAAAAACCTAAAGTAAAAGTGGATGAGTCGACATATATCGTCATTGGTGTCTTTTAACTTACAAACTATAACCAAGCAGTTTGTTTCGTGCCTAAACCTGACCAACCCTTAACCTTTCAGTGTTTTGTTTTGTAAGATAGTGACGTTTGTGACGTGTTTTCCGTAGATGTTTCCGTACGTGTTTTATTTTACTTACTTATTTTAAGCCCAACCAAGACGTTTTCCATTAACCTAACTAAGATGTTCCGGTGTGGCTAACACGCGAAAATGCTAAAATTGCGTACTCATGACACGCGGGATGTCGAGGTATTTATACGCCTTCCCGTGAGTTGGAAATGACAGGGTGAAATAATAATTTTTAAATGACGTAGATGTTTTTCCGAAAGCAGAGATTACATGTATCCTGCTAGCATGTTGCTATGTCCTTGCTATGTTGTCAGGATGGTCAGTCTAACACCGCGTCCTAACTGGCCGCGAGCAACGCAACGCTGCACCTGCTAAATTACCGCAACTTCATCATCATTGTCATCGCAGTAATGCAGGTTTTGGTTGCTTAGTAACGGCAGGTGCAACAGCAGCGCAACCTCCCAAGCACATTGGAAAGAAACATGTTGGACACAGCATATGAACCTCGGCCTCCATCACAGTCTGGCTTCAACCGTCCAGCAGCACATGAACGTCACTCTTCTTTCACAGTTAATGAAAACATTGAGTTGAGGGTTACAAAGAGCTACACAGAAGCACTCTTACTTAATCTCTTCATGTCTTTGTCTCTTGGTAGCATGCAGACACACCTGTGGAGGAATTCAGTTGAATGTGCGGTGATGAAACAGGATTTCGCTGCTGTGATGCAACACAGTTTTGAAACAAAGATGTGTGTAAACCTTGCCTTCGTTTTTTTCATCTTAACATCCGTTTACTCAGCCGGACTCGAGGGAAGCAAACAAAAGTTCAAATCCACTCATTTTCTCACTTTTTCACTTTTTTTTTTTTCTTCTCTTTTCATTTGTTGGTGCTTTAACAAAATGAAGGCATGTATAATTAAAAACACTTCCTGATTGTTCCTTGAATCTTTATTTTATTTTATTTATTTTTTTTGCAGGGGGGGGGCCTCATTAATATAATGTTGATTATTCTTATTCCTATTCTTATTCCTATTCTTATTCTTATTCCTTTTTTTATTTGTTATAGTATTAGTTGTAGTAGTATGGAGGATGGAACCTGCCAAAAATAAATGACTGACTAAATAAATAAATGTGTCATTAAATGCAGCAAAAATAATATTAAAAATAAATGTAGCCATTAATTAATTGAGAAAATGTATTTAATTTGCTTCTTTATTTATTTATATTTATACTAATTCCCTCATTTATTTACTCATATGTTTGAATTTCCCTTTTATCTATTTATGTATGTTTATTTTATTAATTTCTATATACATTTTTTTATTTTTGCATTTATTTTTTTATTTATTTTACATGTATTTTTAAATGTGTGTATTTATTTATGTATTGATGCATAAAGAAATGTAAAAAGAAATGTGTAAAGAAAATAATACAGAAATTAATAAGTTTTAGGGAAATAAATAAGGGGTGAAATGCATAACTAACTAACTACCTAACTAACTAAATAAATGAATAAATAAATGAATAAATAGATAAATAAATAAATAAATAAATAAATAAATAAACACACATTTAAAAGTAAATGTAAAATGAATAAAAAATGAACGCAAAAATAGATAAATAAATAAATAAAATAAATGCAAAAATAAGTAAATAAATGTAAAAAAAAATCATAAAACATGTATACATAAATAAATAAGAGTGAAAATTAAACAGAAGAGTAAATAAATAAGGGAATTTTTGAAATATTTATTCATTTATTGAGTAATTTATTTATTTATGTATTATTTTGTCCGCTTCCTTCCTCCATATAGTAGTTGTTGTTCTTCTTCTTGTAATATTGATAATATTAGGCTGTTTAGAAGGATGTGTTGGTCGTAATTAACACTTACAATAAAACCACTTGGAACAAGATCAAGATTCAGACTTCCTGGAAAACAAGGTGCCGTCTCATTAAATCACTTCCTCGTTTTTTAGCTTTTGCAGGAACATCAGGAATGTCTTCTGAGAGTCGGAGAGATGTTGAGACACGTGCAGCGCCGTGAAATCACACGTTCAGCAGTCAGACGGAGGATTTAAATGCAAGAGAGAGAGAGAGAGAGATCATCAGGTGGAAAACTACAGGAAGACGACAGGAAGTTTGAAAGGTTAAAATCTGAACATCTAGCAGGGGACAGATAAAGTTTATTAATTCATTTCAAATTAAAGTATTAACATTTAATGTTCCACAAGTCTAAGTTCAAAACTGGTTTCTTTTTTTTATTTAAGTAGAAATCACCTCATCATATTTATACTTTATAAATTACATTAAATCCATAGAAACACATTATATAAATCAGGATACAAGTTGCACAAGTTGATGTTGCAATCTGGTAAAACTGAACTTTTTTTGGTGTTGCCCAGCCAGCTGGCAGCAGATCCATCAATTAACGTCAGAGGAGTCATTAAAGTGTTGAAATGTGAAACCAGGAGAGGAAGCGAACACAAGCTGAGACACATCTGAGGCTCAGCTCACCGGTCCGGTTCACCAAACCTGTTAGAAGAGAAGTTTTATCAGCCGGTGTGATATTCTTCTCCTCGGTTGTTTCATTCAGACTCGTTAGAATAATTTGGGAATCTGAGGTCAGAGGTCGAAGGTCAGGTGGTTTTCAAAGTGGTGTCCTTGAGGGGGTTCCAGGTGGATTATTTTCACTATAATTCCATCCTTAAGTAACACAAAGACAGAATGTGACTATTTAGGTCATGAGTTTCAGACACTTTCTGTATAAAATATCTAAAAGCAAAAATCCTGGAACAAAATCTAATGAAATGGGGGTCTAATTGGTGTCAGATTAGGGGTTGTGACTTGAAAAAGTTTGAGAACCACTGAGCTACAGAACAGAAGCTCTGGGCTGTGGTCGAATAATCAAAAAAATATGACGTATTATGTCCTATTTCCTAACCACTTCTCCTTGACCTTGATGGGAAACATCATGAGGTCGAGGAAAGATGTGAAGGAGAATTCAGAAGGACTCAGGAAAAGACAACCGTGGTGTTGAGAGAATCTGACTGCACTGCTTGTGTGAAGCTACTGGTATCATATGAAACTAGAAAACCTGATGAATCCATCGGTACCAACCATGTCATGCTAGCTTGTCGATAAAGAGGCTAAATAACGCTCCAAAGTTGGGCTAAATGTTAGCGAGGAAAAACTGGCATGGCCATTTTCAAAGGGGTCCCTTGACCTCTGACCTCAAGATACATGGATGAAAATGACCTCTACGATAATCACAGCCTCATGAAACTTTACAGCCACAAACTAGAGACCTAGAGCATTCAGAGGATGGATGGCTTTCCTAGCTAGATTGACAATAAGGGGGTTTCTGAGCAGTTTACACAACACAAGTGCTCCTCATCCAATCACCAAAAAAAGGATAATTCTTGCAGAAATCTCCAAATGTTAAAAAGTTTTTTGATCCCAAATCACAGCATGTCTTTTTCTGTGGTGTTCCTCAAGGTCTTGGTGTCTTAATGTGGTATTTTGAAAGGATTATTGATCATTTTTATCAATTCTCCAGTGCTAAAAAATGGTTAAATTTAGCACCAAATATGTGTTACAAATGGTATCAACCCAAAAATGCTGCAGCAACTTATGAGACATAATAGAGCATGGGGATGACCATCATATACTTCTATCATCATGTTGAACATGTTTCTGTCGTCATGTTTGTCAGCTGATTCAGTCAAACAACATGAATGAAGTCCTCCTCCTCCTCCTCCTCCTCCTCCTCCTCTACTCGGCCTCTCTCCGTATGAATGAATCACAAAGTGTTTGTGTTAATGTTGATAACAGCGAGCAGTAGCTCTGTGAGGAAACACTAGACTGTGACGAGTTTCTCTCTCCTGATAACCCCAAAATAAACTCCTCTCCTCCTCCTACTTCCTCCTCGTCCTCCTCCACGCAGAATAACGACCGCTATCTGGAGACGTGGTGATAAAACACAGGCGCTGTAGAAATGTGGGGTTTTTGGAGCAAAGGTGGATCATTTTAAATGAATCTGGAAAAAACAGAGATGAGTCCTGACTGCTGTTAGTTTTCATGATGGAAAACCCCAAATCATCATTTCTACAGCTGTTTCACAACACTGCAGCAACGATACCATGCACAGAGTTGCTGAATTCATTCACTCCTTGACTACAACTGAGCCAAAGCAGATATAAATAACACAAAGCACATAGATTCTACAAAGGTTTTAGTCAGGATAGGACCAGGAGGACTCTCCATTTGGCACACTTGGATAACCAAAGTGTGCCAAATGGGTTTTCTACCTCTTGAAAGTGAATCTGGCTCTAAAATACTACTGATATCCACTACAGGAGGCTATGTGCACACAATGGAGCCTTTGGCCATGAAATTTACCCTGTGCATTATCACATTCTACCATTGTGCACAGTAGAAAATCAATAAAAAAAACAACTCAATTGTATAATTTTGCAGCCAGCATGAAACTGCTGCAGTAAAAAAGAAGAATTTCTCCAGCGGTGTGTCTGCAGAGGATCAGAGGAGTTTCATGAAGAGGCTGAATGAGAGGAAGAGGAGGCGGAGGAGGAGTAAAGTGGTGATGAAATGAACGAGTGATGACGTCTCTGTTTACAGTGTGGAGGACGGAGCTGCTCTCACAGCCTCATTTGGGAAAGTTTACATGAATGTTTGAACGGTGAGATGAAGCTGCAGTTACTATCAGCTGTTTGACTTCTTCTTCTGCTTCCTGTAGACGTCCTGCACCAGTCTCTGTCTTTTATACTGTTGTTTTTGTTACATGTCTAACTTTATTAATCCACTTTGTGATAGATCACATTGGCCCGAGACACCTCTGACTATAGACTGAAGGAAGACGTTTAACGCTTGTTTAAAGCTCCACATACAACAAAGGTCATAATCAGTTGATGTTGTGGTGATAAGTCGTTTAACCACGAGGTCACCAGAGACTGAAACGCAGCTGTAAAACCGTAAGATGGGAAAATCAACAAGCGTGCAACAGTGTTAACACGGCTTTAGAATAGTTTTAAGTTGTATTTGTTCTCTTTTTATAAATGCTAGAAGAGCAGCTAGGTTTTGTTTAAACAACTTTAAATGTTTCCCACAGATGCCAGAGGCTGAAAAACTAACGAGTAACTAACAACTAACCGTGTTTTGTTGTGTTTTATTATTTCACTGACTCTAAATGAGAAAATGTCGACAGAGTTGTGACACTCAGAGGTCGAGAGGTCAGTGAATGTCTCTCTGCGTGTCAGCAGGATGAACTTCACTGTGAGTAACGTTGGGCTTTCATCATGACATCACTTCCTCTTTATGACTCAGTCCATGATACTGTATATGAGTTAAAGGTCAAAGAGGACACTGACCTTAGTGCAGTTTAATTAGTTTTATAATGTATTTTATTTAGACGGCCGCAGGTAAAATAAAAGTTTTTATTAAAATGCAAACATTTGACAGTAATATGAATGTTCAGTGTCGGTCAGTCCATCAGTTTGGTTCAGACTTATCTCAACAAATGTTGGATGGATTGCTATGAAATTTTGTACAAGTATTCATGATCCTCTCAGGATGAATTGTAATAACTCGGCCACCGAGATGGCGAGGGCCAAAAACCACCGAGACGACAATGGCCAAAAACCAAGATGGTGACGGCCGAAAACCAAGATGGTGACGGCCGAAAACCAAGATGGTGACGGCCAAAAACCAAGATGGTGACGGCCAAAAACCAAGATGGTGACGGCTGAAAACCAAAATGGTGACGGCCAAAAACCAAGATGGTGACGGACAAAAACCAAGATGGTGACGGCTGAAAACCAAAATGGTGACGGCCAAAAACCAAGATGGTGACGGACAAAAACCAAGATGGTGACGGCCGAAAACCAAGATGGTGACGGCCAAAAACCAAGATGGTGACGGCCGAAAACCAAGATGGTGACGGCCGAAAACCAAGATGGTGACGGACAAAAACCAAGATGGTGACGGCCGAAAACCAAGATGGTGACGGCCGAAAA
The DNA here is from genome assembly GCA_916701645.2 of Sebastolobus alascanus. Classification (NCBI taxonomy): domain Eukaryota; kingdom Metazoa; phylum Chordata; class Actinopteri; order Perciformes; family Sebastidae; genus Sebastolobus; species Sebastolobus alascanus. The sequence continues at coordinate 124,379 of CAKAOJ020000506.1, forward strand.
CCAAGATGGTGACGGCCGAAAACCAAGATGGTGACGGCCTGAAACCAAGATGGTGACGGCCGAAAACCAAGATGGTGACGGCCTGAAACCAAGATGGTGACGGGCAAAAACCAAAATGGTGACGGCCAAAAACCAAGATGGTGACGGCCAAAAACCAAGATGGCGACGGCCAAAAACCGCAGAGATGACGGCCAAATACCGAGATGGCGACGGCCAAAAACCACCAAGATGGCGACGGCCAAAAACCAAGATGGCGACAGCCAAAAACCAAGATGGTGACCGCAGAAATGTCGAAATGGAGGCTTCAAAACGTCAGTCCACAAACCAATGGGTGCTTGTTGTGTATGAAGAGCCGTCACGCGATGAAGCTGAGCGGAGAGTTTCCACTGAAGTTTCTGGTGTGTGTGTGTGTGTGTGTGTGTGTGTGTGTGTGTGTGTGTGTGTGTGTGTGTGTGTGTGTCTTTGTTTTAGTGTACACAGCACCACGGTACAGAGGGCTCCTGCGTCACCCTGTCACTCTGTCAACACTGGATGAATGAGAGGAGCTGCAGGAAGGAAGTGATGTCATCTGTGTGATGATGAAACTGTGGTTTGAAGTAGAAGAATAGAACAAATAGAGAAAGAGCTCCGTCTGCTGGAGGAGTTAATCTGCTGCAGCCAGCTTTCATCATTTATACTCTAGTGTACCCAGCAGGAAAGGATGGAGCGATGGAGAGAATCATAGCAAGAAAAAGAAAGAAAGGAATCTGCAGGATGTGATGTGATCATTCCTCAGAGGAAGTGATCACATTGAAGCATGATATGAAGAGAAAGTAAAGCACTTCATCTTCATCACTTCACTCTCTGGTGAGGGAAGAATCTGATGAAGAAGAAGACAGAAAAAAGAAAGTTAGAGTTTTTCTGCAGCTTTGAAACTTTGTGTTTTATTTTGAAACTCTGCTGCTCCCTGCTGTCCTCTGTCCTGAACATCACCGCTTCAAATCCCTGAAACTACTCACACACAAAAATAAAGAAAGAAAGAAAATATTAAAATATTAAAATATATTTTAAATATAATTATTTATATTCTATATTTTACTTTATATATTTAAATATTTTTAAATATTTTGATTTAATATGTTATTCGTCTATTTTAATATTTTAATCTCATTTGTTATTGAAATTAAGTTGTGTTATGGGGTTTAGATATAAATATTTAAATATATTTTAAATATAGATATTTATATTTTTATATTTTTTATTTTTATTTTATATATTTAAATATTTTTTAGATATTTTTAAAATATTTTATTAAAATATTTAACTTGTCTAATTTAATATTTTAATCTAATTTGTGATTGAAATGAAGGTGTTTTTATTGGGTTTAGATATAAATATTTAAATACATTTTAAATATGAATATTCTTTTTATTTTTTTATTTTATATATTATTATTTTTTAATATTTTTTGTTAAAATATGTAATTAGTCTAATTAATATTTAATCCAATTTATTATTGAAATGAAGGTGTGTTTATGGGGTTTTTATTGCATCTTTTCATATTAAGAGACACATGAAGTGATCTCTGCTGAGTTTAAGTTATTTTAACAGTCATCCAGTAGAAAATAATCCCACTTTAACTCTTTATAGCAGCTCCTGTCTGCTTCAGAGATCAGAGAGAAGTTCACAGTAAACTGGAGGAAACTTCAGAAGAGTCTCATCCTCCCTCCTTAGTTCCCTTCGTAGGGCCCTTCTGCTGATTTCCTACAAATTCTCAGATATCAGGGATCTCATGTTGCCTTCCTCCCCCTCCTCCTCCTCTTCCTCCTCCTCCTCTTCCTCCTCCTCCTCCTCCTCTTCCTCCTCCTCCTCCTCCCCCTCCTCCTCCTCTTCCTCCTCTTCCTCCCCCTCTTCCTCGTCTCTCCTCCTCCTCTTCCTCCTCCTCCTCCTCCTCCCTCCTCCTCCTCCTCCTCCTCCTCCTCCTCTTCCTCCTCCTCCTCCTCGGAAACGGGATGTGATGTAAATACACAGCAACTTTTTTTTTTTCTCCTCGGAGTGTGCAGCTCTTCTCCTTCTTCTTCTTCTTCTTCTTCCAGAACTTTGTTGAAGGAAAACTAGAAGCAGGAGAAACAAGAGAAGTGAAAGCAGGCGGACCGTGAAGCAGCAGAAGTTGGATTAAAGTTTGATCCACCATGATCCTGTGAGCTCCGAACACCGAACCGAACCAAGCCGCCGCCGACCCGCCGGACCGGAGCCCGACTCACACGGATCAGAGCCGGGAGAAGGAGCCTCGCTGCTGGGCTGGATCCGGAGGGAACCCGCGGACAGGTAACCAGCTGACAGCTCATCTATTAACCAGATGACAGATTATTTATTAATCTGTGTTAAACAGGAGAGTATAAAGAGAGTTGAGGCTGCTGCAGCACAAACTGAGCTGAGATCAGTTCTGCTGCTGCACACCGAGGCCTAAATGTGACATCTGACATCTTTGTTATGTGGAGGAGAACTGATCCGGCATCAGTGCACACGTTCAACTCTAACAACTTCTCATTTATATCTAATAATTTTTTTTTAAAACAAAACACAGATTATACATTTTAGAAAGCAAAGAGCAGATTACAGTTAACCTGTTAAAGGTGCTGGAAGGTGTTGTTCTCCTACAACTACCAGGTCTATCTGCATGATCTTGGTCTCTATGGATAGGTAAGACCTCAGAGAATTCATCCCCAGTGTCAGTAACTTTGTGACTGTTACTATGTCTGAGTGAACTGTGATGAACCAAAGGAAAAAAAGTACATTTTTATCCTCTGCTAAAGTGTTTTCTAGATCAGACAGTGGATAACACCATTATAACAATGATGCCATGCACAGAGATGTTACTGAATTCATTCAGCAACTCCTTGACTACAACTGAGCCAAAACAGATATAAATAACACAAAGCACATAGATTCTACAAAGGTTTTAGTCAGGATAGGACCAGGACGACTCTCCATTTGGCACACTTGGATACCCAAAGGGTGCCAAATGGGTTTTCTACCTCTTGAAAGAGAATCTGGCTCTAAAATACTCCTGATATCCACTACAGGAGGCTATGTGCACACAATGGAGCCTTTGGCCATGACATTTACCCTCTGCATCATCACATTCTACCATCGTGCACAGTAGAAAATCAATAAAAAAACAACTCAATTGTATAATTTTGACTACAAATGGAGCAGTTTTATTATAATAATGACATATGATCAAAGATAATAACAAATGAGATCAATAACAATGTAAATAAGATACAAAAAAGGCAACATTCAATATAAAAATAGTATAAAGTAAAAATTCAATTTCTGATGCGTTGATTTTGTAACTAAAATATTGAAATCATTACCAAACAAACATAGTTTGGACTAAATCCACTCTGAGTGTTGTTTTAGTAGCGTTAAGGCCTCGACTTTTAGAAACTATTCAGAAAAAAGACCACCACAGCATTTTATAAAGTTTTTAAAGGAAGTGTTTTAACACACAGCTCAGATGAACCCGGTACCGGGTCCGTCGGGTAAAAGAGGTTAAGAGATAAAAGAGTCTGTACATGAATATAACTGCATTTCCTATAGTTCAAAAGTCCTTGAAGATCACTGAATGGAAGATCAGGATATTATAAACAAAATAGTTTTTTTATTTTTATTTAATTTAACCTTTATTTAACCAGGGTAGTGTCACTGAGATTAGAAAATCTGTTTTTGAAGAGCCCGAGACAGCAGCAACGGGGGGTTTCAAACAAGATAAAAACATTTAAAAACATAAAACAAGCAAGACAGAGAAGAAATAGAAATAGTAGACTCATATCTATTGATAATAATGTAGAATGAGTCTCCTCTCTAGGGACCGACGTTGTCCTCCTCCATGTTTTAAAGTGTGTCTGTAGTCAGATTAACTCCGCTCAGGTTAGTTTCACCTGTCAGCATCAGTGCTGTTGCTATGGTTACCCACATCATGATGTACTGTACTGGAGCACTAATTTAGAGTCAGTTTAGGGCCGAGAAGTTTGGTTTGTAAGTCTTCAGTCTGCAGTGTTACCATACGTTCTGTGTGTTGCCTCCTCTCCACCTCCTGTGAGGTGAGTTAAGGATCATGTTCGGGTTATTTTCGTGCTCAGCTCAGTTTACACGACGGACGAACTGACGACTGACAGTCAGAGTTTCAAACCTTTTAACCAGGTCTGTCAAAGTTAACACCATAATAATGCGTCAACGTGAAGGAGGCTAAATAACGCTCCAAACTTTCGCTAAATTTTGTCGAGTAAAATCTGTCATGTCCATCTTCAAAGGGGTCCCTTGACCTCTGACCTCCAGATATGTGAATGTAAATGGTCTCTATGGGTACCCACGAGTCTCCCCTTTACAGACATGCCCACTTTATGATAATCACATGCAGTTTGGAGCAAGTCATAGTCAAGTCAGCACACTGACACACTGACAGCTGTTGTTGCCTGTTGGGCTGCAGTTTGCCATGTTATGATCTGAGCATATTGTTTTATGCTAAATGCAGAACCTGTGAGGGTTTCTGGACAATATCTGTCATTGTTTTGTGTTGTTCATTGATTTTACAATAATAAATATATACATACATTTGCATAAAGCAGCATATTTGTCCACTCCCATGTTGATAAGAGCATTAAATACTTGACAGATCTCCCTTTAAGGTTCATTTAGAACAGATAAAAAATGTGTGATTTATCGTGATTAAATATTTTAATCTATTGACAGCCCTACTTTGGATATATTACTGACTATTTATCACCCATGTTAATCGATTAGCGTGATATTGATGAATCATTTTGTCGTTTCTCAATCCAAAATATCAAACATTTTCTAGTTCAAGCTTTTGCTGCTGTTCTCTGTTTTCTATCTCAGTAAACTGAATGTCTTTGGACTGTTGGTCGGACAAAACAAGACATGAAGACTTTTCATGAGCACTTTTTTTTATAGATTAATTGATTAATTGGAAAGTAATTGTTGTTAGTAAGTGAGTTCTGACAGCCAGTAATGGAAGTCAGTGAGGACTGATGGTATCAGCGTCTTTATCAGCGTCCTGTTTGTGATGGGAATCAGTAGAAAGCTGATTTATGGTCTGTTGAGCAGACTGAGAGCAGCCTGAGGCTACAGAGTGATTTCACAACAGTGTTTGGCTCAGACTGAGAGATCTGACCGCTCCATTCACTCACTAAACAAACCAACAATAGAAGACATGTTGTTTCTGCCTGCTGACACTCAGAGAGACGGCTGAAGATGAGCAGTTTTCTCTCTTCATCACAGTAAGAACCAGCATGTAACCCGGTCGGTCGGTCCAGAACTCTCCTACTGCTGTCGGGTTTATATCCTCCTGTTGTTCTGTCTCAGTCAGTCTGTGTTGGTGAGGTGAACCACAGCAGCTTTATCCTCTGAAGACAGATGATTCTCGTAACCTTACAAGATAATTATCATATAAAACACAGGTCTGATGTTCCCAAACGTTACCAGCAACTCATGTTTATTCTTCTCAAACTAATTTTATACAATAACAAGAAAAACAGTCTTCGTAAAGGGACAAATGTCTTCAAAATTGTAGAAGCTTTCAGAGCTGTTCTGCACATACAGGATGTTTAAGCCCTGTTTCGACCGCAGGAACTTCCCCCCCGGAACTAGGAACTTTTTTAGGAACTGGGAACCTTTTTTAGGAACTGGGAGCCTTTTTAGGAACTGGGAACCTTTTTAGGAACTGGGAGCCTTTTTAGGAACTGGGAACCTTTTTAGGAACTGGGAACCTTTTGAGGAACTGGGAATCTTTTGAGGAACTTGGAGCCTTTTTAGGAACTGGGAACCTTTTTAGGAACTGGGAACCGTTTTAGGAACTGGGAACCTTTTGAGGAACTGGGAATCTTTTGAGGAACTGGGAGCCTTTTTAGGAACTGGGAACCTTTTTAGGAACTGAGAGCCTTTTTAGGAACTGGGAACCGTTTTAGGAACTGGGAACCTTTTTAGGAACTAGGTGCCTTTTTAGGAACTGAGAACCTTTTGAGGAACTAGGAACCTTTTGAGGAACTAGGAACATTTTTAGGAACTGGTAACCTTTTGAGGAACTGGGAAGCTTGTTACAGTAGGAACTCATTGTGTTTCGGCTGCAGGGACCAGGATCTAAATTAGGTTCCGGGGACATTTTATGGGGCCTTTTTACCCCCCCAAAACAAGGCTTCAACGCAACCTTTAACCTCTGATTTTTAGGTTGTAGCGGGCTCAGCTTTAAAGCGAGGAAGGAGGTTAAATAACGCTCAAAGTTAGGCAAAATTTTGAACAGATAAAAAATGTTCCATTAATTTGAGATTAATCACGATTAAGTATGGACAATCATGCGATTGATATTAATAATGATAATTTGAATGTCAACATGATTGGTGCTTCAAACTATTCGGTACAGACTGATAAACAGGAAGAGGATAGCGCTGGACGCATCGCCGCTGTGCACTCGGTGAACTCGGTGAACTCTGAGGATTAAAAGTTAACTGACATCAGGCTGAACCTCACTCTTGCTTCCCAATAAAAGATAATTCATCCCATCCTGATATCTATACGACATTAGATCCAGATCTCCTCCAGCTCAACCTGAAGCCAACTGACTGATCCGTCTGTGAGATTTCTGCCAAACGTGGAACTATTTAACAGATCGTATCTGGCGTGTTAGCAGCAGACGACGTGAAAACACCAGCGAAGTCCTTCAGACGTTTAGAGAAAGACATTTTTATGAAGTCTTTGACCTTCTTATCAGCCTCTGATCTGACTGATGATGCTCTCATGATGCCGTTTTATACAAACAACACTTGAGCCTCACTGTTAAACTGAAAATCACTTACAGGAAACGGTCAAGATGGCTTCTGGAGAACAGTGTGTGTGTGCGTGTGTGTGTGTGTGTGTGTGCGCGTGTGTGTGTGTGTGCGTGCGTGCGTGCGTGTGTGTAGATAGTAGCTCGCTGTGGTTGGAGGGGAAGATGCAGATTACAGATGAGTGTAAATGAGCGAGTGTGTGTCGAGTTTCCATCTGATAGAGGATCTGATCGAGGATCTGATTGAGGATCTGATTGAGGATCTGATAGAGGATCTGATAGAGGATCTGTTAGAGGATCTGATAGAGGATCTGTTAGAGGATCTGATAGAGGATCTAATAGAGGATCTGTTGGAGAATCTGTTAGAGGATCTGTTAGTTAGAGGATCTGTTAGAGGATCTGATAGAGGATCTGTAAGAGGATCTGTTAGTTAGAGGATCTGATAGAGGATCTGTTAGTTAGAGGATCTGATAGAGGATCTGATAGAGGATCTGATAGAGGATCTAATAGAGGATCTGTTGGAGGAGGAACTCTGAACATGGCTGCTGCTGAGAGGACGCCATACAGGCTGAAATCATCTGTAATTATCAGGTAGAACTTTATTAAAATCCGGTGTAATGAGGAGTTATACATTACACAGAACCAGGATAACTTCCTGGCTAGATTTCCTGCAGGGACGATAGGCTCTGATATTTAATATGTCCTCATATCTTGTCACCCTCAGAGCAGTCTGAGGTGCTGAAGGGCACCGACGAGGTGAAGAGGCATTCCTCAAATCTTCAGGCTGGGAAATTCTGACAGAGAAACCATATTTGGGATTTAATGGCGCCACGATCAGTGGAAAGTCTGGGCGTGACCCCCCTTATTAATGCGTTAAAGTGTTTGTAGAAATCTGAGGGACGTTTTTAAAGTCACAGAACTCATCAATAAAACAAATGTTAGTTCTGCTCAGGGATTCGTAACTCGACCTCATAGAGAATCCAGAGACTCCCTCCACCCACCGCTGACAGAGTTATGATACGCTGCATACCTGGGGGGGGGGGGGGGTGGGGGTGTAGGTGTGTGTACGGAGACATGTCTTCAGGGCTCATATTCTGAGCAGCTCAGTCTCCAGTTGTTCAGCGTCAGATTTACTGGAAGGATTTAAAGTCTCGTTCTGAAATCCAGAAAAAAATGAATTCACCCAATAACCTTGATCTCAGTATTGATCAAAATAATTGTGATTATCATTTTTGCCATAATCTTGCAGCCCTATATTCAGGTCAAATTCTTCACCAACACGATCTCTCCATCTTGTGTGAATGATAAAACTGGGCTAAATGAATCCAGGTTTTCAGGTGCGTCAGTTTCAGCTCGGCTGTCAGTTCAAAGCTCTACATGTTAAATCAAGCGCTCCTCACATTCTTCAGATACCAGCAGCTCTTCCTGAAACCATCTGCTGCTCGGCCCCGGTTCAGACCTCGACACCATCACCTGCTCTCAGGTTTCACTCACTGATGTGTGATTTTACACGAGCGAGAGCTGAAACGACCACCTGAAAGCTCTGAACTCACAGACGGGAGATTTAAACTAATGATTCAAGAGTTTAGATGTGATGGTCAGAACCAGTCAGCTCAGTTTGAACTTCGATGTCTTGACATGTTGTGACCTGCGTGTGCTGACGGCCCAAAATGCATCGACATCGTTGGTAAACACGCCCTGTGGTCGGCTGAACGTCATGTTGAGGTTTCATGTTGTACTGATTTCAGTGTTTTATCAGGTGACACTGACGTCCATCAACGTAGCGTTACAACGTATCGTTACAATGTAGCGTTACAACGTATCGTTACAACGTATCGTTACAACGTATCGTTACAACGTATCGTTACAACGTATCGTTACAACGTATCGTTACAATGTAGCGTTACAATGTAGCGTTACAATGTAGCGTAATAGCTTAACAACATAGCGTAACAACGTAGCGTAACAACGTAGCGTAACAACGTAGCGTAACAACGTAGCGTAACAACGTAGCGTAACAACGTAGCGTAACAACGTAGCGTAACAACGTAGCGTAACAACGCAGCGTTACAACGCAGCGTTACAACGCAGCGTTACAACGCAGCGTTACAACGCAGCGTTACAACGCAGCGTTACAACACAGCGTAGTGTAAAAGTGTAATGTAACAGCGTAACATAACAGCTCAATGTCACAAGGTAATGTAGCAACATAACGTAACAATGTAACGTAACAACGTAACATAACAACCATATCAATGTAACTAGCGTAAATACATAACAGCCGCCCTTAGCGGTCTTTGTTACGTAACGTTACGTAACAAGCGTAAAGTCAACGTTGACACGAACAGCGGTCCGCTGGGTGAAAGTCCTGTATTTGTTTGACCACACGCCCTTTGTGGACTTTCTCGCTCTTTAAACTCACTAACTCACATAACTGCCGCTCCATATACGACGTCACCTGCTCTGCCTGAATGTAAAAACATACACATTCAACGTATCCGTGGTTTGCAGAAACGTATGTTTTTCCCATGCTGACTGGATAGCACACTCACCAGAAGTTTTCCGTATCCTGTTGGGAGGAAACTTAACTTTTAGTTGGAAGAATGATACAAACTGGTGTAAAATATACTCGCATTGAACGCTCCTCTGATTAACACATCTGGTGCTGGAACATGTTGGTTATGATAAGATATTAATGTGCAAATATATTCTAAATATTGCCATTTTATCTCTGTTACAGTTTGCTGTTAACCAGCTGTGAGTCTTTAGTCTGACAGCCTGTGTTTGTTTTATTGTTTATGGTTGTTGCATAATCAGAGAGCAGCGCTGCAGCTACAGAAAGTCTTTGTTCAGACTGAAGACTGAAGGTCTGCAGTTGTGTGTGTGTGTGTGTGTGTGTGTGTGTGTGTGTGTGTGTGTGTGTGTGTGTGTGTGTGTGTGTGTGTGTGATACAGGTATATATACTGGTGAGATGATGAAATGCATGAAGGAAGTCAAGTGTCTCCTGTCTGGATAAAGTCCAGATGTGATTCAACATGTGTTCAAATCTCTGCAGCGTCTTTCTTCCTACAACAATGGTTAATTTCACTTGAGCTGCAGCTAACAGAAGGAAAGACGTTATAATTTGGGACATCCACAGACAGGCTGGTCTCACATTTTCTGACTTTTTCGGTCATTTATTCTTTTTTTTAATTTTTCAGACTTTTTCCGGGACATTTTTTGGACATTTTTACATTTTTTTTTTTTTTTACATTTTTTTACATTTTTTGGGAGATTATTTGAACACTTTTCAGACGTTTTTGTGAGACCTTTTTTTTTTTTTTTCTACATTTTTCAGATTTTCTTTTACATTTTTTTTGGGATATTTTTCGAACTTTTTTTTAACGTTTCTTTTGGAAATGTATCAGATTTTTTCTCCTAGCTATACCTAGGAAAAGTAAGGTTGTAGCCGAATCAGTTTTAAAGCTAGATTGAAGATAGTGAAGCCGTTTGGGGGCAAGTCATAGTCAAGTCAGCACACTGACACACTGACAGCTGTTCATGCCTGTTGGGCTGCAGTTTGCCATGTTATGATCTGAGCATATTGTTTTATGCTAAATGCAGTACCTGTGAGGGTTTCTGGACAATATCTGTCATTGTTTTGTGTTGTTAATTGATTTACAATAATAAATATATACATACATTTGCATAAAGCAGCATATTTGTCCACTCATTTACATGTACATTTTATTAAATATTTTAATCAATTAACAGCCCTGTTATATATGCATTTATACCTTTTTAAACTTAAAAACGTAATTTTTTTGCATCTCAAACTGCCTCCCGAGCAAAGTTAACACAGCCACGATCATTTTATCCTCCATCTCTACACCATTAATGTTATAATCTTGCCTGACGTATTATTTAGTACCTTTGTAAACTTTAGGATGTATGATAACATCTAAAGAGACGTTCAGGGTCTGATATTCTTACTCCGTTGTGTTGTTTGTTGCTCTCAGTGAACTCTGTCTCATTCACCCCTCAACCAGAGAGAGAGATTCCTGTGTGGTGTAACAGTAAGAGAGTGAGAGAGAGAGAGAGAGAGTTGGAGAAAGACATGTGGAATTCCTGTGTGTTAATGTGAGCGAGAGACATTGACTCAGACAGAGAGAGAGAGAGGGAGAGAGAGCTCTGGGTTGCGTTGAATGTCAGGAATGTTGAGGCTTTTGGCTCCAGTTAGTTCTGACGGAGGAGGAGGAAGAGGAGGAGGAGGAGGGACAGAAGGAGAGGAAGAGGAGGATAGAGGGAGGGACGAGGGAGGAGATAAGGAGGGAGGAAGGGAGACGGAGATAAAGAAGGAGAAGACAAAGGAGAGGAAGCAAACATGGAGGAACAGCAAAGCAGAGATTAAGAAGAAGTACAACATGTTCACAGTGTTCTCCAGACTGCAGCTGCTGGTTCATTCAGTCTGTTTCTGTTGGCTTTTATCAATCAAGAGATATTATACTTGTATTTTAGGTTTCTACTAGAAACATGTTTACATGCTTTAAAGCTGCAGTCGGTAACTTTGAGCAAGTGTGATAAAAAGTTATAAAACTGTCAGTAGTGCATGACAGTCAGAGTATTAACGTTAACATTAGCTGGTACAGTCAGTGCTCTGCAGGATACAGGACGTACCATCATGCAGACAGATGTTTAGTGAAAACAACTACAGTAGAAACCACTTATATTGATCAAAAGCTTAGGAAAAAGATCATTCCTATACAACGCTGTTTAAATAATCTGCTTCTAGTAATCAAGTAGTCTGTTTACAGTGTTCATTTAGGGTCTTTTCATACATGAAAACATCTGGATAGACATTTTAAAACTACATTAGACTAACGTTAGTTGAATTTCTGTTTTGTTTTTTTTACTTTAATCCCGTGATACGTCGCCTCGCGGACCGTCTGCTCTCCGGCTGGATACTTGATGCTGCGTGCACATAGATATCATGACGGGAAGATTGCCGATCCCCGGCAAAGGGGCCGCTCTGCGTGCACCGCTCGCGCTGCAGAGGCGGCCAAAAACGGCGATGCCTCACCTAGGGCTGCACGATTATGGCCAAAATGATGATTACGATTATTCATTGCTTTTAGCGACAACATATTTTTATTACACTTTAGCATTAAAATAAACAGAGCGCTGCTTTCACTTCCACGCTGAGCTACATTCCTGTTAATGTATAAATTAGGGCTGCTGATGTCTGTTAAAACTAACATTGTAATATTTTTTTTCTGCAATATAAAAAAATACAGGAATATTCACCCGTTTGTTAACTACATATTAAAGTTAAATGCACCAATCTGGTGAACTTTGAGAGCAAAATTAGCAACATTAAGAGCTAGATAAACAATTTAGTGCTCTCAATCATCTAAACATAAACACATCGGTTGTATAGATAATATCTATACCCAAAAGTGAAGCCAAAACATCTTGATCGCCGGTTAGTTTAGGAGGCGTTTGATTTGATCTGCTGCAGAGTTTTCTATGAGCAGAACGCACATTTTAAACGTCAATATCTCAGGCGATCATGATCATGTTCGTGACTTTTTTGTTGCTGTGCAACTAATTGACATGAATACAAAGTAATGAAACGGACCGCTTCACTTGACGTGAAGCGGTCCGTTTCATTACTTTGTATTCATGTCAACTAGATGTTAATCTGCATTAGAAATGATGCACAACAACAAAAAATTGCTTATAATAATCATCCGCTTATAGTGATAACTTTGACCCAGACACTATATCACAACCCTCGATGGAGGTCGAGGTGTCTGACTTTGATATCGGAGACTATAGGGTTTGGTTTCTTGTAGCCGTGACCTCCCTGTAGGAGAACAAAGTGTGTATTCAGCCTGTCGTTTATTATTATTATAAATATTTGTTTAGGCTGCACGCGTTCTTTTGGTTAACATCACTTCCGGTAATTGACACAGGGGTTTTGTTTCACCTATTTTTACCTGTTCACTCGGAGGGTGAGATAGGTTTGGATATTTTCTGTTGACCGTCACCTCACGTTTAGTTATTCCAGTTCGCCTTATTCTTTGTAATTCCTTTAATTTAATAAACAGTAAAACACATCTGGACTTTTGGACTTTTCGGAACGAGTCACACAGTAAAAAGCCGACTTCGGCTTTTTTAACTGATAGTAGTCGCTACACTCCCCCCCCAAAAAGTACTGACAAAAACTATTTAGTCCTTCATGTCTGAGGACATCGTGTATAAAGGAGCTTTAACTCCGCTTCATGTCCATAAATCTGTAGTTGTGACCTCATCTATAGTAAAAACAGGAAACAGTTTGTCCTGATCTGTTGTTGGTTCTTGGTGTTGATCTTCAGTCGGTCGTCTTCCTGGACTGGAACAGAGAAAAAAAGTCTTTTTTCTTTGTCTCTCTGTGTGTTTTTTTCTCTGTGGTCATGTGATGTTGCTGTAGAGATGAGCAACAGAGCAGGAATCTGAGCTGCAGCCAACACATTACATAAAGCTCTCCCTCTCTCTGTCTCTCTCTCTCTCTCTCTCTCGCTCTCTCTCTCTCTCTCTCTCTCTCTCTCTCTCTCTCTCTCTCTCTCTCTCTCTCTCTCTCTCTCTCTCTCTCTCGTTGAGAGAATATATAAGAAGTGAGCGTCTGCGTTCTGCTGCAGCTCGGCTGAAGTTCCTGAACTCAGATGTACGTCAGGAAACAGAGATTGTTCTATTCTTCCCAGCTGGGAGAATCTCAGTCTGATCAGGTTGTTTTGTGTAGACATCAAAGTGAATGATTAATCTTCTCTGAGCTGAACCAGATCATTTTTCGTCTGTTGACGTGATCAGACGAGTGTCGGGAATAATAATGTTGATATTAACTGTGTTTTATCCCGTATAGTGTGACTCAGCATCTAAAGACAAAAACACTGATACAAGAGAAAGAGGAAGGATGTTGTTGGTGCTGTTACATGGTACATCATGCAAATCGTCGCCATCTTGATTTTTGGCCGTCGCCATCTTGGTGGTTTTTGGCCGATGCCATCTTTGTTTTTGGCCTTCACCATCTTGATTTTTGGCCGTCGCCATCTTGGTGGTTTTTGGCCGATGCCATCTTTGTTTTTGGCCGTCACCATCGTGGTTTTTGGCCGATGCCATCTTTGTTTTTGGCCGTCATCATCTTAATTTTTGGCTGTCACCATCTTGGTTTTTGGCCGATGCCATCTTTGTTTTTGGCCTTCACCATCGTGGTTTTTGGCCGATGCCATCTTGGTTTTTGGCCGTTGCCATCTTGGTGGTTTTTGGCCGATGCCATCTTGGTTTTTGGCCGTCACCATCTTGGTTTTTGGCCGTCACCATCATGTTTTTTGGCCGTCACCATCTTAATTTTTGGCCGTCACCATCTTGGTTTTTGGCCGTTGCTATCTTGGTTTTTGGCTGTCACCATCTTGGTTTTTGGCCGTCACAATCTTGGTTTTTGGCCGTCACCATCTTGGTTTTTGGCCGTCGCCATCTTGTTTTTGGCCGTCCCCATCTTGGTTTTTGGCCGTCGCCATCTTGGTTTTTTGGCTGACCAAAACAACGATTTATGATATAAAATATATATTCCTTCTAGCAAAAGTGAAATCTTATACTGACACTTAAATTGAAGCTTTATTGGCGTTACAGAGCCGTCCGTCAACGTCTGTTATGGACGTTGTTGTCAATACCGCATTGCATTGTGGGATATTTTTGCCGCCGTGGTGTCCAGCGTTGCTTAAAGTAATATTTCACCGGAAATAGTATGCAAATCACGTACTATTGGTTTCATGCTGAGGTTTCAGACGTACTAAAATATCTCACAAACTGTTTTAGCTACTAAATAACATGTTAGTGTGGAAACCAGATTTTCAGCCTCCTGTTAAGTTACTCTTTAAACTCTCTGCTTTCCCTTTCCGTCCATTGTTCTCCTCCCCACCTTCCTCTCCTGCCTCGACTTTATCTCCCTCCTCCTCCTCCTCTTCCTCCATCAGCCTCACCCTGCTGTCTCTCTCTCTCCCGTCCAGCTGTTTCCTCCAGTGACTTGATGTTCCTCGTTTTTAAAACAGAAAGTCGACAGCACTCAGAAAATATCCAAAATAAGAAAAGAAGAGCGAGACGCCACATATACTTTCAAATATAAAGTATATATATATATATATATATATATATATATCTGTTAAGTACTGTGATTGAGAGAAGACATTTCTCTATTGTGTGTGTTTCAGTGTTGCGTAACCTCTGTGAGTGGGCTGCTGTTTGTGTCCAGTGTGTATAAACTGTTGTGAAATCACTCTTGTAAATGAAGTACGGAGTCATTCAGACTGATCCTGGTTCATCCGTCCTGCTGTAGTCGTGTGACCGCTGACCTCCTTCAGCACAAACATGTTCAAATAAGGGTTTTATCTGGAAGGAACGGCAGTTATCTGTGTTTACGTAGGTTAGATGTGTTCATAAATAGATTTAAAAAAAGGTGTGTCCAGTTTCAATATGTGCAGTGACCTCCTGTTAAAACCCTCAGTTCAGATGTAATGTTAAAATGTAAAACTACAGGAAGTAAACATGCAATGTAAACAAAAGATTTAAATCATTTTTAAATGAGTAAATAAATGGGCAATATCTTTTGACATGGCTCTGAGTTGTACGCGTTTTGAAGCCTTGAGTTCATTTTGGCCTTCATCTTTGGGGTTTTTGGCCGGCTCAATCTTGGTTTTTGGCCGTCGCCATCTTGGTTTTTGGCTGTTGTCATCTTGTTTTTTTGCAACCAGAAGTGACACGAGAGGGTGGAGCGAAGTACAACCGAATGCTGAAAAAGACATTTTCAGGCGACCAAAATGTTACATTTATCTTTGATGAAGTGAAAACACACTGTGAAAGAGTACATTTTTAAGACGAAAACACGGACAACTCCGAGACCGGACAACTCCGTTGTAGCGACCTGTCAATCACAAGGTAGTCCCGCCCTAAAGCATCCCCTGCTTTATCTGACTCTAAATGGGACCATAATTTACTAAATGAACATCATGCTGTATTGAAGAAGACTTGAAACTAGCGATAGAGACCATAAACTCATGTTTACAATGTTTACTGAGGTAATAAATCAAGAGAGAAGTAGGCTCATTTTCTCATAGACTTCTATACAATCAGAGGAGTCGCCCCCTGCTGGCTGGTAGACAGGATGAAGGTTTAAGACACTTCAGCGTTGGCTTCACTTCTCAGACAACATATTTTGTGTGTTCTCACATCTAAATGAATGAGACGTCCTCCTCCTTTCTGCTGTCTGGTTCATAATCACAGAGTCACTTTTTCAATAACTTTATTGTTCTACCAGCTGTGAACATAACCAGTCAACGACCATCAGTTATAATTCTCTCTCTCTCTCTCTCTCTCTCTCTCTCTCTCTCTCTCTCTCTCTCTCTCTCTCTCTCTCTCTCTCTCTCTCTCTCTCTCTCTCTCTCTCTCTCAGAGATGTAGCGTGTGTGTTGGTGTGATCGGCGGACCATCATGCACCTCTTCTTGCTGCTGATCCTTCAAGCCACAGCAGCCTTCGGACAGATCGACCCCGGTATGCGCCCACACACACACACACACACACACACACACACACACACACACACACACACACACATTTTACAGAGTAAAACTGTTTTTATTTAATGTTTGATTGTGATTGTTGTGTGTATTTTCAGTTCACTGTCGCTATGCCTTGGGCATGGAGGATGGACGGATTAAAGACGATGACATCACAGCATCCAGCCAATGGTACGAGACCACGGGACCACAGTACGCCAGGTCAGTGCTGTGATTGGTTCATCACATATACTGTCAATAACTGCTGATTACTGATCTACTTTTTCTGACATGTTGTTAAAAGCTGTTGTATGTGTGTGTGTTTGCAGGTTGAATCGTGAGGAGGGAGACGGAGCCTGGTGTCCTGAGGGACAGCTGGAGCCTTCAGACAGTCAGTACCTGCAGGTTCGTGTCTACTCACTGCTTTAAAGGAAGAAACTCAAACATCAGGTTCATGTGCTCATATGAGTTTGATCTTTATAAAGGTTCAACGGAGTCTCAGTCATCCAGAGCCCCGTTCATCATACGTGGATAATCAGAGTTATCCAGATAATCTCAGGGTTAGAGAGCAGGAGGAGAAGCAGGTCAACGTGATCAGAGAGATTAAAGTATTATTTAACAAAGGTACAAACAGTAAAGTAAACTTAAAGTGGCAGTATGCAACAATTTTTTGGCATAATTTGGCAAAAATCCCATAATAACCTTTCAGCATATTGTAATTCAAGTGTTCTGAGAGAAAACTAGACTTCTGCTCCTCCTCATGTCTCTGTTTTCAGGCTTTAGAAAAATCTAGCCCGTGACGGCAGATTTTGACCAATCACAGGTCATTTCAGAGAGAGAGAGCGTTCCTATTGGCTGTGCTCCGGTCATGTGACCAGAACTTGGCTTCCTTCAACAGATTTTACAGTGGTGGCTGCATCACAAACTTTCTCATTTTACAGCTAAACAGTAACTACAAGATGATTCTGAGGACATTTGTGGAGAGAAATAGTCATTACAGTAACAGAATATTGATTCATATCTGATCAGCGCTGCCTAGTTTGACCGTTTGGTCGGAGTTGGCGAGTGATTGACAGCCGGCTCTCATAGACTGCAGCTGGGCAGCGGACCTTGTTTTCCTCCGGTAAGTGAAATCCTTCAGATGCCGTTAGGAGCACCGGAGGACACAGTAGGACACAGAGGAACAGGATTTTTTCAGGTTACCTGTTTCATGTACTACTGTCACGATTTAGCGGCCGTTTTCTAAAAAAAACTTTTTTATATCATATTTGCGCCAATATCGCATACTGCAGCTTTAAAGGTTAAGGACTAAATTAGGCTCTGTAGATGAACATGTGGGTTCTCGGTGCATCACCTGATCTGACAGAAGCCCGTTGCTGTGTTGTTCAGGTGGACCTGGGCAGGCTGACCTTCCTGACGGTGGTCGGGACTCAGGGACGATACGTCAGGTACTCCGGGAACGAGTTCGCCCGAACTTACCGCCTCAACTACAGCCGGGACGGCCAGCTGTGGAAGTCCTGGAGGAACCGGCTGGGCAACACGGTGAGAGACACTCAGTTTGGGGTCGGGACCGAGCGGGAACCTGAGAGATGAAGTCAAAAACTGCAGTTCCTCTAATGTCCACTAGAGGCTCCAACAGCGAGTCAATCTCCGTAGACCTCCATGTTAAAATGACCAACTTTTACAGCAGAAATAATCATGTTTACAGCCTGGGACTAAAAACTGTTTTGGTCTTTAGAGCCTCACCTGTTTAAATTATATTAAGGCTTAAAGTTCGGTATAATTGCTGCTTTGAGTGACAGATGAGTGCCGCCTCAGCTCCGTCCACGATCCACTGCGTGAGGCTGCGTTCCTTTTACCTCGGAAATCGGAAGTCGGCGCTGGGAGTGACGTCACACCGGAGTCGACCGCGTTCCAGTACAACAATTTGGAAAACTTAATGGTGTTCGCTCCAGAACAGGTCAGCCGTTGTTAGCGATACCAGTTGATAACGTAGCGCATTACGCCGTTATTTTACACATACAAACACCACAGATAGAAGTTGGACAGCACTGTTCGTACGACTGATTTAATGAGATACAATAAGACAGAATGCACGGAGCAGCCATCTCGGATTTTGAGGTCGGGGTTGGCGAGGTTCGTCTGACTTTCCGAGTTGGAAACCCGACTTCAGGGGCTTTCCAGTTCAAATTTCCAAAAGGGAACTCGGAAATTCTGAGGAGCTCAGACATCCGGAGGGAGCTCGGAGTAGAGCCGCTGCTCCTTCACCTCTAAAGGTGGTTCAACATCTGATCAGGATCCTCCAGGACGCCTCGCTTTGGAGGTTTTCCGGGCGCGGCCAACTGGTAAGAGGCCCCGGAGTAGACCCAGAACACTCTGGAGAGATTATATATCTGGTCTGGTCTGGGAACGCCTCGGGGTCCTCCAGGAAGAGCTGGAAAACGTTGCTGAGGAGAGGGACGTCTGGAATTCCCTGCTAATCCTGCTGCCTCCGCGACCCGGAAAGAGGAATAAAATAGATGGATGGAACTCAGAAATTCCGACTTCCCAGTTCAAATGGAACCTTGCCGAGATGGCGACGCCCGGAGCCGCCCACTACGGGCGACGTCACGGAGACGATGTCCATGTTTCATACAGTCTGTGGTCGGGACTCTCCGGGGGAGATGGGACACGGAGTGGAAAATGAGGCAGGAAGAAGGAAAGAATAGAAGAAAATGAGGAGCGGAAGCTTGGTGGCGGAGAGATAGAATAGAGAGATGGAGGGAGGAATGGGAAAAAGAGGAAGGAAGAGAAAGGAAAATGTTTCACTGTGAGCTGCTTCTGGTCGTTCACACTGGAATCACAGGAAGTGACGTTCACACACCAACTTCCTGTTGGCAGCTACAGCAACGCCATCAGGACACAGCAGGTCATAGTTTTATCCTCCCTCACATCTAAACTGGGAACTCCCCACAACCTCCACAGACTGAAACAGAAACAGATACAAGTTCTCAAGATACCTTTTTATTTTAAGATATTATCTTATAAAAACATCCACTGAGGAGCGATTAATTAGCAACAACAATGGGGGACAGTTTACATGATGAAGTCTATGATGAATTCTGATCTGTGTCATCAAAAACAAAGATCACTCATCATTTTCATCATTTTAAATCAAAGATAAATTAATTATTCTGGTTATTCTGCCACACAGGAGAATGAAAGAATATATAAAATAATTAATAAATAACAATAATTACAATAACATAAGGTAACAAAGATAAAAGCACTTTATATAGAGTCAGCTTTTAATACAGAAACTACAGTTAAAACTACTTTGTCTTTAGACCTTTACATTATGTTTTTACATTTCGTCTACACCTGAGTTTATTACTTTTTAGATATTTATTCCTGTTAGGGCTGTCAATCGATGAAAATATTTAATCGCAAACTAATCACACATTTTTTATCTGTTCTAAATGTACCTTAAAGGGAGATTTGTCAAGTATTTAATCCTCTTATCAACATGGGAGTGGAATAATATGCTGCTTTATGCAAATGTATGAATATATTTATTATTGGAAATCAATTAACAACACAAAACAATGACAGATATTGTCCAGAAACCCTCAAATGTCCCAAAAAAAGTCTGAAAAATGTCCCCAAAAAAAAAAAAAAGTTTGAATAATGTCAAAATTCTTTTTTTGAAAAATGTCCCAAAAATGTAAAAAGAAAAAAAGTCTGAAATATGTCCGAACAATGAAAAAAAAAGTCTGAAAAATGTCCCAAAAATTAAAAAAAAAAAAAAAAAGTTGAAAAATGTCCCATAAAAAAATCTGACAAATGTTAAAAAATTTCCAAAAAAAATCTGAAAAATGTCCGAAAAATGTAAAAAAGAAAAATTGAAAAATGTCCAAAAAAATGCAAAAAAAAAAATAAAAGTCTGAAAAATGTCCAAAAAATGTAAAAACATGGCAAACTGCAGCCCAACAGGCAACAGCAGCTGTGATGTGATTATCATAAAGTGGGCATGTCTGTAAAGGGGAGACTCGTGGGTACCCATAGACCCCATTTACATTCACATATCTGGAGGTCAGAGGTCAAGGGACCCCTTTGAAAACGGACATGACAGATTTTCCTCTACAAAATTTAGTGTAAGATTGGAGCGTTATTTAACCTCCTTCATGACAAGCTAGTATGACATGTTTGGTACCGATGGATTCATCAGGTTTTATAATTTCATATGATACCAGTATCTTCACTCTAGCTGTAAAACTGAGCCGCTACAACCTAAAGATCGCAAGTTGCGTTAAAGAAATTATTGGCCTTAATGACAAAGACAATAAAAAGAGTTTATTAGCTCAGTTATTTGCCTTTCTGTAACTTTCTACGTCTGTATATGTACTTTTTACTACATTTAATTTAAAGCTTTAGTTACTCTGCAGATTCAGAATACTAAATATAGATAATCTAATAAATGATGATTTATTATTGATGTTTCTGATATGATGTTTGTCTGCAGGTGATGGAGGGCAACAAAAACGCCTACACCTCCGTCATCAACGACCTTTACCCTCCGATCGTCACCCGCTACGTCCGTCTGATCCCCGTCACCAAGCTCTCCACCACCGTCTGCATGAGGGTGGAGCTGTACGGCTGTCTGTGGGAGGGTAGGACGCACGCACACACACACACACACACACACACACACACACACACACACACACACTGGCAATGATTTCCAAAGAAATGTTTACTCCTCCTCCAGTAAACTCCTCAGAAACCTCCTCGTGTGATCACAGTCAGGACGGATTGTTTGTGTTTGTGCAATAAAACTGAATCACGTCAACAAGCTTTTAATTAAAGATTTTATCACACCGCAAAAGCACTTCACATCAAGCAACATGAAATTATATATAAATAAAAAAAACCTCTCTGGGCTGCAGGTGCACGGCAGTAAAAGAGGAAGTAATTAGAGGATTACAGTCTTTTTCACTGTGACCTTTCAGTGTTTTTTGGGCTCCGACCAAAACAGCCAATGTTTGGTCTCATAGAAATCAGGAAATTAACATCACACCCTGATTGTTTGGAAAGTCTGGCATATTTAGTTAAAAGGTTGGAATAAATAAAACAAAAAAAAACAGACTAAGGTACTGAAAGCATTATTGCTTTAATTAACTTTATTGGCCCCTGCATTAAATATTTCTACATTAAAATGTCTAAAAACAACTAGATCTATGTTATGTTGTATGTTGTTGAGTTGTGTACTCACATTGAAAATTTGTGATTTTAAGATCATAAATTTTTATGAAATAAAAACTGAACATTTACTGTTTTTAATATGATATATTTAATGTTATTCATCCATTAAAACATTATATGTTTTCATCAAATATATAATGGATGAATTTTCATTATTTTTGATGTGTTTATTAAAGAAGCTTTCTGTAAATATGGTAAATATCTAGTATAAATAAATGGAAATAATACTAGTACTGGTAATACTACTAATTCCATGGTAACAAATTGACATATGTCGGTATATTAACATATTACTATCATAATAACAGTACATATTTAATATTTTTGTAGAGGCCTGTATTAAAACAAACATTGATTATTGGTATTATTGCCCCCCCCCCCCCTCCCTGCAGACGGTCTGATCTCCTACAGCGCTCCGGAGGGTCAGCTCATGATGCCGCCTGGTTATCCCATCGCCAGCCTCAATGACTCCACGTATGACGGAAATCACGAGAGGAGGCGAGTCACACACACTCATCACTTTCCCCCCCACCCGCTCTCTCTCTGTGACTGACTGACGGCCGTCTCATCCAATAGGAGGCTGCTGGACGGGCTGGGTCAGCTGACGGACGGCGTGATCGGCCTGGACGACTTCCTGCTGACGCGTCAGTACCACGTGTGGCCGGGCTACGACTACCTGGGCTGGAGGAACGACTCGCTGGGCAGCCCGGGATACGTGGAGATGGAGTTCGTCTTCGATAGGCAGAGGAACTTCACCTCCATGAAGGTTCTCACTTCTTTTTCTTTTACCTCATCTTCCTTTACCTCATCATCTTTTACATCATCATCCTTTATCTGATTTACCTCATCATCCTTTACCTCATCATCCTTTATCTGATTTACCTCATCATCCTTTACCTCATCATCTTTTACATCATCATCCTTTATCTGATTTACCTCATCATCCTTTACCTCATCACCCTTTACCTCATCACCCTTTACCTCATCATCCTTTATCTCATTTACCTCATCGTCCTTTATCTCATTTACCTCATCTTCCTTTACCTCATCTTCCTTTACCTCATCATCCTTTACCTCATCTTCCTTTACCTCATTTTCCTTTACCTCATCATCCTTTACCTCATCATCCTTTACCTCATCAGCCTTTACCTCATCAGCCTTTACCTCATCACCTTTACCTCATCATCCTTTACCTTATCATCTTTTACCTCATCATCCTTTACCTCATCTTCCTTTACCTCATCATCCTTTACCTCATCATCCTTTAACTCATCAGCCTTAACCTCATCATCCTTTACCTCATCATCCCTTACCTCGTCATCCTTTACCTCATCATCCTTTATCTCATCATCCTTTACCTCATCACCCTTTACCTCATCACCTTTTACCTCATCCTTTACCTCATCATCCCTTACCTCGTCATCCTTTACCTCATCATCCTTTACCTCATCATCCTTTACCTCATCTTCCTTTACCTCATCATCCTTTACCTCATCATCCTTTACCTCATCACCCTTTACCTCATCTTCCTTTACCTCATCACCTTTTACCTCGTCCTTTACCTCATCATCCTTTACCTCATCACCCTTTACCTCATCACCCTTTACCTCATCTTCCTTTACCTCATCTTCCTTTACCTCATCCTTTACCTCATCATCCTTTACCTCATCACCCTTTACCTCATCTTCCTTTACCTCATCACCTTTTACCTCGTCCTTTACCTCATCATCCTTTACCTCATCATCCTTTACCTCATCACCCTTTACCTCATCACCCTTTACCTCATCGTCCTTTACCTCATCATCCTTTACCTCACGACCCTTTACCTCATCCTTCAGTTTTCCATATTTATGAAATATTTCATTATTTCTCCTCCGTCCAGGTTCACAGTAACAACATGTTCTCCCGCGGCGTGAAGATCTTCTCCTCCGTTTCCTGTTGGTTTAAGCCCCGCCTCATCGCTGGCTGGGAGGCGGAGCCTGTGGCGTTCAAGACGGTGCTGGACGACAGGAACCCGAGCGCCCGCTACGTCACCGTGCCGCTGAACCGCCGCACCGCCAAATCCCTCCGCTGCCGCTTTTATTTCGCCGATGTCTGGATGATGTTCAGCGAGATCTCCTTTCAGTCGGGTAACACGCACGCACACACGCACGCACGCACACACGCACGCACACCATCTCTTTCAAAACAGACAAATAAAATGACGTCTCTTTCTTTGTCCCTCAGAGGACACCGTACTCCCGACCCTGATGACCCCGGGGTCAACCTCCCCTCCAGTCAAGAAGGAGAGCACCATGTCAACCACACCTATGACAGGTATGACCTTTGACCTTTTCATCTCACATGAACTGATCTTTTACAAACTTATCTGTAGAAAACAGTACTCATCATTAAACCTCTTCCTCTTTCTCCACAGCGGTCAGTCCCTCAGCCAGCGGCCCGCCAGATGACGGGAACACGCCCGTCCTGATTGGCTGCCTGGTGACCATCATCCTGCTGCTGGTCATCATCATTTTCTTCATCCTCTGGTGCCAGTACGTCTGCAAGGTGCTGGAGAAGGTGAGCAGATGAGCCACTGATACAGAGATACAGGAATAAAACACACATCTGTTGTTTTCAGTTCAGGACATTTCTTCTGCCATACTTTGGTCTTTCGGACATTTTTTCAGACATTTTTCGAACATTTTTCAAACTTTTTTTCAAACTTTTTTTCAGACATTTTTCGGACATTTTTCGAACTTTTTTTTCAAACTTTTTTTCAAACTTTTTTTCAGACATTTTTTCAAACTTTTTTTTCAAACTTTTTTCGCACAAATTTTTCAAACTTTTTTTTTTCGGGCATTTTTCAGATTTTTTTTTCAAAAAAACATTTCAGACATTTTTCTGACTTTTTCGGACATTTTTGGGACTTTTTTTTTAGACTTTTTTTTTTTTTTTTTTTAACTTTATTTTGGACATTTTTCGGACTTGCAGATCCTTTAATGCAAAAGTAGTTTCAAATCAAATCAACGTTTAAAACTGAATAGAATAAAATACTATAGAATAATATAAAAAAAAAATATATTTTTTACATTATAAAATAAGTAGAATATTTTACAAAAGAGACAATATAAGAGTACGTTTCAGAGAAATGAAACAGTAACAAATAGAAAAGCTTCCTGACGGGGATAAAAGGAGGATCATTGTTGTCTTAGAGAACCAGATAAAGATTATTAATATGAATCTCTCTTCCTCCTCCTGCAGGCTCCACGTCGGATCCTCGACGAGGAGGTGACCGTTCGCCTGTCGTCCTGCAGCGACACCATCATCCTCCAGACCCCCCCGGTGCCCCCCCGCTCTGGCCACGCCTCCACAGGTAGACACTCACTTTTAGTTAGATGTCTGATATAAGGTCTGTGGTTAACACAAGCTGAAGAGATTTTAACATTTTGATCTACGACATAAAATAATGGAAAAATCCCATTGGCTCGTCTTTCAGTCGATAGCTGCCACCTGACCCACCCCACAATTATTCATATTGCTTAAACAAACTCCTGCAGGCTTGTTTGACTTTGTGTTGATCGGTGTGTTGTGTTTTCCTCAGGCCCCGCCAACACCGACCCTCACTATGAGAGGGTTTTCCTGCTGGACCCGCAGTACCAGAACCCGGCAGTGCTGAGGAACAAGCTGCCGGAGCTGTCGCAGAGCGCCGAGGCCTCAGGTGAACACGCTGGAACTCATCATGTCTGACCTGAGAAGAGAAATATGAGGACACGGTGTAGAAATAGTAGAATTTCCCTTTTAAAACTACATGCACGTCATCATGTTTTATTGACCATCTGTGGAGGTTTGGTGATTCCTCATCTCAGGAAACATAAACTTAAAGGGAAGTTAATCAGTGATGCTTTAAAATGCTGCAAATCTTCTTCATGTTTAGACAGAACTGTTAAATCTGCTTCACAAACACCTTCACAGCTTTTTCGTGTTTCTCTGCTTCTAACTCTCCTTCAGAAACATCGTACGAGCTCTCTGTCTTTTCTTTTCTCTCTTTAATATCTTCTCGATGATGCTGGATGTGCATGCTCATTCATTCTGCAGTGTTTCTCTCTTTCACCTCCCAGCCCTCTCTGTCTGTCCACGTTTCCTCCTCCTCTTCCTCCAGCTCTCCTCCTCGGTAACCCTCTCTATGACCTCCTCCTGCTGACTTCCTGTCACATGACGTCAGGCTGGCTGCGTGGTAAGAGCTGAAAGGTGTGACTTCAGACATCTAAAACATCTATCAGATACAGTAGACCAGACTCTGAGAGGATGTTTGGTTTTTAGTGAAATGCTTCTTCGTTCCTCTGCATGCAGACTTTATTCTCTCTCTACAGTTTACTGCAGGATTTCCTGAATTTTCAGTGTCTTATCACCACAACTATGAGAGTTCCTTGAGCAGGCAGTCATAACTGAGCACAGAAAATATCAGACTGATGGGTCCAGCAGTGGGAGAGATTAGCCATGGACAGACAGACCGAGCACATGATCTCCTGGCGGAGATAACTAACTAATCTTCTCTCTCCATCAGCGTGTGGAGGAGGCTACGCCGAGCCCGACGTCACCCAGTGCACGCCGCACCAGTGTTTCCACAGCAACGCGCCGCACTACGCCGAGACGGACATCGTGCGGCTGCAGGGCGTCACGGGCAGCAACATGTACGCCGTCCCCGCGCTCACCGTGGACTCGCTCACCAGGAAGGACATCTCTGCCGCCGAGTTCCCGCGGCAACAGCTGATCTTCAGGGAGAAGCTGGGGGAGGGGCAGTTTGGAGAGGTGAGCGGGGGGGGGGGGGCAATCAGGGAGCGCTGGGAATCCTTGAAAGTTTGGAGAATAAAACAAATGAGTGTATTTGATTCTTCTGAAAGTCTCGTCTCCATGGTGATATTATACCTACGTGTCTCCTGCAGGTCCACCTATGCGAGGCCGAGGGACTCCCAGAGTTCCTCGGGGAGGGTTCGCCCCTCCCTGACAGAGATGGTCGTTCGGTGCTGGTGGCTGTTAAACAGCTGAGGGCCGACGCCACCAGCCAAGCCAGGTACACCATCTGACCGTGTGACACTGACTATGTTTACATGTTCAAAATATTCTGTTTTTTGTCCTTATTCCGAAAAATACAATATTCCCACTAATTTTTAGGTTGTACTGGGCTCAGTTTTAAAGATACCGGTATCATATGAAACTAAAAAACCTGATGAATCCATCGGTACCTACCATGTCATACTAGCTTGTCATGAAGGAGGTTAAATAACGCTACAAGCTGAATTTTGTCGAGGAAAAACGGTCATGGCCATTTTCAAAGGGGTCCCTTGACCTTTGACCTCCAGATATGTGAATGTAAATGGGTTCTATGGGTACCCACGAGTCTCCCCTTTACAGACATGCCCACTTTATGATAATCACATGCAGTTTGGGGCAAGTCATAGTCAAGTCAGCACACTGACACACTGACAGCTGTTGTTATAAATAAATAAGTTTGGGGAAATAAATAAGGGGTGAAATGCAAAAGGGAAAATCATGCATAAATACATAAATAAATACATAAATTTAAAACACAAAAATAAGTGCAAGAATAAATAAATTAAAAAATAAATGCAAAAATAGTTGAATAATGAAAAATGAAAAAATAAATAAATAAATTTAAGAATTAATAAAAACAAATACATTTATAAATTTAAGAGAAACTTAAACAGAAGAGTAAATAAATAAGGGAATTAATACAAAGATAGATAAATAAATGAACACATACATTTAAAAATAAATTAAAAAAAATAAATCCAAAAATAGTTGAATAAATAAAAAAAGCAAAAATAAAAAAATACATTTGTGAATTAATACAAATAAATACATATAAATTAAAGGGAAAATTAAACAGAAGAGTAAATAAATAAGGGAATAAATACAAAGATAAATAAAAAGCAAATAATACAGAAATATCAATTTATTAATTAATTAATTAATTAATTAATTAATTATTATTATATTGTATTATATTATTTTTATTATTATTACATTTAATGACATATTTATTTATTAATTAATTTATTCATTCATTTATTTTTTATTTTGGCAGGTTCCGTCCTCCATACACCTCTGCTAACATCATAAGCGTCTTTGAGCTCCGGAAAAGCGCTATATAAATCGAATTTATTATTATTATTATTATTATTATCATTAACACTTTTATAAAATAAAAGAGCAGAGTCATTGTTTCACATAATGCGATACACTATATTTAATGGTTATTATTTAGGCAGCCATGTAGTGACTAATTGATCAGGAGATGAGATGCATCAGGTTCTGGGTGGTTTATTTTCTGGGAGAAACCTTCAACGGATCACACCTGCAAAACCACAACTTAAGTTCACCTTCAAGTCTATTTTCTTCGACTCGTGTGGTGACTCCAGTGATTGTGTGAACAGAGACCGAGGACACTGTCTTAATTATTGAATGTGATTTTATCTTAAATGAAACCTGAGAACGTCTCCTCTCCTCTCCTCTCCCTCTACACATCTGTCGGTCCGTCAGGAACGACTTCCTGAAGGAAATAAAGATCATGTCTCGTCTCAACGACCCCAACATCATCCGGCTGCTGTGCGTGTGCGTGTCGTCCGACCCACTGTGCATGGTGACCGAGTACATGGAGAACGGAGACCTCAACATGTTCCTGTCGCAGCGGGAGATCGAGAGCACGCTGACGCACGCCAACAACATCCCTTCAGTCAGGTTGATAGACCTTTACACATGCTAACACCACCTGTTCAATCCCTCCAGTTCATGTAGTTTTTGATGTAACAACACTTGTCTTCCCTCTCCTCCTCCTCCTGTTCTCCCCCCCCCCTCCAGTCTGTCCGACCTCCTCCACATGTCGGTGCAGATCTCGTCGGGGATGAAGTATCTGGCATCTCTGAACTTTGTGCACCGCGACCTGGCCACCAGGAACTGCCTGCTGGACCGCCGCCTCACCATCAAGATCGCCGACTTCGGGATGAGCCGGAACCTGTACAGCAGCGACTACTACCGCATCCAGGGCCGGGCGGTGCTGCCCATCCGATGGATGGCCTGGGAGAGCATCCTGCTGGTGAGGGAGGAGAGAACATCATTTACACCTGCTGTTTGTTAGCTGTTACCTGACAGCTCCACCTGTATGGAGTCATAGGAGTGGCATTAAAAAGAATAAATCGGTAAAAAAAAATTTAAAAAAAAAGGAAAAATGAAGAGATAAATTACATTATCTAAAAATAAATATCCCCAAAAATGAAAAAAATAATATACAGAAAAAAAAGAGTAATTTATGTGCAATAAATACATTTTTTTTAGAAATATATATATACAAAAATAAATGAACAAAGAAATGTGAAAAATAAAAAAAATAAAAAACAAAACAATAGAGTAATTTATATGCAACTAATAAATGAATAAATATATATTTTTTAGAAATATAGAAATAAATAACTATGTAAAAAAATAAATTAACAAAAACTGTAAAATATGTATATATATATATCATAAATATATATTTTTAAAAATATATAAATAAATATATACAAAAATAAATCAACAAATAAATGTGAAAAAATAGAGTAATTTATATACAATAAATATGTTTTTTAGAAATATATAAATATATATATACAAAAATAAATGAACAAAGAAATGTAAAAAATAAAAAACAAAACAATAGATTAATTTATATGCAACTAATAAATGAATAAATATATATTTTTTTAGAAATATAGAAATAAATAAATATGTAAAAAAATAAATTAACAAAAACTGTAAAATATATTTACATGTTATAATGTTATAAATACATTTATTTGTTGATTTATTTTTGTATATATTTATTTATATATTTTAAAAGATATATATATATATATCTTTTTAAAAATATATAAATAAATATATACAAAAATAAATCAACAAATAAATGTGAAAAAATAGAGTAATTTATATACAATAAACATGTTTTTTAGAAATATATAAATAAATATATACAAAAATAAACGTAAAAAATATACAGAAAAATTATTATTCTTTTCCAGATTTATTCCTTTATGGCTCCGTATACCTGCTCCTAATGGTGGTTTTAAAGTAAAATCAAAAGCTTGAACCTGCTTTGTTTCTTACTCTTATATTATGTATATATTATTATGAATGTGAGTGGATCTCTTGGTTTTAAGAGCGTTTCTGCAGCTGTATGTTATATGAAAAGACGTGTTTACTGATGTTGCGACTCCTCCAGGGGAAGTTCACCACGGCCAGCGACGTGTGGGCGTTCGGCGTCACCCTGTGGGAGATCTTCACTCTGTGTAAGGAGCAGCCGTACAGCCTGCTGTCAGACGAACAGGTCATCGAGAACACTGGCGAGTTCTTCAGGAACCAGGGCCGACAGGTGAGGCCGATCAAACGCTCTCTGAGCTGTCTTTTAGTATATTAGAAGTCCGTCCTGCAGCCAGGAGTCTCAGGTAAACCTGACCACCTGTGAATGCCGACATCACTCACATTATCTGCTCACCAGTTCACATGTAGTTCAGTTCCACCACAAGAGGGAGCTGTTCAGTCATTGTTGTACTAGTTTTACACCGATCTGACCCACAGCTGTGGTTTCTGGCCCTAAAACTAATCTGAAGGGCCACTAGATGATTGACAGGACTGAAAATTAACTTGTTATATATATATAATGTATGCATAAACATCTGCAACTGGTAATGATGGAACACAAGTAAATGCTGCTTCATTTTAACACTCCTTCCGCTGCTTTGCATCATTAACACTTTAATGTTTTTGTTGTGAAACTGGCCCACACTCGTTCTACCTTTCATCATTTCTAGACGTCTAAAGGTGCGTTCACACGCTGACATTTAGTCCGTTTTAATCAATCTCTGGTGCGGTTCGTTTGGGCAGTTGTGAGCACAGTAATCGTACTCTAATGCAGACCAAAACAACTGGACCACTCATTTATCTAACGCATTAATGCAAATTGTGATTTTTAGGTTGTAGCGGACTCAGTTTTAAAGCTAGAGTGAAGATACTGGTATCATATGAAACTATAAAACCTGATGAATCCATCGGTACCAACCATGTCATACTAGCTGGTCATGAAGGAGGTTAAATAACGCTCCAAACTTACACTAAATGTTGGTGAGGAAAAACTGTCATGTCCATTTTCAAAGGGGTCCCTTGACCTCTGACCTCCAGTTCAGTGAATGTAAATGGGTTCTATGGGTACCCACGAGTCTCCCCTTTACAGACATGCCCGCTTTATGATAATCACATGCAGTTTGGGGCAAGTCATAGTCAAGTCAGCACACTGACACACTGACAGCTGTTGTTGCCTGTTGGGCTGCAGTTTGCCATGTTTTTACATTTCTTTTTTTTTTTAATATTTTTCAGACTTTTTTGGGGACTTTTTTCAACTTTTTTTTGACATTTTTCAACTTTTTTTTCGACATTATTCAAACTTTTTTTTTTTTTTTTTTGGGACATTTGTCAGACTTTTTTTGGGACAATTTTCGAACTTTTTTTTTTTAATTATTTATTTACATTTTTTTGTCATTTTTCAGACTTTTTTTCTTTTTCTTTTTTTTTTTACATTTCTTTGGTCATTTTTCAGACTTTTTTTTTTCATTCTTCGGACATTTTTCCGAATTTGTTTGTACATATTTTTGACATTTGTCAGACTTTTTTTTTTTTCAAATAATAAATAAATAGTTTGGGGAAATAAATAAGGGGTGAAATGCAAAGGGACAATCGTGCATAAATACATTAAAAAAAATGCATAGATTTAAAAACAAATTAAAAAAAATAAGTGCTAAAATAAATAAATTAATTAAAAATAAATGCAAAAATAGTTGAATAAATAAAAAAAGCAAAAATAAATAAATAAATGTAAGAATTAATAAAGCGTGTCAGCACACTGACACACTGACAGCTGTTGTTGCCTGTTGGGCTGCAGTTTGCCATGTTATGATCTGAGCATATTGTTTTATGCTAAATGCAGAACCTGTGAGGGTTTCTGGACAATATCTGTCATTGTTTTGTGTTGTTAATTGATTTACAATAATAAATATATACATACATTTGCATAAAGCAGCATATTTGTCCACTCCCATGTTGATTAGAGTATTAAATACTTGATAAATCTCCCTTTTAGGTTCATTTAGAACAGATAAATGTGTGATTAATTTAATTAACTCTGGACACTCATGCGATTAATCGTGATTAAACATTCTAATCGATTGACAGCCGTAGTAAAGACCTTATCTCTCCTGTACTAGATCTTCCTCTACGGCCCTCCGCTCTGCCCTCCTTCTCTCTTCGAGCTGATGATGCGTTGTTGGGGCCGCGACATCCCCGACCGACCAACCTTCGAGGGTCTCTACCAGGCCCTGAGGCCTCACGTCAACCAGTGAGGAGAGGCCGCCGGAACCAACTCGCTCCTGTACGACGACAGACTGACGCCAGAGGAGACGGAGGACTGGAATCACGTTACGAGAGGACGTCGCTGTCGGAGCGGACGAAGAAACCGGCAGAACTGGAGGTTGGTTTGCTTTGTGGTAACAGCAGCAGAGAACCGGCCGGTCGCCTCAGAGGAGAGACGAACCTCTCAGTCGTTAGTGAACAAACATTTCTAAGCTTTTTAAGATTTCTATCATTGCTGATGTCTTTAAAGACCAAAACGTCTTGTCGGACCTTTCCACATATCTGTTTTTTATGGTGCCAAAGGAGCCGTAAACTTTATCTTCTTCTTCTTCTCTTTGGCTTTTAAAGATGCCAAAAACTGGACAGACTCTTCAGTCTCGGTAGTTCCTCCTGTCCCTGTGGTTTTTATTATTATTATTATTATTATTATTATTGTAAAGCACTGTCTGTGTCTCTCAGTTATTCATGTTCATATATTAACCCACACTGGAGCTAGGGTTAGGGTCAAATTCTAGTGTAGTTTTAGATTTTTATTCTATTTTATTTTTTTCTTGTTTTACAGTTTTTCACTTTGGTCGGTCTTAATGAATGTTGTTCAGCTGAGGTTCAAAACGTCACGGTGCTGAGAGGCTGCGTTGAAACTGGGGCTGGGAAACAAATTCACTTATGTATCGGGATTATGAAATCGATGTTTTAATGCCAGAATCGATATATTTACTTCTGATCTGAGTCTATGTGAAGGTAGAAGGAAGTTACCGCTTTTATTGTGGTAGTCTGAGTAACGTCATATCCGTTCTGTATCCATCAACCAAAACAAACCGCAGTGAGCCGAAATGAGAATTTTTTTCTTCAGCCTTTTTTCAGCCTTTTTCAGACATTTTTCTGCCTTTTTGTGGGCTTTTCTTTTTTTTTTTTTTTTTTTTCTGATTTTTTTTTCTGACTTCTTTTCAGACATTTTTTCAGATATTTTTAGGACATTTTTCAGACATTTTATTGGAGTTTTTTTCAGACATATGTCAGATTTTTTTTCTGCCTTTCTTCGGCCTACTTTCGTACATTTTTTGGACATTTTTCCGATTTTATTTTTTGGTAATTTTTCAGACATTTTTAGGAAATATTTAGGAATTTTTTTTGGATATATGTCGGCCTTTCTTCAGCCTTTTTCAGACATTTTTTAGGACATTTTCAGACATTTTTTCGGACATCTTTAGGACATTTTTAGAACATTTTTGGGATTTTTTCTTGGACATATGTCAGACTTTTCTTCTGCCAAAAGAACAAAGTATAAAACGTCGGAGGGTCTGTGTGGATACGACCTGCACCCTCACATGTTAAATCCAAAGTGGTAAACACAACACATCCAAGGATGGAAACACTTTGGGTTTCACACATTGCAGGAAAAGCAGAGTTAGACATCACGGCTAAAGCATGCTAACTTCTAAAAAAGGCCAAAATAAGTCTGAAAATAAGTCCCAACAAAGGCTGGAAAAAGTCAGAAAAAAAGACAGAAAAAGGCCAAAATATGTCTGAAATATGTCTGAAAAAAGACTGAAAAAAAAGGCCGAAATATGGCCCAAAAAATGTCCAAAAAAGGCAGAAATATGTCCCCAAAAAGGCCTAAAAAAGGCAGAAATATGTTCAAACAAAAGGCCGATATATGTCTGAATAAAAGTCTGAAATGTTTCCGAAAAATGCCCGAAAAATTTCCCAAAAAAGGCGGAAAAATGTCTGCAAAATATCAGAAAAAAAGTTAGCAGGGAACGTTATCGTATCGCGGTAACGTTGCGGTCGAGCCGGCCGTCGCTCTCGTCTCCGTGGTCAAATGGGCCGACGCTACAACTGTAGAGCACCCATATACTGACATTTATGTTAAATGCATTGAAACGGCCCCGATGGAGCTGACCATGGATGGATAAAGAGAACGGAGCTGACGGGAGAGCTAGAGACCACCTTGGAGAAGTTAGAGGAAGTAGACACGTGGGACTACGTCCGCTTTTCAAAATAAGGTGTTAACAAAGGGAACTGTATATACAAAATACATCTATGGAAATAAGATTGAATGGATTATATTCACCAGACGTATAAAACATTACATGTCCCTTATAAATTAAAGAGGGAAATTATATAATATTTATTATAAATAATTCCTGACAATGATCCTGATATATTGACATCTCTGACTACATAGATGCTGAAAACCAAACATTTTAATGTATTAATCTAGATATTTTCCAAAGTAAAAGTCCCTAGAAGTGTCTGATTCAACTTTTTCCTTCATTGTCTAGTGTTAAAAAAGTTAACAAAATTAGCAATAAACCGCAATATCGAGTCGCAATACTTGTATCATCCCAGCCCCAATAATTATCCAATTTAAAATGTCATCATTATTTTTACGTTTCAGCCGCTCAGTGTCAGTATTTTTAATCCTCTCTTTGAGCAAAATCGTTCAAAATGGCGCAAATCAACACGACTTTCACAGGAGAGAGGGAGGAAGACCAAATCTGTTTTCAGTTTGAGTGCATCTTTCAGTGTTTTTGTTGTTTTTTATCTGTACTGTATCTTCTACGAGTGTGTGATTGAGTGTGTTTAAGAGAAAATGAGTGTTTTAGACATTCCTCTGAGCACTGGGAGCTAGTTGGGATTAAAGTGGTCAATGTGCCAAACGACGTGATTAAACAAGGGCGATGGAAAGAAAGGAAACCACTAAACTCAATCTCCCAGAGTCCTTTGCTACAGTGAGCCTGTGTGTTTTTGTTGTGGTTCCGTTAGAGAGATAGACAGATAGTGTACAGTATAAGTGATCTATAATATCTCAGTGTGTGAATGCAGATTAGGTGTGATAATTGTTATTGATTATTGATTATCTATCAGAATTTATAGTAGCTGATTATTTCTGTTCTGGGAAGGTGTTGGGTTTAATCTCTTTTATTTTTTCTGTCCTGCTTCAGACGTGTATTGTACATAGGCTAGTAGCTGTGTATATTAATATATTGGGAACGTTGTGTTCTGTCGTCCCAAGTCATTTCCACTCTGTACCCTCTCACGTCTCCGTTTGTTTTCCTTCTAATAAACAGTCAAATGTGTCAAACAGAAGAGAAGATACTGTTTTATTTTACATTTAAAACTCACCAAAAACATCCCAAAGTTTACTGAGATACCAAATATATTGATATATATATATATATATTATAGAGCTGCAACGATTAGTCGACATCGCCAACTATTTTGAGTAATTATTTAAGAAAAAAAAGGCAAAATTTTCTGATTCCAGCTTCTTAAATATGAATATTTTCTGGTTTCTTTCCTCCTCTATGACAGTAAACTGAATATCTTTAAGTTGTGGACAAAACAAGACTTTCAAGGACATCGTCTTGAGCTGATCAACATTTTACAGACCAAACTAATCGATTAATCTAGAAAATAATCGACAGATTAACCGACAATGAAAATATTCGTTAGCTGCAGTCAATAATATTATGGTCTAGACATTATATGATGCAGCCATAAAGCAGAATAAATCTGTAAATGAATAAGAAAATAAAGGTGGAAATATAATGAAGAATAAATAAGTAAATTAAATAATATGGAAATATAAAGAGGAATAAATAAAAGAATAAATGAGTAAATAAAATAATATGGAAATATAAAGAGAAATAAATAAAAGAATAAATTAGTCAATAAAAATGTGTAAATATAGAGAAATAATCACAAGAATAAGTAAGTAAATTAAAAATGTGTAAGTCTAAAGAGAAATAAATGAATGAATAAGTAAATAAAAAAATCTGTAAATACAAAGAGAAATAAATACAAGAATAAATAAGTAAATAAAAAATATGGAATTATAAAGACAAATAAATAAAAGAATAAAATAGTAAATATAAAATGTGTAAATATGAAGAGAAATAAATACAAGAATAAATAAATAAAGAATATGTAAATATAAAGAGAAATAAATAAAGAATATGTAAATATAAAGAGAAATTAATACAAGAATAAATAAGTAAATAATAAAGGTGGAAATATAAAGAGAAATATCAAAATTCAAACATCACATTTATTTATTTATTTATTTATTTATATATATATTTTTTAAATGTATTTATTTACTGCATACAAAGTACTATTTTTTTATTTTTTTCTTATTTTTAGATAATGTGATTTATATATTTTTAGCCCTTTATTTTTCCTTATTCTTTTACAGATTTATTCTTTCTTATGGCACTCCTACAGCATGACTCCATAGTTGTTAACCCATAGTTGCTGCAAATTACTCCAAAGGACCCTCACAGATTTTACTGATTACTCCTCTATAATAAATATATATCATATTTGACACATTCAGAACTCAAATAAAATGCATTTTGCAGACAAAATGTCCATCTGGTGTGTTCATGTGCTGATATCAGCAGAGGGCGGCAGAGAGACAGAAACCTTTACTAAACTCTAAATCCTGCAGAGAACTTCCACCTTAAAGCACCATTTATGTGAGATTATGAAATAAATAACACCTGGAACAGCTGGAATGTTCTTTTGCATGAAGTCTCAAAGTCTCAGGAAACATTGTGGATTCAGTTTCAGGGTGGATTTTCTCCAGGATTAACAATGGTTTCTGTGTTCCAGTTTAACAGCGGGGTTCGTGGTGGAGAGGAATGTTACTGTTGACACTGGTAATAAAACTTTAGAGCCAATAAATAGGGACACAATTAATAGGCTAATTAATGCATTGATTCATCTTTTTTTTCAGCCACTAGGGAACAGAATAACTCAGACATACAGGCTAACATGTTAGCAACCAGCTAGCTGCTTCCACACAGAAACATGATGATTAATCAGGAGTCTTTGTGTTTGTGTCACCTGATGAAGTCCAATATTCTCTCTCTTTTAGCTCTGTTTTTGGTCTCCACCATCTCCTGAGAGAAATATCTGTCTCTTTAGCTGCTAAATGCTCTGCTGTGTTTAGGGTTGCAGGGCTTTTGCGGCCGCTGAACCTGCACAAATGAGCACCCTGTAAGTTGTGACAGCACCTCGGTGCTCCTCTGATATTTGCACCTGTTTAAATGAGGTAATATTTGACAGACATTTGGTGCAAAATTGGCCCCTTTCTATGCAAATAAGCCTCATCGCAAAAGTAGTCCAATTCACAAAGATCACCGCTGATAGCTACACGCAGTTACAGGGAAATTATCAGTGTCTTCAGAGAGTTGGTGGCAGCATTAAATTCAGCTTGCCGTCTGAACATTTAATTTTCTTTTTCTCTCTCCATTGCATTTGTTATTTGTCACTTGGATAATGGCAATGAGACGCAAAAGAAACGGCAAATTGCATTCAGCTGCAAAACTTTATGGGCGCGTCTTTACTGTAATATCATCATTTTGTCGGACCTTGAGAAGGGGCAGATAGCGGTTGCAAGTTATGCACGATTTATGGTGCTATCAGCGGCTGCCATCCATTCTTTGTGAATCGGCCCCTGAGACTGAACCAGACAGGAAATGTGCCACAAAACCAAAACAAGGAGCTAAAAGAGGCTAAAAAGCTCTGCAGAGACGGTGGCAACTGTTTGAGGGTTCATCACTACGAGTGACACACTCGTTTGATTCTTTGGTGAAAAGCTTCTCAAATCAAACCCTCTTATGGTTCGTGTCCACAGAGGACATGTATTTTTATCGCGAGGGATCGCCTCGCTTCCATTGGACGCTTGATGGGCTGCCACTCGGCACCTGATTGGACGAATGTTCTCCCTCCGTGTGCTGCTGCTCCCAGCTTTCGAACCGGAACCAACATGGCGGCTCGTTTGGAAACTCTCTTCTCTCATATCACGAAAATGGTTCATCATTTTACGTGAGAGATAAGTCATGCAGATGAATCTGTCTTTATTCTGGATCGACAACAGTTAGTTTAAAAGTTTCTCGGGAGTTTCCAGAAGCGACGAGTCGCGTCGGACGCCCCTGATGTGCATAAAGTAGCCGAGACCTCAACTTTATGTAAATGAGGAGCGGACAACGTGACGCCCCGTCAGGATGCATTGCTGCACGGCTGCTTACAATGAATGGGAAGCGTGGGAAGGACGGAGGCTGTGGACACGTATCATTACACATCTATACCTCAGCCATGCAAACGTATCCAAAGGCCTGTTGATTGATCCCGACGTAAACTTTGTGAAGTCAGAGTGGACTGAAAGAGAAATCATTCTATCAGCTGCTGCACGAACTGGATAATGACGGTCAGATGTGAAGAAACAGAGCTGCTCTTCACCTCTGAGGGAGTCACAGTCGCTGTAATCTGACAGAGAAAGAAACCAGAAGGTTTGTTTGCAGACGTGGGCTCAGTGACCGCAGCTCTCATAAGGGTGGTTCAACAGCGGTTCAGGGCCAGAAGGCGAGACACGGGGAGATAAACAGCGGTCCAGGGTAACTCTGCAGCTTCAGGTTGGTTGGATGGAGAGTCTAAAAAATAAGAGTACTGGACAGACGTGTAGACACAACGCTGGGCAGGGTGACAGCAGCTTTTATAAGAGTGGTGTGATGGTAGAGGAGACTCAGCCAAACCCGACCTGGCTGTAATTGTTGGTGCTGCTCAGCTTCGCTGTTGTCCTCCTGAATGAGTGAGGAGGTTTGGTCAAGATCAGGATTATTTTTATCCTCTTTGGTGTGAACTCTGTCACGTCCTCAAAGGCATTGTGAGGATGTGACATCTACTGTTGACCTGCTATCTCCTCCTAAAGACCGCCTGTACCCCCTAAAGACCCCCTGTACCCCCCTAAAGACCCCCTGTACCCCCCTAAAGACCCACTGTACCCTCCTAAAGACCGCCTGTACCCCCCTAAAGACCGCCTGTACCCCCCTGAGGCCCCCTGTACCCCCCTAAAGACCTCCTGTACCCCCCTAAAGACCCCCTGTACCCCCCTAAAGACCCCCTGTAACCCCCTAAAGACCGCCTGTAACCCCCTAAAGACCGCCTGTACCCCCCTAAAGACCGCCTGTACCCCCCTAAAGACCCCCTGTACCCCCCTAAAAAAGGACAAAAACGGGTCTATTGTGGGTATCAGAGGGTTAAAACCCTTTAATATATTGTAATCCATTTATTTATCCATTAATTAACCTGAAATCTGCAAATGTGGAGCAACCTTCTGAATTTAAATGAAAAATGAAGGTCCTTTTTATGTCCTTTTGATGTGAAAAGATATGAAACATAGGTATATTTTCACATAATGCATTTATTTAAGTGTTAAAAAGGTGAAGCGTCTTCTATCATTCAGGTGTGTTGATTGATAATTGATGACTCCTTCTCCTCCTGTGGTTGTGCTGAGTGGAAAAGGGAGGAGAAGTCTGGTTAAACACCTTCAACAGAACCTTTTATATTTAGATACAGCCATGACAAATCATGTGAAAAATGTATTTTTATCAGTTTGTATCATTTACTTCATTCTGATGTTGGCATTTTTACGTTTACGTGCTGCAGAGAGCCTTCGATCAAAGTCAGTTTTCTTGGAGTGTCTCGTGTCCTGATGAAGGTCTGATTGAATGACGCTACTTAAAAGAAGAGATGTTCTAGCAGGACGTTAGAGTGATCTGGGGTCTCATTTATAAAACAGTGCG
The DNA here is from genome assembly GCA_916701645.2 of Sebastolobus alascanus. Lineage (NCBI taxonomy): Eukaryota > Metazoa > Chordata > Actinopteri > Perciformes > Sebastidae > Sebastolobus > Sebastolobus alascanus. Next base: position 164,048 of record CAKAOJ020000506.1, read on the forward strand.
TAGGATCCATACAAAAAATGTACGTGCGCACAAAAGCCGAAAATGGCGTGCGCCAAAAAAAATTCAGACTTATAAAACTGTGCGTACGCACACCTGCAGGCAATGTTCCCAAAGTCCACCTGGGAATGTGCGCAGGTGGATCAGCCTCCTATCCCGCCCTCGACACGCCCACATTCAGCCATAAATGGTCAATGCAAAGCACCTCATGAATGTTTCTGCATGTAAATGAGCCTGTTGATCAGTGGATCTTTACGGTGAATCACGGCGACTACCGAGAGGAAGACCAAGAAAAGGAGTTTTTCCGATACAGAGATCAAGGTTATTGTGGGTGAGGAGGTCCGTGAACACTCGTTCCCTCCTGATTCTACCATTCAGGCAGTCCTCACAGTGACAGAGCATCCACCATGCAGCATGTTACAAGTCTCACGGCAGTGTTTATATGTTTACAGCTATCAGACTGATCGATTCACAACTTGTCAAAATGATCGCGACAATCAGTAATATCCCCCACCCTGGATATCATTTAAAAAGGAAGTTTGATAGGTGAACACAATTTATTTATTTAAGTTTTTATGGCGAACTTGGCCTGTATTATGATTAGGACTGATAATGATATGACGATATGGAGAGTAACGATTGTGCGAGAGCTGTCACTGGCTTTATTTCTTCACTTGTGCAGGTGGTGAAGATGTGCTGGGTGGAGGTGACTGGAGGAAGCTGAGTGTGTGTGGCGCACCGCGGTGGCGCACTGGAGACAGTCTGATAGTTACATCGGATAGCTGTTTTCCCTTTGTCTATGTATACTGTATCTGTCCCTATCTAATAAACCATGAATAAATTAATAAGATGATCATGATTTCAACAGCTACGTTGCTCCACAGCTGAGTGTCGGTAGTTCGGCCCGCTCCTCTCCGCTCCGGAGGGGGGGGGACGGGACGGGGGACATGATGTGAGACAGCGTTGATGAGATATTGAGCGGAATTTGCTTTGAGATTTGAGTTGGCTGATATATTTAACATTTGTAAGGTGCTTATGGGTTAAGTATGGCTCACTAGCACACTGCTGGTTTAAATATCTATGATAAAGTGGATCTATAAGTAACGTGTGATATGAAGTGACGTTAAATGTTTAATTTCTACAATCTGGTTTCAATTCATCACCTCACCATCTGCGTGGCCAGTTTCCCCTACCTCGGTGCCTCCATAATGTGCGTACGCATGGGTCAAAGTTTCCGTACAGGTGCGCACATTCTCCCGTCAAGTTTGTTTTTATAGATCACAACTGTTGCGTGGGAAGTGGCGTACGCACATTTCAGGCCCCGTTTTGTGCGTACGCAACGGTTATAAATGAGACCCCTGGACTGTGTCTGATCGCGGTGAATCTGGAAGATGATCGGTAACATCGGGAGGTTTACAGGCTGGAGCTCAGAGCCTCGTCCCATCAGGCAGCAGATGGACGCTGGTTTGGAGGAGCTGGATCATCTGATCACACACGGACAAATCAGGTGAGCAGGTTGCAGGTAAGGATGTCTAACCCATTAAAGCAAAAATAAAAATAGATACTGATAGTTAATACCCAACAGGGTTCAGGCAACAAAACCACTATAGTTCGGTTTAGGAAAGAACTACATGGTTGGGTTTAAAACTGCTACGTTTGTACAGTGTAAATGAGACTGAACGTTGTGAACATGAATGAACAGCTTATTGTAACGTGACACACGGGACACGAACAGAAGGTCCTTTCAGACACAACGCCACAACGGCTGTTCACTGCATCCAGCAGAGCCCAACTTTGGGCGCTGCACGCTGTGACCCAGCGGCGAACGCAGCTCAATGTTGTCTTTTTCTGACATTTTTTTTTAAACTTTTTTCTGACATTTTTTGGACATTTTTTTCAGACATTTTTCAGCCTTTTGTCAGACATTTGTGGGACATTTTTCGGACATTTTTTTGACTTTTTTTTTTATTATTTTTTCGGACGTTTTACGGACGTTTGTCGGACCTTTGTCCGACCTTTGTCAGACATTTTTGGACTTTTTTCTGGGCATTTGTCGGACACTTTTCTGACGTTTTTTGTTTTCCTTTTTTTGGACATTTTTGGACATTTTTTTCAGACATTTTTTTGACTTTTTTTTTTATTATTTTTTCGGACGTTTGTCGGACCTTTGTCAGACCTTTGTCGGACGTTTTTGGACTTTTTTCTGGGCATTTGTCGGACACTTTTCTGACGTTTTTTTTGTTTTCCTTTTTTTGGACATTTTTGGACATATTTTGGACATTTTTTCAGACATTTTCGAACACTTTTCTGAGTGTATTTCTGACTTTTTTTCTGACTTTTTCATACATTTGTTGGACATTTGTTGGACAGTTTTTTGAATTAATTCTGAGCTTTGTCAGACATTTTTTCTGACTTTTTTCTGACATTTTTCTGACACTTTTCTGACCTTTTTTGGACGTTTTTGGAAATTTTTTTCAGACTTTTTTCAGACATTTGTCGGACATTTTTCAGACATTTTATAAAACATTTTCGGACTTTTGTTTTTGGACCTTTTTTCTTGACATTTTTCGGGTATTTTTCGGACATTTGTTGGACATTTGTCAAACTTTTTTTCTGACATTTTTTGGACATTTTTTTCAGACTCTTTCTGACATTTTGTCTGAATGCAGGCAGCTCTCTTCCGCCAGGAAAAAACATTAGGTGTAGCTCTATTGTCGTCCGGGTGGAAGTTTAAGTTTTTTACACATTGTAAGACAAACAGTTGTGAAAATCATAAATCATGAGAATTGTGACCCCAGGAGGAAACCGGGAGAGGGCAGGGAAAAATGGGAGTCTCCCGAGAAAATCAGGAAGTAAGGCGGTATCACACGCCAACGGCTGTGACAAAGCCTCGGTATTTGACGCCCTGGGAATGAGAACGGGCTGAAATGCCTCCTCTATAGTTATCTAATGTACCATGATTGGACAGAAAAGAGCACCAACTACAGAAGCTTAAAAGCACAGAAACATGAGCCACCTCTCTGATGTTTAATGGAAGTTGTGTGGAGGTCAGAGGTCAGCTGGCTGATGAGGAATCAGGTTCTGTTCTGGTGGTTTACAGTGTTTTTTATTGAGTCTGGTTCCTATTAGCTTCTGTTACAGCTGCTTTACAGCAGGAATGAGCTCTTCTCACTGGCTGAGGAAGGCTTACATGCTACCAGAGACCCAGTCTAGACTCAACCTGCAGACTTTACGTACTTTCACCACTCAGGGTTTCTTTTACGTGCAAGTTTAAAATGTGCACAAAAGGCTACTAACTGTACAGACTAACTACATGAGTGACTCCTTTACTCCTAAATGAAGATGTTTCCTTAGTTTTTGTTGAAAGCCCTGCCCCCCCGTACAGGTGTTTTCACTTACACCTCCGGTCAGGTTGAAGGTGGGAGGAGTTATGATGGTAATTACGTGTTGTGTCACCAGACTCCGTGTACTAATGAGGAGAATAACAATGTGTCCAACACTAACAGGTGCAACAAAGCTAACGAGGTTCAGTAAAATGTCAGTCAGTCTCAGTCTTTACCAAATAGGTAACACAGGGTGTCAAACACCAACGCTTTGTCACGGCCGTCGGTGTGTGACACCGTCGCACGAGGCTCCCTTTAGCGCCGATATGAGACGCACCAGGCGTTCCATTAACTACGGTGTAAACCCATCAGCAGTAACAGTAAACGCTCGGAGAAAGTGCTGCGGTGACGTCGTTTAAAGAGCGAAAAGACACACATGGCGGGCGGGAGGCGTGACGTGTACCGTAATACCTCACCAACACTTTGGTCTCGCACAGCAGTTTGTGAAATACTCAATTCATTGTATTGATTCGTGCACATAGACACGAATTTCGCATTTTTTTTGTGAGCACGAAATCAATTCGTATGTAATCTACGTACTTGTGAATCGGGAAGTATACAGAGCGGCGAATGTCGTGTAGGGAAGAGGTCGGGGTGGATGGGTGGGTCAAAAAACACCAGACTTTCACCCAGGAGACCGCTATTGGTGCCCCGTGTGAAACCAGAAGTCAACGTTGATTTATTTGTAACTTCCGGACTTAAGTTACGCCACTTCCGGTAACCGCGACCTTTTCCTAAACCTAACTTAGTAGTTTTATTTTGAAAAGACTGGAGCTGGAAGTGACACGTGCATCACGTGTTGCTGGACATTTGTAGGAAAACGCACAAAATATACGTTGTTGAAAGTCGTGCTGAGCATCACGAAAAAAAAGGGAAATTCGTGTCTATGTACACGAATCAAATAGATTAAATTTCGTGACTATTTCACAAACTGCCGTGAGACTTTGTTAAAAAAACACTTACATATACAGTATACGTTCATTCTCAAACTCATATGCAGTTGATGTACACACATTACATAATGATAATAAACTTTATGTGAAACTTTCATACAAGAAATGCAGCACAAAGAAAATAAGATGGAAAATAAAACGCACTTGATAAAATAACATATGTATATTTTACAAAATAAAATAAGATGAAATAGAAGGCATAACCTTAGATGGAAAATAAACCCACTGAATAATAATAATATTAAAGTCAGCAGCCATATTTGCAGCATGCTCATATACATCAATTTTTAAGAAGAAAACTCAAAGTATTTTGCTTTGTGTAAACGTGATGATGATGATGATGTTGTTGGTGATGAAGTTAGTGCTATTGTGTTTGGTGTTTCCATGGCTCTTTATGTGTCCTGTGTGCGGGGGGGGGGCCCTCCAGGCGGCCAGCCCTCATTATGGAGCCGGTTAAACCGCTCAGATCAGGCCGACACCTGCTTCTCATTGGGAACAGCGGCGGCTGCTCCTTGTATTCCTCAGAGGGAAGTGCACAGCGCTGCGATAAAGTCCACCTGTCTTTGATCTTTACACAAACGTTATAAAAAAAGGAGCTGTTGTTCAGCTTGATCACTTTTTCCTTTAACATGAAGGTTTAACTACGCACACGTGTTGCTGCTAGCTAGCTAGCTCGCTGCTAGCTGCTGCGTGGCTACCTACTGCTACCGGAGGAGCGTTAGCATCTCTCCTGGTGTAACCTGGTGGGATCCTTGGTTAAATTCAACTTAAAGGATTCAGCAGTATATTTACATTCCTAGTAAAGTCAGTTTTGTTTCATATTGTCCTTATAAACTGCTTCTCTCTTGATTTATTACCTCAGTAAACATTGTAAACATGAGTTTATGGTCTCAATCACTAGTTTCAAGTCTTCTTCAATACAGCATGATGTTCATTTAGTAAATTATGGTCCCATTTAGAGTCAGATAGACCATAAAGCAGGGGATGCTTTAGGGCGGGGCTACCTTGTGATTGACAGGTCGTTACCACGGCGTTGTCCGGTCTGGGAGTTGTTCGTGTTTTCGTCTTTCAACTTTAACCCTGTCACAGTGTGTTTTCACTTCATCAAAGTTAATTATAACATTTTGGTCGCCTAAAAGTGTCTTGTTCAGCGTTCAGTTGTCACTTCTGGTTGCAAAAAAATACCAAGATGCCGATGGCCAAAAACCAAGATGGCGATGGCCAAAAACCAAGATGGCGACAGACAAAAACCAAGATGCCGACGGCCAAAAACCAAGATGGCGATGGCCAAAAACCACCAAGATGCTGTTGGCCAAAAACCAAGATGGCAACGGCCAAAAACCAAGATGCCGACGGCCAAAAACCACCAAGATGGCGACAGCCAAAAACCAAGATGGCGACAGCCAAAAACAAAGATGGCGATTGCCAAAAACCAAGATGGCGACGGCCAAAAACCAAGATGGCGACGGCCAAAAACCACCAAGATGGTGTTGGCTAAAAAAACAAGATGGCAACGGCCAAAAAACACCAAGATGGCGACAGCCAAAAACCAAGATGGCGACGGCCAAAAACAAAGATGGCGATTGCCAAAAACCAAGATGGCAACGGCCAAAAACCAAGATGGCGACGGCCAAAAACCACCAAGATGGAAATTGCCAAAAACCAAGATGCCGACGGCCAAAAACCAAGATGGCGACGGCCAAAAACCAAGATGGAGACGGCCAAAAACCAAGATGGCGACTGCCAAAAACCAAGATGGCGACGGCCAAAAACCAAGATGGCGACGGCCAAAAACCAAGATGGAGACGGCCAAAAACCAAGATGGCGACGGCCAAAAACCAAGATGGAGACGGCCAAAAACCAAGATGGAGACGGCCAAAAACCAAGATGGTGACTGCCAAAAACCAAGATGGAGACGGCCAAAAACCAAGATGGTGACGGCCAAAATGCCGAACTCAAGGCTTCACAAACCAATGGGTGACGTCACGGTGACTACGTCCACTTCTATATACAGTCAGTGCCTAGAAAGTGACGCCGAGCGGTCCTGACTGAGAGTCGGTATGTGATGAGTTTGAGAACGTGTCAGATAATCACCTCTAAGAGCTGCTCCAGTGTTTTCCTTTCTATTCTGTTTTGATGCTTCGTTAAAATTCGATAATGTAGTTTAGTGATGGTGCTGTAATTTGTCTTTATGTTTTGTTGGGCTATAGACACTTTCTCCACTGTGGTAAATGTTTATTCCATTTTATTAGGTATTGATCCTTTATATTCTGCTTTATTAGCAAAGGAAAAATAAATAAATAAAAGTTTGTCTTTTAGGCTTCTAAAGTTCACTGATGAAGATACCTGACCGACATCTGACATGACATGAGGTAACTTACTGTTAACCTGTGTGTGTGTGTGTGTGTGTGTGTGTGTGTGTGTGTGTGTGTGTGTGTGTGTGTGTGTGTGTGTGTGTGTGTGGCAGGTCCTGTGTGTTTTACAGTGGAGGAGGAAACCTTCTCCGTTAGGGTTACTGCTTCACTTTCAGCTTTTTTTAAAGCATCCTGAGTGCCCAGTGGGGGAGGGGGTTGTTCTCCAATAAAACCAAAGAAAAGCATCTTGAATGGATCGTTCTGTTCCTCTGAACCAGTACGAGTACAGTAGCTACTTTCAATACCATAAAACTGACCCATGAAGACCAGTGAGTAAAGTTAAAACACTTACAGCAAATAAATAAAAGAAGAAGATCATAGAGAGATCATAAACAAAATGTAATGGATAAGCTGAATTAACTGGAGCGTATTGAGCAGGTTTAACCTCCTGGTAGAGACCTTCTTTATCCAGCGTGGACCCTCTGGATGTAGTTTGGAGTATAGAGCAGCTCTGACCACAGAGATAATTAGACTGAGACAGGACACTTCTGAGGCCGGAGCATCACTCTAATTACACCTCGTCCTGTAGAGAGAAAACAAACTGTCTGAACCTAAAGAAAAAAGCTGCTTCAGCTGCAGCATGATGAGATGTTCAGGGACCAAACGGCTGCACGAAATCCTCTGATTTTATTTTGAGAAAATCAGAGATTTGAAGCTCTCTGCAGACAGATGATCCACAACAGTCTATATTTTGTATGTTTATTTCCAGTAAAAGTCCACTTTATCATTCTGTATTTTGAAACCTCTCCGTGACGGTGCGTTTAAGGATAATCTCAAATCTCAAACATCGACCTGTTTAAATCCAGGGACAGTCACCTCTCCGTGTTCCTGAGCTGCTGCTGCTGCTGCTGCTGCTGCTGTTTGGGTTTGGCTCAGGTGTGAACTGTAATTGTGTGAGAGCCTGAAGAAATAGAAAATAAAAATAAATATGACTTTGAGCTGAGGACAACGTGTGAAACCGCTGCTCCAGTCTTCTTTTTATTTAACACAAAACTGCTTTCACCTCCCAAGATGAAAAACTTACCGTGATCAGTGTTTTAAACATCCTTTCTTAAAATTTCAGAGAAGCCAGATCAGAGCACAGTTGTGTAAAATAATAATAATAATAATAATAATAATGAATAATGTAATGATTGTAAAACACACTTTTCCTCTTAAGGAAAGTTTCTGTTCAGTGTTTTTGTCTATTTTGAGCGTTTAGAAAAGTTCTACAGATTCAGTTTATATGAACTTTGACACATAAATCAGGTTGATTAAAAAGGTCAAAGGTCATTAAATGAGTCAAAGCCCCCTCCTCCTCCTTGTCTCCTCTCCTCTCCTCTTCCCTCTCCTCTTCCCTCTCCTCTCCTCTCCTCTCCTCTCCTCTCCTCTCCTCTCCTCTCCTCTCCTCTCCTCTCCTCTCCTCTCCTCTCCATTCCTCTCCTCTCCTCTCCTCTCCTCTCCTCTCCTCTCCTCTCCTCTCCTCTCCTCTCCTCTTCCCTCCCCCCTCCTCTCCTCTCCTCTCCTCTCCTCTCCTCTCCTCTCCTCTCCTCTCCATTCCTCTCCTCTCCTCTCCTCTCCTCTCCTCTCCTCTTCCCTCCCCCCTCCTCTCCTCTCCTCTCCTCTCCATTCCTCTCCTCTCCTCTCCTCTCCTCCCCTCTCCTCTCCTCTCCTCTCCTCTCCTCTCCTCTCCTCTCCTCTCCTCCTCTTCCTCCTCCTCCTCCTCCTCCTTGTCTCCTCTCCTCTCCTCTCCTCTCCTCTCCTCTCCTCTCCTCTCCTCTCCTCTCCTCTCCTCTCCTCTCCTCTCCTCTCCTCCTCCTCCTTGTCTCCTCTCCTCTTCCCTCCCCTCCTCTCCTCCCTCCCTCTCTCAGCAGGCTGGTAGCTGCTGATCTGGATCACTCTGAGAGGAACTCTTCAGATCCAGATCCAGTGTTCAGGGTGAAGGAGAGGAAGAAGAAGAGGAAGAAGAAGAGGAAGAAGAAGACATTAGATATTAGTAATAATAATGAAGGAGCTCTCCTCTGACGTCTTGCTTCTCTCTTTTGCACATTTATGTTTCCTCTGTAGTTTTCTGGACGGGGCTCGCGCTCAGGAGGCTGCCGGTGGTGGTGGTGATGACGCGCTCCGGCAGGGGTTGACATGGCAACATAACGGGCAGGTTTTTAGCATCCTGAGCCGCGGCTCTCAGTACCGGCCGTCCGGCAGGAGGCGAACCGGGTCGCCCCGCCGCGGTAACCCTGTGGTCGTCCTCAGCAGCGGTAACGACACGGTCCCCGCCGCGTCCCGGGGCTCCCCGCGGGTCCCCGCCGCGTCCCGGGGCTCCCCGCGGGTCCCCGTCTCCAGCGGCAATGCGCAATTACGCGCGGCGACGCGTCAGCAGCCGCCGCCGCCCGGCAGCCACGGAGACTCTGCCCCGGTCCGACGGGAGGATATGATGGTCGGAGACGACCCGTACAACCCGTACAAGGCTTCCAACTATTACCCCTATTATAACTACTACAACTCGTACTACAGACCCAGACCCAGGACTCAGCCCCGGCACGGATACGGAACCAGCTACCACCAGAACGGTACCGAACCGACTTCTTCTCTCAGTTTGTGTCTTAACTGGTGTTATTTCTCTGTGCATTAGTCATTTTTATCTGATTATATTATAAGTTTCTCTTCGGTCAGTCTGAGTTTATAATTAATCCTCCATTAAATTGTTAAAGGTCATAAAGAGGTCAGTTCTATAGGCTCATTATTCCTGTAAACAGCAGCTCAATCCCACAATGCATCTCTTTCATGTTGATGTTTTTACATGTGTTTCATTAAATTCAGCCTAAATTTCAGATGGATTTAGATGATTGAGATGATTTAGATGATTTAGATGAAGTCTTTAGCATACAGTTGAGCTTTGTTCTCACAGGGTGGCAGGACTGTAGACAGTATATAAGAACTGGACGTAATCACTGTGACGTCAGCCATTGGTTTGTGGACTGCTGTTTTGAAGCCTCGATGGCCGTAGCCATCTTGATTTTTGGTCGTCATCGTCTTGGATTGTGGCCGTCGCCATCTTGGTTTTTGGCGTCGCCATCTTGGTTTTTGGCCATCACCATATTGTTTTTTGCCCGTCACCATCTTGGTTTTTGGTCGTGGCCATCTTGGATTGTGGCCTACGCCATCTTGGTTTTTGGTCGTCATCGTCTTGGTTTTTCACCATCACCATCTTGGTATTTGGCCTTCACCATCTTGGTTTTTGGTCGTCACCATCTTGGTTTTTGGCGTCGCCATCTTGGTTTTTGGTCGTGGCCATCTTGGATTGTGGCCTACGCCATCTTGGTTTTTGACCTTCACCATCTTGGTTTGTGCTCGTCGCCATCTTGGTTTTTGACCTTCACCATCTTGGTTTGTGCTCGTCGCCATCTTGGTTTTTGGTCGTCGCCATCTTGGATTGTGGCCGTCACCATCTTGGTTTTTGGCCGTCACCATCTTGGTTTTTGGCCGTCACCATCTTGGTTTTTGCCTGTCACCATCTTGGTTTTTGGTGTCGCCATCTTGGTTTTTGGCCGTCACCATCTTGGTTTTTGGTGTCGCCATCTTGGTTTTTGGCCGTCACCATCTTGGTTTTTGGTCGTCAACATCCTTACGTGTAACAGGTCATTAAAGCTGTCAGTTCTATAGGCTCATTATTCCTGTACAATCCCACATGTGATCTCTTTCATACTGATGTTTTGTTTTTTTTTAACGTGTGTTTCATTAAATTCAGGCTGAATTTCAGATGGATTTTAATGATTTTGATGATTTAGATGATTTTGATGAAGCCTCTGGCCTCTGTTCTTAGGTCTCCCTGATCTGGTTCCTGATCCATACTACATCCAGGTCGCCACCTACGTCCAGAGGATGCCCATGTACAACCTCCGCTGTGCTGCTGAGGAGAACTGCCTCGCCTCGTAAGATTAAATCTGACATCTCACATCACATCTGTGCAGCGATTCACGTTAATAGAATGAAACTAAACGTCTGTTTAATCTGATTATCAGGCTGAGATGACACACTCCTACTCTCCTCTTCCTCTCCTCCTCTTCCTCTCCTCCTCCTCCTCCTCCTGCAGCTCCTCCAGCTCCTCCCATGACTATGACACCAGGGTGTTGTTGAGGTTTCCCCAGAGGGTGAAGAACCAGGGAACAGCTGACTTCCTGCCCAGTAAACCTCGATATGCCTGGGAGTGGCACAGCTGTCACAAGTAGGTAGAGCTGTTAGAGCATATATACATATACATCTAAGAGTGTTTATATGAATGAACCGGTGTATGAACTCTGTCTTGTGTTGTTGTTGTTGTTCAGTCACTTCCACAGCATGGACGAGTTCAGTCTGTATGAGCTGCTGGACTTCCAGACTCAGAGACAGGTCGCTGAGGGACACAAGGCCAGCTTCTGTCTGGAAGACACTTCCTGTGACCCGGGATACTACCGCCGCTTCGCCTGCACCTCACACACTCAGGTACAAACACACACACACACACTCAGGTACACACACACTAGTCTGCTTATATCATGTAGAGACATTTTATCGACCTGCATTAATTTTCTTTATCCATATATACAACATCCACTATCACATCCTCTCTTCTCTTCTCTTGCACCAGCATACTGAATCACTGCTAAGAAATGTGTAAAGAAAAGAATACAGAAATAAATAAGGGGTGAAATGCAAAGGGCAAATTGTGCAGGAGTAAATAAATAAATACATAAATACATTCATTTAAAAAAAATAAATAAATAAATAAATAAATACAAAAACAAATAAAAAATAAATGCAAAAAATGAATTGATTAATTTAGAAAAAATATTAAAAATAAATGCATAAATAAATAAGTTTGGGGAAATAAATAAGGGATGAAATGCAAAGGGAAAATCATGAATAAATAAATTAGTAAATGCATAAATAAATAAATAAATAAATAAATGAATAAATAAGTATAAAATAAATAAATAAATAAATAAATATAAAATAAATAAAAAATAAATAAATGCAAAGTAAATAAATAAATAAAAAAAATACATAAAATATATAAATACATTTTTAAATTTATAAAAATAAATACATGAATAAATAATCTTAAATAATAATTAAAAAACTGTTTAATGAAAATTAAACAGAAGAGTAAATAAATAAGGGAATTAATACAAAGATAAATAAATAAAGAAGCAAATTAAAACAGAAATATCAATTTATGTCACAGTTTATCAATTAATTATTGGCTACATTTATTTTTTAATATTATTTATGCTACATTTATTTATTTATCCAGTTATTTACTTATTTATTTATTTATTTTTTATTTTGGCAGGTTCAGTCCTCAATAAGTAAAAAATTTGTACAGAAGTAAATTACTTGAGTAAATGTTCTTAGTTACATTTCACTACTGACTGAGACCATAAACAGAAATGATCACTAAAAGACGGTATGATATACAGTAAAAGTAAGATAAAATGTTTTCAAATGTAAATATTAATATGTTTAATGTATTGGTGTGTGTGCGTGTGTGTGTGTGTCGGTGTGTGTGTGTGTGTGTGTGTGTGTGTGTGTGTATGCGTGCGTGCGTACGTGCGTGCGTACGTGCGTGCGTACGTGCGTGTGTGCATGTGTGCAGGGTTTGAGTCCAGGTTGTTATGACACCTACAACGCTGACATTGACTGCCAGTGGATCGACATCACTGACGTCTCTCCTGGAAAATACATCCTCAAGGTCTGTTAGTCTGCTCAGAGTCTACTGAAGAAAATAAATACTGGTTTTATATTTTTATCAGATTTATTAGACTTATATTAGACAAGTTGTGCTTTCCCATTCACTTCAATACATTTGGGTATAAGTTATTCTATATTTTCCTTATTACTCTCTAGAAATAGCCTACTCACTAGAGCACCTAATGTGGATTAATCCGCCGCTAATCCGCACTATTTCCCTCAGTTTCCTCTCAGTTTGGAGCTTGGTTATACCGCTGTATTTTATGATCTCTGTCAGATGAGCAGAACAGTGTTCATTGAAAACTTATAGGTTATATTTACTGTTACTAATTCAATTCACAACGTGGCGTCATGTGACAAGAATAAACTACAGCCTTTATATATTTGATTGCGTGAAGCACTACAGATGTTTGTGTGAAAAGTACTATACCATACAAACTAATCCTTTAAACGTGAGGAGAGGTGACCTCATGTACTGATGATGATGACTGTCGTGTCGTCCCGCCAGGTGACAGTAAACCCCCGGCAGCAGGTTCCAGAGTCCGACTTCAACAACAACATAGTCCGCTGTGACGTCCAGTACACCGGCACCACCGCCCACGTCTCCGGATGCACCACGACGTCGTGAGAAACACTTTCTTCTTCTCCACTTATTCCTTTCAGCTTTATTTCAGCTTCTTTGCAGACAGAGGGAGTGTCAAAAAGACCCCCTGTACCCCCCTAAAAAGACTAAAACAGATCTATTGTGGGTCTCAGAGGGTTAATGATCAATACTTTCTATCAGTGGTTGATTTTGTTCTTTTGTTTCTTGCAGCTACTGAGATGAATTCTGCGATATGAGCTTGAAAACGAACACAGACGGAGGAAACGGTGGATGCTGCAGAAGAATGAAGCTTAAAGTTACATGTGACGTAAATAAGAATTCTATTATAACCAGATTAAATCAAAAACAGATCATTAAAAGTCTCATAAAACACCTGAACCAGGTTGTTTTAGTCCAAATTAAGTCTGAATTACAGAGGTATTTATGTCTGTGAGAATGGATGCAAAGTACCACCTCATGCAGGATTAAATACAAGTACAAGTAAAGTTAGAGGTTCTGGATTAGGATGCACCAGTTATTTTTAAATCCATCACTATCTTTGTGTGTAAAGTCCTTTCAAAGACCTTAATAGCTAGTCTATCAGTTGCACCATTAAAACGTAAGAAATGTCTTATCAAAAGCAAATTATATAACCGTAACATCACCAGCTGTAATTTAACTTCCTAAAATTAACAGTTTTATGGGGCCAAACATATTAAACTCACCTGCCGATCCTGTTGTTAATGTTGGAATATCTTTGCTTTATTTACATCTGTATACGTGGAGACGTGTGTGTGTTTCAGAGTTAGTAGCATTCATGACGTTTAAAATTAACATTACAGACAAAGTTAGTAACATCATCAGCATAACGTTTACTAATTTGGGGACTGTATTGTTTTGTAGAATTTACCTGTTTATGTATAATAATAATAATAATTAAAACCAGAATTCGGATCAAGATTCAGGTCAGACGTGTCAATATTACCTCTAATAATATTCGTATTTTGAGAAAAATCATAACCACAAGAACAAAGGAGCGTAAACGTGTAATTATTATTTAATTTAATTCAAATTATCGTACATTATGACACGTCTGGGAGCTGACGTTAGTTTAGTCAGTTAAGATAGTTAGTGAACAGTTACACCTGGCAGCTACATATAGGTGTAAATATAAGAACTAGTGATAAGAACAACTGATAAAACGTTTGTTTGGTGCAATATCTGTTTTAATTTAGTGATGTGTAAATCTACACTTTACTTACTTAATAACTAAACTGAGGCTGAGATTTAATTTACAAACAGGTGGTGCAACTTTCTACTTTTTACTGGTTTACTTGTGTTTTGTTTTGGCGACTGTCTGGGTCTATTTAAAGTTTTTCTTTCCATTCAAAAGCGTGACAACCAAAGGTCAGAGAGGTCAGAGGTCAAGATGAATCTGTTAGTTATAACAGTTTTCTTACAGTCAGGAGATGTGATGTTTACATTTGTTTTCTTGAGATTACAAAATATCTATTTTAATGCCATAAAAGAAAGTATTTAATTTAACGCACCTTGAGAAAACACTTCTTATTTTCTGATCTTAATCTCCACTAAATGATCACAGATTAATCATTTTCTGATCACACATAGAGACACTTACTTGTCCTTCCCGGGCTTCCGTAGAATTCTCTAAGGTGATGTAACTGACGTTTTACTGACATTTTAATGTTAATTTAATGTTTTAAATTGTAGAAATTCCACTTTCTGTGCATTTTTCAGACAAAATTGACCACTTCCTGTAAGGTTTTATTATTTCACTAACTGTCCATTATTGGTGCTGTAGAGTAGAGCTTTCATTTTTGGTGCTATTTTGATGGTGATATTCACTTTTTGCCATTTTGTGTCCCTAAATTTAACCAAAAATACTCAAAAGGGGGACACAAAATGAGCTGCTGGTGGAAATCCTGCTAGAAGTCAGACTTCCAAACTAATGTGTGCCTTTTTTCTGTTGGTGGACAGAGTGTGTATACAGAGTACACAGTGTGTGTACTTGTACTCGACAACCTGTAACCACACATCCCTGCAGAGCTGTATATACTCCTGTTATCAACCTGCATTACTGCTTCATATCACTTTAATAAAGCTTGCTTGAATGTGAACAGTGGTCACGTGTCAAGTGAATATATATATATATATATATATATATATATATATATATATATATATATACAGTATATGCATTGTATTTGAATGTTTCCTGTTCCTCCAGTATCAAATGCAATAAAAGCTGTTGTCTTTAATATATCATTTATTTTCATGCTGATATATTAGTACTTTTACTTTTGGTACTTTAAGTATATTGGATGATAATACTTAAGTACTTTTACTTTTGGTACTTTAAGTATGTATTGATGACAATACTTTAGTACTTTTACTTTTGGTACTTTAAGAATATATTGCTGATAATACTTTAGTACTTTTAGGTTACTATAGTGGTACTTTAAATATATTTTGACGCTGATAGGTCACTATAGTAGTACTTTAAATATATTTTGATGCTAATAGGCTACTATAGTAGTACTTTAAATATATTTTGATGCTGATAGGCTACTATAGTAGTACTTTAAGTATATTTTAACACTGATAGGCTACTATAGTAGTACTTTAAGTATATTTTGACACTGATAGGCTACTATAGTAGTACTTTAAATATATTTTGACACTGATGGGTTACTATAGTAGTAATTTAAATATATTTTGACACTGATAGGCTACTATAGTAGTACTTTAAGTATAATTTGATGCTGATAGGCTACTACAGTAGTACTTTAAGTATATTTTAACACTGATAGGCTACTATAGTAGTACTTTAAGTATATTTTGACACTGATAGGCTACTATAGTAGTACTTTAAATATATTTTGACACTGATGGGTTACTATAGTAGTAATTTAAATATATTTTGACACTGATAGGCTACTATAGTAGTACTTTAAGTATATTTTGATGCTGATAGGCTACTACAGTAGTGTGGGCGGAGCTAACCGTTTACTTCCTCCAAGTGGCCTCCAGCTCTCATTGGATGTTAGCTCTAGCTGGCCTACGTCACGGGCTACCTGAGGAGGAGGAGGAGGAGGAAGAGGAGGACACTACGTCACGGGTTACCTGAGGAGGAGGAGGACAGGTGCGTGAGTTGAATGAAGACACAGGGACAGCGTGTTACCGTCAGTCAGCGTCTCTATCGTGTTTCTGGAGGAGTGAAACGTGAAGTCAGAAGTTAGCTTGTTGCTAACGGGAGGCTAGCTGCCCTGGTGTGTGTTTGTGAGCGGTTAGCCGGTTAGCTGGTTAGCTAGCTAGCAGCAAGGAGAACTGCTGTTACCATGGAGACAGGAGACGAGCTGTGGGACATTCTTCACCTAAAGGACAGACAGGAGACTTCAGCATCAAACAGTGAGTCAGACACACTGCGTGTCTCTTTGTCTCTTTTTCTCTTTGTGTCTTTGTGTCTTTGCTGCTCTGTGAATTAACTGGTATTATTAGTTTTTATATTAATATCTGTTGCTCTGTGAATTAACTGGTATTATTAGTTTTTATATTAATATCTGTTGCTTTGTGGTTTTTACGTTTACTCTCTATGATCTGATCAGTGATCAGTATCTCAAAGTCATGAAATAAACCAGACTTAATAACTTAATAACGACTAAATAAAAAATAAATACATAAATAAATGACTCGATAAATAAATAAATATGCCATTAAATGTACCAAAATACTATTAAAAATAAATGTAGGTATTAATTAAGTGATAAAATGTGACATAAATCGATATTTTTGTTTTAATTTGCTTCTTTATTTATTTACTTTTGTATAAATTCTCCAATCTATCTACTCTTCTATTGAATTATCCCTTTGATTTATTTATTTGTTGATTCATTTTTTATAACCTTTAAATGTATTTATTTATTTTTGCATTTATTATTTATTTATTTTTAAATGTATTGATTCCTAGTTAAATTTATTATTTGTTTAAATTAAAACATAAATATAAATTTATGTCACATTTTATCAATTAATTAATGCCTACATTTATTTTTGATATTAATTATTTATTTATTTAACTTTCAAATTTATTTATTTATTTTTGCATTTATTATTTATTTATTTTTCAGATTAGTGATTCATTATTACATACATTATGTGTTTAAATAAAAAAAAAAATCAATTTATGTCACATTTGACCAATTAATTAATGCCTACATTTATTTTTAATATTATTTTGTTACATTTAATAGCTTCTTTTTTCATTTATTTATTTTTATTTACTTTTAAATTTCGCCTTCAGGGCCCTTCAGGGCCCTTCAGGGCCCTTCAGGGCGATGAGAGACCCCTGTCGGGGATTCTTTCACAACAATGACCGGCTAGCTATACATTATCCCTTACTTATAGCACATATTGACCTGAAAATTGAAAGTTATAAAGATTAGATTTAACAAAAGAATCTGAGACCAGCTTGTTCAAATGCTCCAGAGTTTTATTAATTGTGTATCAAAGGTTAGTTTGTTCCAAAAGCCGTCTTTTCATAACACATTCGGTCTCCTCTCATTAAAGGCCAAAGAGGAAGTCCAGCTCCTGTTTACGTCACTTGTCGCTTCATCCCGTCAGCAGCGTTGCAGCCAAATTAAAAGATGTGATTACACATGAGACTGATATGACACAAAGACATTCCCACGGTCACATCCAGCAGGTGTTTGTGTGTTTGGTTGGTGTCAGCTCAGGACCTACTGTACTGGACCGGCACGGGTAATGGTTTGGCACAGATAGATGGGTGAGTGCCGGAACACTCGGTATCATCCCAGCAGCTTCCCCCTGTGAACACGAGAAACACGAGAGTAAGTCAGAGCTGGTGTTAACCACAGACCTTATTTCAGACATCTCACTAAAAACCCATTGACTTCCAGACGAGGGAACAGGAAGTGATCAAATGCTAACTAATTTCTGGGTTTCTTTAGGACTGATATCTGTAGCGCTCTATAATATGTTGTGATTTACCTCCGTGTTTTTTTTTTTTTTATACCTTTATTTATTCAAGAGGAGATTCACTGAGAGCAATGCTCTCTTTTTCAGGAACGCCCTGATCACATTCACACAGTTACACATTCACACCTGGAAGCTGCCCAGTACAACCACAGTCTGATCTGCTGGCCACTGAGCAGCTCCACTGGAGCAGTTGGGGTTATGGGCCTTGCTCAAGGGCACCTCAGTGGTGGTAATGAGGGACGGGCAAGCGCTGCTTTTTCACTTTCCCCACCCAAATTTTATCCTGCCGGTACGGGGGATTGAACCGGCGACCTTCCAGTCACAAGTCACCTTCCAGTTCTCTTACTTTTAGGCCACATCGGCCAGAGGTTCATCAGGAGACAATTCTTGGTGCAACATACATCATCAGGTTCCCCATGACACCAGATTGTATGGGAGAACGCGCTGCCATCACTCCAGAGCCAATTGTTTTTCTATAAGACAGAAAAGAAAAGATGTAGAAGTTAAAAGGTGTCCTGCTATCAGTAATCAGACCTGCTGTAGTGATAAATTACCTTTTGGCAGTCAGTGCCTCCAATCCAGGTTTCTAGATTAGCCCTTTTTTTTTGCTTTGTCAGCAGCATAAGGAACTCATTCTCAAGATCACTGTGCACCGATGCGAGGTTTGCATCCATGGTCTGGCAGTTTTTCTACAGGGGAGATGGACAGACAGACAGACAGACAATCAGATGTGAAGCTACACTCTAATGCTGTACATCTGGTCCTCTCCTCCACCAGCAGGAGGATGGTGGAGGAAGGTTTGGCTCAAATATTGAGCTGGTTGAAGTGAACTTTTGTAGAAGAAGTGATGGAAGTTATTCAGTGTTTAACTTCACCGTTGTACTGTGGTCTCTGCTTACATGGACAGCTTTAATTAGGAGGTTTTGTTGTTTGATTTTCACCACCGCTAGCTGTGTAGCCTACTCCTGTAGCGCCACCAGCAGCTAAAAATGCTAAATATCTCAACATTTACGACATTTATTGGCACAACATTTGGTTCATACCGTCATGGTTCCCAGATGATGAATCCCACTGACTCTTGTGATCCTCTGACTTTTCCTCATCGACACCACAAGGTTCACATTTGTTTCTTTGAGTGACATTTCTGGAACAACTATTGGATGGATTATGATGAAATGTGGTTCATCGTTCATGTTCCCCTCAGGATGAATTGTAATAACTTCGTCCGAAAAAAAGGTGGATGAAAAGCAGAAGAAAAATCAGAAAAAAAGGTCAGAAAAATGTCGGAAAAAATTCAGGAAAAAAGTGCAAAAAAATGTTGAAAAGTGTCCGAGAAAGGCAGAAGTCAGAAAAATGCAGAAGAAAAGTCTGAAAAAAAGTCAGAAAAATGTTGGAAAAATTTCCGAAAAAAGTTAAAAAAAAAATTGAAAAATGTCCAAAAAAAGGCGGACGACAAGCAGAAGAAAAGTCTGAAAAATTTCTGAAAAAAGGCGGAAGCAAGGCAGAAGTCTGAAAAATGTCTGAAAAATATGAGACAAATGTCCGAAAAAGGCAGAAGAAAAGAAATGTCCAAATAATGTTAAAAAATGCCCGAAAAAAAGATTGAAAAATGTCCTAAAAAGGCGGATGAAAAACAGAACAAGGCAGAAGTCCGAAAAATGTCAGAAAAAGGCAGAAGAAAAGTCTGAAAAAAAGTCAGAAAAATGTTGGAAAAATGGTGGAAGCAAGGCAGAAGTCTGAAAAATGTCCGAAAAATATGAAAAAAATGTACGAAAAAAGTCCGAACAAAAGTCTGAAAAATGTGGTGATCCTCTGACTTTTCATCTAGCGCCACCATCAGGTCAACATTTTAATGTGTCCAATACTTTGGTTTATGACCAAATACCTGCAGAACTAAAGACATTACTTTTCTTTGTGTTTAGTGCTAATTAGCAAATGTTAGCATGCTAACACGCTACACTAACAAGATAACATTAGCATGCCAGCACTTTTAGCATTTAGCTCAAAACTGCTTGGTCCATCCCTTGCTTTATAGTTGGATCTAGTCAGTTAAATAACAAGAGTAACATAGAGACACAAAGTCAGAGGAAAATGCTGGTTAGTCAGCTGTGCAACAAGTCAACACCAGCAGAATAAACTCGTAGAAACATTTCACTGATTACCTCAGCCTCAATCCAAGTCATCGGTTTTTCAACGAAGAAGAAAGCGCGACCATTGAAGGGATCCCAAAAAAGAAGAAGTTTATTGATCTCGTTGTCGGTGGATTTGTCTATGAAGACAAACAGAGAATTGCCATTAATTTAATAACATTGTCATTTAACATCAAATAGAGGTGTAGCTGTGGAGTCTGAGGACTGCACACTTCTATCTGCACATATATAAACTGTATACATGTATCTACTCTTCTATCTGTACATACATATATATATATATATATATATACTGTATTGGGATAACAACCATCGTGGTGGTCGTCTTCTACTGTTGGAGCGGGCTCGGTGGGTGCGTCTATGAAGACAAACAGAGAATTGGCAGTAATTTAATAACATCGTCATTTAACATCAAATAGAGTTGTAGCTGTGGAGTCTGAGGACTGCATATTTACAGTATCTACGCATGCATCTGCACATGTATCTGCACATGTATCTGCACATGCATCTGCACATGTATCTACGCATGCATCCGCACATGCATCTGCACATGTATCTGCACATGTATCTGCACATGCATCTGCACATGTATCTACGCATGCATCTGCACATGCATCTGCACATGCATCTGCACATGTATCTGCACATGTACAGTATCTATCCCTACATTGTACTTGTAACTCCACAGACGTAGTTGCACAGTGATACTCACCGTCGGCTGCAGCCAGAGCCATCAGGACACAAACGAGTAGAGACACAGTCAGCTTCATGGTGGAGATGATGCGGATGTTGAAGATGATGATTCAGCTTTAAAAGCAAAGAGACAGCTTACTAATAATCCTGAGGGGAGGTTGAAGTGAACAGAGCAACATCGTAGTGAGGAGAGAAGATGTGGAGAGAGAGCAAAGAGAGGAGAGGAGAGGAGAGTGGTAGCTAACCTGTTGAAGAATGATCTGTGGTCTTCCTGTGTGGAGCTGCTGAACAAGAGAAAACAGCAGCTTTTATACAAACTTCTCTTCATGAGTTTCATCACATCTGTTTTTGCCTTTTTTTTATTATTTCAGAGCATCAGTTTGGATGTTGGTCAACAAATCAAAGTGCACCACATCCCATGCTGTTGGTTTTTTAAATACAAACATTTCCCCTGCCAGCACACTTATCTAACAGTCTGGGTTACTCCAGTAGATGGTACCCCGACCAGACTGTATGTTTAAAAGTTGTATTTCACCCAAAGAAATGAGGAACTACTTGAGACCTCAAAAATAGGGAGGGGGTCTGGGGGTCCTCCCTCAGAAAAAGTTGAGTTTCAGAGACTTTGTTTTCTTGCATTCTGGTGAGTTTTAAAGAATGAAAATTACAAAGTTATAGCTCACTTTTAATTCTGAGGAAAGGAAACTGAATAATGAATTTCTGTTGTGACTGCGTGTCCATGGAACAACCTGTGCAAACTTTCACTAGCAAGGACCAAGTTTAATATTTAGAAATGTTTAATTTAATGTGGAAGAACTGAATGTTGAGGATGGATGTGAGGAAGGAGATGAACGATGATGATGAAGGGGGGAGGAAGTTGTCCGTTTATACCGGTCCTTATTGTTCCCCTCGGCAGCATTAGCATGTTTCTACCTGGCTAACATGTTAGCGGATAGCTCAACAGCCACAATAGTACACCACCAGTCACAATAGTACACCACCAGTCACAATAGTAAACCACCAGCCAAAATAGTAAACCACCAGCCACAATAGTACACCACCAGCCACAATAGTACACCACCAGTCACAATAGTACAACACCAGTCACAATAGTACACCACCAGCCACAATAGTACACCACCAGCCACAATAGTACACCACCAGCCACAATAGTACACCACCAGCCATGGGCGGATTATGAGACAATGGTCCCCTGGGTACAGACATGCAAAAGGCCCCACCACCTCTCCTACCAAAGACACACAGGCTTTATAGTTGTTGAGCCTCTTTTCGTAGTTGATTTATGTATTTTTGTAGTCATGTTGTGTCTCTTTATAGTCATGTTGTGTCTCTTTGTAGTCATTTTGTGTCTCTTTGTAGTCATGTTGTGTTTCTTTTGTCTCTTTGTAGTCATGTTGTGACTCTTTGTAGTCATGTTGTGTGTCTTTATAGTCATGTTGTGTGTCTTTATAGTCATGTTGTGTCTCTTTGTAGTTATTCTATCTCTTTGTAGTCATGTTGTGTGTCTTTATAGTCATGTTGTGTGTCTTTATAGTCATGTTGTGTCTCTTTGTAGTTATTCTATCTCTCTGTAGTCATGTTGTGTCTCTTTATAGTCATGTTGTGACTTTTTGTAGTCATGTTGTGTGTCTTTATAGTCATGTTGTGTGTCTTTATAGTCATGTTGTGTCTCTTTGTAGTCATTTTGTGTCTCTTTATAGTCATGTTGTGACTCTTTGTAGTCATGTTGTGTGTCTTTATAGTCATGTTGTGTGTCTTTATAGTCATGTTGTGTCTCTTTGTAGTCATTTTGTGTCTCTTTATAGTCATGTTGTGACTCTTTGTAGTCATGTTGTATCTCTTTCTAGTCATGTTGTGTCTCTTTGTAGTCATTTTGTGTCTCTTTATAGTCATGTTGTGTCTCTTTGCAGTCATTTTGTGTCCCCTTATACTCATGTTGTGTCTCTTTGTAGTCATTTTGTGTCTCTTTGTAGTCATGTTGTGTCTCTTTGTAGTCATGTTGTGTCTCGTTGTAGTCATTTTGTGTCTCTTTGTAGTCATGTTGTGTCTCTTGTGTGTCTTTGTAGTCATGTTGTGTATCTTTGTAGTCATGTTTTGTCTCTTGTGTTTCTTTGTAGTCATGTTGTGTCTCTTTGTATTCATGTTGTGTCTTTTGTGTCTCTTTGTAGTCATGTTGTGTCTCTTTGTAGTCATTTGGTGTTTCTTTGTAGTTATTCTATCTCTTTGTAGTCATGTTGTGTCTCTTTATAGTCATTTGGTGTTTCTTTGTAGTTATTCTATCTCTTTGTAGTCATGTTGTGTCTCTTTGTAGTCATTTGGTGTTTCTTTGTAGTTATTCTATCTCTTTGTAGTCATGTTGTGTCTCTTTATAGTCATGTTGTGTCTCTTTGTAGTCATGGTGTGTCTCTTTATAGTCATGTTGTGTCTCTTTATAGTCATGTTGTGTCTCTTTATAGTCATGTTGTGTCTCTTTGTAGTCATGTTGTGTCTCTTTATAGTCATGTTGTGTCTCTTTATAGTAATGTTGTGTCTCTTTATAGTCATGTTGTGTCTCTTTGTAGTCATGTTGTGTCTCTTTGTAGTCATGTTGTGTCTCTTTATAGTCATTTTGTGTCTCTATGTGTTCATGTTGTGTCTCTTTATAGTCATGTTGTGTCTCTTTGTAGTTATTTTGTATCTCTTTGTAGTCATGTTGTCTCTTTATAGTCATTTTGTATCTCTTATTAGTCATTTTTTGTCTCTTTGTAGTCATTTTGTGTCTCTTTATAGTCATGTTGTGTCTCTTTGTAGTTATTTTTTAAATCTTTGTAGTCATTTTGTGTCTCTATGTGGTCATGTTGTGTCTCTTTATAGTCATGTTGTGTCTCTTTGTAGTTATTTTGTATCTCTTTGTAGTCATGTTGTCTCTTTATAGTCATGTTGTGTGTCTTTGTAGTTATTTTTTAAATCTTTCTAGTCATGTTATCTCTCTTTGTAGTCATGTTGTGTCTCTTTGTAGTCATTTAGTATCTCTTTGTAGTCATGTTGTGTTTCTTTATAGTCATGTTGTGTCTCTTTATAGTCATGTTGTGTCTCTTTATAGTCATTTTGTGTCTCTTTGTAGTCATTTAGTATCTCTTTGTAGTCATTTAGTATCTCTTTGTAGTCATGTTGTGTCTCTTTATAGTCATGTTGTGTCTCTTTATAGTCATTTTGTGTCTCTTATTAATCATTTTGTGTCTCTTTGTAGTCATCTTGTGTCTCTTTATAGTCATTTTGTGTCTCTTTGTGGTCATGTTGTGTCTCTTTGTAGTCATTTTGTGTAAATCAGATATAACATCCTCATCAACATACTCTGCTTGCCCCCATGTTGCACTACTTAATGATGATGCATGGTTCTACTCCTCATCTTTTTATCCTTTTATGTTTTAATCTTTGAACGAACACCATAATTTAACTTTTATTCATGAAAAAGACGGTTCTCCACTGAGCCTGAGTTCACAATATGCAAAATGCCCTCGTACAGTAAGACTTGCTGTCAAAGAGGGTCCTAGTTAGGAACCAAAATAGAAAATAGCAGCGAGCACGTCTCCAAATCTTGAACAGTATTGGTAGTGGTAAGAACAGAAGAAACAAATCACCGGCACTCACAGATAAAGAGTCTTTTTCAGTTTATTCTGGGCAAACAAACGAACGCGTTTCAGCTATAAGCCGTCGTCAGCGTAATTATAAAAAAAAATATCTTGAAAGCCCAAGACCAGAAATATATGGCAAAAACCCTAACCATAAAAAATTATGAATGGTGACACACTCAACCATAACACATAAATGATAAACATTTTCTACAGCCTCTAATGAGGAAAGACATAAAATAATAAAATAAATCTATGCTTACAAACTGTACAATATAACCTCCTGAATGCTCATTTGCTCTTGGGCTGAAACTACCTACTGTAGCACAAAGAGAACAGAAAAAAAAATCCCAAAATAGAGAGAAGCAATCACATATAAAGTATAATTAATAAGAGCTATTTGAACCCGTAAGACAGAGTGTACAGTGAAAATGGCATAGAAAAATATCAGAGAAAAATGTATTAAGTTATCATAGAAAGATATGTAGAAAAATATATGCTTAGAAAAATAGCATGGGTAAATATATTGAAAAAATGTCATCTAAAAATGTACTGAGATATCATAGAATATTATCAAAAATATAGAATAGAAAAATGTACTGAGATATAGAAAATTATAAAAAATTATATAATAGAAAAATGTGTTGAATGTGTAAATACAAAAACATTACAAGAATAAATTCAACAACTTTCAGCTTCAACTATCACCACCCCTAGTTTGAAACCACACATATCAAATATTAGTTCTCAGCCCACATGTTTAATTTTGGCGTGGGCAGACATTACACAACACAGCGAGCACGCGGACAACATTTCCACATCTGACAACTTGTAGTTGCTGTTTGTGTACCTGTGTGTGTCTACAGGCCAAGTGTTAATGTGTCACCTGCATCTGTGACACTGAACCACATTTATTCCCAATTTTCGATGAGAGCAAATCAATCATTTCCAATAATTTCAGTAAGTAGTAATGTATTTTTTTATTTTTAATTATCATTCAGTAAAGAAACATTCAATGTGAAGATGGTCAGAGGTCAGAGGTCAAGGGACCCCTTTGAAAATGGCCATGCCAGTTTTTCCTTGACAAAATTTAGCGCAACTTTGGAGCGTTATTTAACCTCCTTCATGACAAGCTGGTATGACATGGTTGGTACCAATGGATTTATCAGGTTTTCTAGTTTCATATGATACCAGTATCTTCACTCTAGCTTTAAAACTGAGCCGCTACAACCTCCAGAATATCGATTGTGTTAATGCGTTAAAGAAATTAGTGGTGAGTTATGTTATTAAAGCGTTAACTTTGTCAGCCCTAGTGTAAATCCCAAAATAGCTCATGAAATAAGGAATAATCCCACAACGTTATTTAGTACTCATATTCAACATTAATTATTATTAGCTATTAGAAGGATATCGCTGTTTATTGTGTGTAGAGGTGCGACACAGACGGAAGAACATCTCATCCTGCTGCACCATGCCGCGAAGCTTTGAATACTTTTGAATATTTTTAATGTAGTTTTATTAGTTCTACAGATGTAATGGACTTCATAATTCCTGCCAGGTTGAAGCATCTGAACATTTTGGTGAAAGTTGCAGCACGTACGGCTGATTTGTTGTGAATTTTCAAAGTTTTAAACTTCAGACGGTTGCTGCAGCGCCACCATCAGGACTATCGGCCCACAAAGGTAGCTGAGGACGTTTAGCATAGCACTGGACCTGTGTGCAAAGTTTGGTTTAATATCATGCATGGGAAGGCATTGATTTCCTCGTGAGAAGAAGAATATTGACAAAAAGAAGAAATGCAACAGAGACACAAAGACGCTCACAATGACTATGAAAAGGGGTAAAACAGCCACAAAGAGACATATTGACTACACAGAGACACAAAGAGACTACAAAAGAATCACAAAGCAACTACAAAGAGACACAAAGAGACGCAAAACAACTACAAAAAGTGGCAAAACAACCATTGACAAAAATAGCTTTTTTTTTTGCCCTGCATGTCAGTAAATATCCTACAACTCCATTAAACTCTGTTGATGTCCTACTACTACTATGTCCTAGTACTACTAGCACAATAGCTACTGGCACTACTAGCACTACTAGCACTACTAGCTACTAGCTACTAGCACTACTAGCTACTAGCACTACTAGCTACTGGCACTACTAGCTACTGGCACTACTAGCTACTAGCACTACTAGCTACTGGCACTACTAGCTACTAGCACTACTAGCTACTAGCTACTAGCACTACTAGCTACTGGCACTACTAGCACTACTAGCTACTAGCACTACTAGCTACTAGCACTTCTAGCTTCTGGCACTACTAGCACTACTAGCTACTGGCACTACTACTGGCAGGAATTATTTTATCTTATTTCCATATATGTATTTTTAATATACAGTTCCCTTTGTTAACACCTTATTTTGAAAAGCGGACGTAGTCCCACGTGTCTACTTCCTCTAACTTCTCCAAGGTGGTCTCTAGCTCTCCCGTCAGCTCCGTTCTCTTTATCCATCCATGGTCAGCTCCATCGGGGCCGTTTCAATGCATTTAACATAAATGTCAGTATATGGGTGCTCTACAGTTGTAGCATCATCAAAAATTACAATCCAAACACATTAAATTGCATTGAAATCTATGAGATCTTCAGTTTTCTTTCCCCCAAAAGGGGGCGTGGCCTTGACTGATGTATGATGATCTTTAGCTTCTCCAGAAGATTTCAACCCCATCTCAGGGCCTTCATCAGGGATATTAGATGTATGAGCTTAGAGAGATGTGCAACACACTTTTTGGGCACCTTGGAAACAGGTAGACCGTTGTTAAGTTGTATCTTTTTTGTGACAGTACATATTATTATTACACGGCTGTGTTGAATACTCGATTCTGATTGGTCAATCACGGCGTTCTGCGGTCTGTAATTTCTCTATAACAGACTGTTGCCATGTATAACAGACGGTTGCTATGTATAACAGACGGTTGCTATGTATAACAGACCGTTGCTATGTATAGCAGACCGTTGCTATGTATAACAGACCGTTGCTATGTATAACAGACCGTTGCTATGGGAGCAGTTCAGATCTCGGACACTGGAGGACCGTTTTTGTGTCAAAATAGTGATTTCTTCAGTAAGTAGCTGTTTAATAAGAAGGATAATGTACAGCTAGCTGGTCATTGTTGTGAAAGAATCCCCTTCAGGGCGATGAGAGACCCCTGTCGGGGATTCTTTCAAAACAATGATCGGCTAGCTGTACATTATCCCTTACTTATAGCACATATAGACCTGAAAATCGAAAGTTATAAAGTTTAGATTTAAAAAAAGAATCTGAGACCAGCTTGTTCAAATGCTCCAGAGTTTTATTAATTGTGTATCAAAGATTAGTTTTTTCCAAAGGCCGTCTTTTCATAACACATTCGGTCTCCTCTCATTAAAGGCCAAAGAGGAAGTCCAGCTCCTGTTTACGTCACTTGTCGCTTCATCCCGTCAGCAGCGTTGCAGCCAAATTAAAAGATGTGATTACACATGAGACTGATATGACACAAAGACATTCACACGGTCACATCCATCAGGTGTTTGTGTGTTTGGTTGGTGTCAGCTCAGGAGCTAATCGTGTGATGGGGCATCACAGGTTAATGACTTGGCACAGATATATGGGCGAATGCCGGAACACTCGGTATCATCCCAGCAGTGTCCCTCTGTGAACACGAGAAACACGAGAATCAGTCAGAGCTGGTGTTAACCACAGACCTTATTTCAGACATCTCACTAAAAACCCATTGACTTCCAGACGAGGGAACAGGAAGTGATCAAATGCTAACTCATTTCTGGGTTTCTTTAGGACTGATTCCTGTAGCGCTCTATAATATGTTGGGATTTACCTCCGTGGTTCATCTGGAGACAACTCTGGAAGCCACAAACATCATCAGGTTTCTCAAGACACCAGAATGCATTCTCGTTGGAGAACGCGCTGCCATCACTCCAGAGCCATTCGTTGTTCTATAAGACAGAAAAGAACAGATGTAGAAGTTAAAAAGTGTCCTCCTATCAGTAATCAGACCTGCTGTAGTGATAAATTACCTGTTGGCAGTCAGTGCCTCCAATAAAGGATTCTTGAGTGCTGTTATTTTCCCTAATCAGCTGCAGAAGGAACTGATTCTCCTCAAAACTGTGCACCGATGCGAGGTTTGCAGTCTTGCTCTGGCAGTTTTTCTACAGGGGAGATGGACAGACAGACAGACAGACAATCAGATGTGAAGCTACACTCTAATGCTGTACATGTGGTGCTCTCCTCCACCAGCAGGAGGATGGTGGAGGAAGGTTTGGCTCAAATATTGAGCTGGTTGAAGTGAACATTTGTAGAAGAAGTGATGGAAGTTATCAGAAAAATTTTGGAAAAATTTCCGAAAAAAGTGCAAAGAAATGTTGAAAAAGGCGGAAGCAAGGCAGAAGTCTGAAAAATATGAGAAAAATTTCCGAAAAAAGTGCGAAGAAAAGTGATCCTCTGACTTTTCATCTAGCGCCACCATCAGGTCAACATTTTAATGTGTCCAATACCCTGGTTTATGACCAAATACCTGCAGAAATAAAGACATTACTGTTCTTTGTGTTTAGTGCTAATTAGCAAATGTTAGCATGCTAACACGCTACACTAACAAGATAACATTAGCATGCCAGCACTGTTAGCATTTAGCTCAAAACTGCTTGGTCCATCCCTTGCTTTATAGTTGGATCTAGTCAGTTAAATAACAAGAGTAACATAGAGACACCAAGTCAGAGGAAAATGCTGGTTAGTCAGCTGTGCAACAAGTCAACACCAGCAGAATAAACTTGTAGAAACATTTCACTGATTACCTCAGCCTCAATCCAAGTCAGCGGTTTTTTAACGAAGAGGAAAGCGCGACAATTGAAGGTAACCCAAAAATCTTCGATAGGTTTTTCTGTGGCAGCTGGCTCGGTGGGTGCCACTATGAAGACAAACAGGAAATTGCCATTAATTTAATAACATTGTCATTTAACATCAAATAGAGGTGTAGCTGTGGAGTCTGAGGACTGCACTCTTCTATCTGCACATATATATACTGTATACATGTACTCTTCTATCTGCACATATATATACTGTATACATGTACTCTTCTATCTGCACATATATATACTGTATACATGTACTCTTCTATCTGCACATATATATACTGTATACATGTATCTACTCTTCTATCTGCACATAAATATACTGTATACATGTATCTACTCCTCTATCTGCACATATATATATATATATATATATATATATACATGTACTCTATATATATATATATATATATATATATATATATATATATACATGTACTGTATCTACATGTACTGTATCTACACATATATATATACTGTATTTGGATAACAACCTGTGTGGTGGTCGTCTGCTGTGGGAGCTGGCTCGGTGGAATTGTCTGTGAAAACGAACAGAATTGACATTAATTTAATAACATTGTCATTTAACATCAAATAGAGGAGTAGCTGTGGAGTCTGAGGACTGCACTCTTCTATCTGCACATATATATACTTTATACGTGTATCTACTCTTCTATCTGTACATACATATATATATATATATATATATATATATATATATATATATACATACATGCACTGTATCTACACATGTATCACCTCTTCTATCTGCACATACATATATATATATATATATATATGTACTGTATCTACACATATATATACTGTATTGGTATAACAACCATCGTGGTGGTCGTCTCCTGTTGGAGCTGCATCGGTGGCGTCTATGAAGACAAACAGAGAATTGGCAGTAATTTAATAACATTGTCATTTAACATCAAATAGAGGAGTAGCTGTGGAGTCTGAGGACTGCATATTTACAGTATCTACGCATGCATCTGCACATGTATCTGCACATGTATCTGCACATGTACAGTATCTATCCCTACATTGTACTTGTAACTCCATAGACGTAGTTGCACAGTGATACTCACCGTCGGCTGCAGCCAGAGCCATCAGGACACAAACGAGTAGAGACACACTCAGCTTCATGGTGGAGATGATGCGGATGTTGAAGATGATGATTCAGCTTTAAAAGCAAAGAGACAGCTTACTAATAATCCTGAGGGGAGGTTGAAGTGAACAGAGCAACATCGTAGTGAGGAGAGAAGATGTGGAGAGAGAGCAAAGAGAGGAGAGGAGAGGAGAGTGGTAGCTAACCTGTTGAAGAATGATCTGTGGTCTTCCTGTGTGGAGCTGTTGAACAAGAGAAAACAGCAGCTTTTATACAAACTTCTCTTCATGAGTTTCATCACATCTGTTTATGCCTTCTTTTTTTTTAAGAGTATTAGTTTGGATGTTGGTCAACAAATCAAAGTGCACCACATCCCACGCTGTTGGTTTTTTTAAATGCAAACATTTCCCCTGCTAGTACACAAACAGCCTGGGTTACTCCAATAGATGGTACCCCGACCAGACTGTATGTTACCCAAAGATCTGAGGAACTACTTGAGACCTCAAAAATAGGGAGGGGGTCTGGGGGTCCTCCCTCAGAAAAAGTTGAGTTTCAGAGACTTTGTTTTCTTGCATTCTGGGGAGTTTTAAAGAATGAAAATTACAAAGTAATAGCTCACTTTTAATTCTGAGGAAAGGAAACTGAATAATGAATTTCTGTTGTGATGGCGTGTCCATGGAACAACCTGTGTAAACTTTCACTAGCAAGAACCACGTTTAACATTTAGGAATGTTTAATTAAATGTGGAAGAACTGAATGTTGAGGATGGATGTGAGGAAGGAGATGAACGATGATGATGAAGGGGGGAGGAAGTTGTCCGTTTATACCGGTCCTTATTGTTCCCCTCGGCAGCATTAGCATGTTTCTACCTGGCTAACATGTTAGCGGATAGCTCAACAGCCACAATAGTACACCACCAGTCACAATAGTACACCACCAGTCACAATAGTACACCACCAGTCACAATAGTAAACCACCAGCCAAAATAGTAAACCACCAGTCACAATAGTACACCACCAGTCACAATAGTACACCACCAGCCACAATAGTACACCACCAGCCACAATAGTACACCACCAGTCACAATAGTACAACACCAGTCACAATAGTACACCTCCAGTCACAATAGTACACCACCAGCCACAATAGTACACCACCAGTCACAATAGTACAACACCAGTCACAATAGTACACCTCCAGTCACAATAGTACACCACCAGCCACAATAGTACAACACCAGTCACAATAGTACACCTCCAGTCACAATAGTACACCACCAGCCACAATAGTACACCACCAGCCACAATAGTACACCACCAGTCACAATAGTACAACACCAGTCACAATAGTACACCTCCAGTCACAATAGTACACCACCAGCCACAATAGTACACCACCAGCCACAATAGTACACCACCAGTCACAATAGTACAACACCAGTCACAATAGTACACCTCCAGCCACAATAGTACACCACCAGCCACAATAGTACACCACCAGCCATGGGCGGATTATGAGACAATGGTCCCCTGGGTACAGACATGCAAAAGGCCCCACCACCTCTCCTACCAAAGACACACAGGCTTTATAGTTGTTGAGCCTCTTTTCGTAGTTGATTTATGTATTTTTGTAGTCATGTTGTGTCTCTTTATAGTCATGTTGTGTCTCTTTGTAGTCATTTTGTGTCTCTTTGTAGTCATGTTGTGTTTCTTTTGTCTCTTTGTAGTCATGTTGTGACTCTTTGTAGTCATGTTGTGTGTCTTTATAGTCATGTTGTGTGTCTTTATAGTCATGTTGTGTCTCTTGTAGTTATTCTATCTCTTTGTAGTCATGTTGTGTGTCTTTATAGTCATGTTGTGTGTCTTTATAGTCATGTTGTGTCTCTTTGTAGTTATTCTATCTCTCTGTAGTCATGTTGTGTCTCTTTATAGTCATGTTGTGACTTTTTGTAGTCATGTTGTGTGTCTTTATAGTCATGTTGTGTGTCTTTATAGTCATGTTGTGTCTCTTTGTAGTCATTTTGTGTCTCTTTATAGTCATGTTGTGACTCTTTGTAGTCATGTTGTGTGTCTTTATAGTCATGTTGTGTGTCTTTATAGTCATGTTGTGTCTCTTTGTAGTCATTTTGTGTCTCTTTATAGTCATGTTGTGACTCTTTGTAGTCATGTTGTATCTCTTTCTAGTCATGTTGTGTCTCTTTGTAGTCATTTTGTGTCTCTTTATAGTCATGTTGTGTCTCTTTGCAGTCATTTTGTGTCCCCTTATACTCATGTTGTGTCTCTTTGTAGTCATTTTGTGTCTCTTTGTAGTCATGTTGTGTCTCGTTGTAGTCATTTTGTGTCTCTTTGTAGTCATGTTGTGTCTCTTGTGTGTCTTTGTAGTCATGTTGTGTATCTTTGTAGTCATGTTTTGTCTCTTGTGTTTCTTTGTAGTCATGTTGTGTCTCTTTGTATTCATGTTGTGTCTTTTGTGTCTCTTTGTAGTCATGTTGTGTCTCTTTGTAGTCATTTGGTGTTTCTTTGTAGTTATTCTATCTCTTTGTAGTCATGTTGTGTCTCTTTATAGTCATTTGGTGTTTCTTTGTAGTTATTCTATCTCTTTGTAGTCATGTTGTGTCTCTTTGTAGTCATTTGGTGTTTCTTTGTAGTTATTCTATCTCTTTGTAGTCATGTTGTGTCTCTTTATAGTCATGTTGTGTCTCTTTGTAGTCATGGTGTGTCTCTTTATAGTCATGTTGTGTCTCTTTATAGTCATGTTGTGTCTCTTTATAGTCATGTTGTGTCTCTTTGTAGTCATGTTGTGTCTCTTTATAGTCATGTTGTGTCTCTTTATAGTAATGTTGTGTCTCTTTATAGTCATGTTGTGTCTCTTTGTAGTCATGTTGTGTCTCTTTATAGTCATGTTGTGTCTCTTCGTAGTCATGTTGTGTCTCTTTGTAGTCATGTTGTGTCTCTTTGTAGTCATGTTGTGTTTCCTCATAGTCATGTTGTGTCTCTTTGTAGTCATGTTGTGTCTCTTTGTAGTCATGTTGTGTCTCTTTATAGTCATGTTGTGTCTCTTTGTAGTCATGTTATGTCTCTTTGTAGTCATGTTGTGTCTCTTTGTAGTCATGTTGTGTCTCTTCGTAGTCATGTTGTGTCTCTTTGTAGTCATGTTGTGTCTCTTTGTAGTCATGTTGTGTCTCTATATATTCATGTTGTGTCTCTTTGTAGTCATGTTGTGTCTCTTTGTAGTCATGTTGTGTCTCTTTGTAGTCATGTTGTGTCTCTTTGTAGTCATGTTGTGTCTCTTTGTAGTCATGTTGTGTCTCTTTGTAGTCATGTTGTGTCTCTTTGTAGTCATGTTGTGTCTCTTTGTAGTCATTTGGTGTTTCTTTGTAGTTATTCTATCTCTTTGTAGTCATGTTGTGTCTCTTTATAGTCATTTGGTGTTTCTTTGTAGTTATTCTATCTCTTTGTAGTCATGTTGTGTCTCTTTGTAGTCATTTGGTGTTTCTTTGTAGTTATTCTATCTCTTTGTAGTCATGTTGTGTCTCTTTATAGTCATGTTGTGTCTCTTTGTAGTCATGTTGTTTCTCTTTGTAGTCATGTTGTGTCTCTTTATAGTCATGTTGTGTCTCTTTGTAGTCATGTTGTGTCTCTTGGTGTTATTCAGTGACCACCAGATTGGATGTACTGACATATCATAGAAATTATAAAAATATATAATAGAAAAATGTTTTTTAATGTCAGATAAATACAAAAACATTACAAGAATAAATTCAACAACTTTCAGCTTCAACTATCACCACCCCTAGTTTGGAACCACACATATCAAATATTAGTTCTCAGCCCACATGTTTAATTTTGGCGTGGGCAGACATTACACAACACCGCGAGGACGCGGACAACATTTCCACATCTGACAACTTGTAGATGCTGTTTGTGTACCTGTGTGTGTCTACAGGCCAAGTGTAAATGTGTCACCTGCATCTTAGACCCTGAACCAGATTTATTCCCAATTGTCGATTCGAGCAAATCAATCATTTCCAATAATTTCAGTAAGTAGTAATGTATTTTTTTTTTTTAATTTATCATTCAGTAAAGAAAACATTCAATGTCAAGATGGGATATGAGATGAGATATCATAGAAAATTATAAAAAAATACACAATAGAAAAATGTACTGAGCTATCATAGAAAATATAAAAAATATATAATAGAAAAATTTACTGAGATATCATAGAAAATTATAAAAAAATATATAATAGAAAAATGTATTAAGATATCATAGAAAATTATAAAAATATATAATAGAAAAATGTACTGCGATATAGAAAATTATAAAAAATATATAATAGAAAAATGTATTAAGATATCATAGAAAATTATAAAAATATATAACAGAAAAATGTACTGAGATATAGAAATCTATAAAAATATATAACAGAAAAATGTACTGAGATATCATAGAAAATTATAAAAATATATAATAGAAAAATGTACTGAGATATCATAGAAAAATATGTAGAAAAATAGATATGTAGAAAAATAGATGCTAAGATATCATAGAAAGATGTCATCAAAAAAATAGCATGGGAAAGTATATTGAAAATATCATCTAAAAATGTAGTGATATCATAGAAAATTATAAAAATATATAATAGAAAAATGTGTTGAATGTCAGATGAATTCAAATACATTACAAGAATAAATTCAACAACTTTCAGCTTGTAATGTATGAGTCCAAAGTGCTTCTCTCTGTAGTAGAAGTCCGTCCCTATCACCACCCACCAACCACGAAGCTTCGAATACTTTTGAACATTTTTAATGTAGTTTTATTAGTTCTACAGATGTAATGGACTTCATAATTCCTGCCAGGTTGAAGCATCTGAACATTTTGGTGAAAGTTGCAGCACGTACGGCTGATTTGTTGTGAATTTTCAAAGTTTTAAACTTCAGAAGGTTGCTGCAGCGCCACCATCAGGACTATCGGCCCACAAAGGTAGCTGAGGACGTTTAGCATAGCACTGGACCTGTGTGCAAAGTTTGGTTTAATATCATGCATGGGAAGGCATTGATTTCCTCGTGAGAAGAAGAAGAAGAATATTAACAAAAAGAAGAAATGCAACAGACACAAAGACGCTCACAATGACTATGAAAAGGGGTAAAACAACCACAAAGAGACATATTGATTACAAAGAGACACAAAGAGACTACAAAGAGTCACAAAGCAACTACAAAGAGACGCAAAACAACTACAAAAAGTGGCAAAACAACCATTGACAAAAATAACTCTAAAAAGACTAAAAACAACTACAAATAGACATAAGTCAACGACAAAAATATATAAAACAACCACAAAGATACACAAATTAACTACAAAAACAAATTGACTACAAAGAGACACAAAATAACTATAAAAATGGGCAAAACAACTATAAAGAGATGCATATAGACACAAACCAACTAAAAAAAGAGGCCAAACACCTATAAAGTCTGTGTGTGTTTGGTAGGAGAGGTGGTGGGGCCTTTTGTCTCATAATCCACCCATACACATTGACTATTGAAACGTCAGCTCCCAGCAGCAGAGCTACCCATCCACCATTTTACCACTACTAGCTACTGGCACTACTCTAGCTACTGGCACTACTAGCACTACTTGCTACTAGCAATACTAGCTACTAGCACTACTAGCACTACTTGCTACTGGCACTACTAGCACTACTTGCTACTAGCAATACTAACTACTAGCACTACTAGCTACTGGCACTACTAGCTACTAGCACTACTTGCTACTAGCAATACTAGCTACTAGCACTACTAGCCACTGGCACTACTAGCTACTAGCACTACTTGCTACTAGCAATACTAGCTACTAGCACTACTAGCCACTGGCACTACTAGCTACTAGCACTACTTGCTACTAGCAATACTAGCTACTAGCACTACTAGCCACTGGCACTACTAGCTACTAGCACTACTTGCTACTAGCAATACTAGCTACTAGCACTACTAGCTACTGGCACTACTAGCTTCTAGCACTACTTGCTACTGGCACTACTAGCACTACTTGCTACTGGCACTACTAGCTACTGGCACTACTAGCTACTAGCACTACTAGCTACTGGCACTACTAGC
The DNA here is from genome assembly GCA_916701645.2 of Sebastolobus alascanus. Taxonomy (NCBI): domain Eukaryota; kingdom Metazoa; phylum Chordata; class Actinopteri; order Perciformes; family Sebastidae; genus Sebastolobus; species Sebastolobus alascanus. Next base: position 200,714 of record CAKAOJ020000506.1, read on the forward strand.
ACTACTAGCTACTGGCACTACTAGCACTACTTGCTACTAGCAATACTAGCTACTGGCACTACTAGCTACTAGCACTACTAGCTACTGGCACTACTAGCTACTAGCACTACTAGCTACTGGCACTACTAGCACTACTAGCTACTGGCACTTCTAGCACTACTAGCTACTGGCACTACTAGCACTACTTGCTACTAGCACTACTAGCTACTGGCACTACTAGCACTACTAGCTACTAACTATTAGCACTACTAGCTACTGGCACTACTAGCTACCAGCTACTAGTACTACTAGCACTACTACCTACTAGCTACTAGCACTACTGGCACTACTAGCTACTAGCACTACTAGCTACTGGCACTACTAGCACTACTAGCTACTGGCACTACTAGCACTACTTGCTACTAGCACTACTAGCTACTGGCACTACTAGCACTACTAGCTACTAAATATTAGCACTACTAGCTACTGGCACTACTAGCTACCAGCTACTAGTACTACTAGCACTACTACCTACTAGCACTACTAGCTACTGGCACTACTAGCAACTAGCAATACTAGCTACTAGCAATACTAGCTACTAGCACTACTAGCTACTAGCACTGCTAGCTACTAGCAATACTAGCTACTGGCACTACTAGCTACTGGCACTACTAGCTACAAGCAACTAGCAGTACTAGCACTACTAGCTACTAGTACTACTAGCACTACTAGCTACTAGAACTACTAGCTACTGGCACTACTAGCACTACTAGCTATTGGCACTACTAGCACTACTAGCTACTAGCAATACTAGCTACTGGCACTACTAGCTACTAGCACTACTGGCACTACTAGCTACTTGCACTAGAATAGAATAGAAAGCTTTATTGTCATTGTACATGGTACAACGAAATTGGAGGGCTTCTCCTGAACAGTACACTACTGGCACTACTAGCACTACTAGCTACTAGCACTACTGGCACTACTAGCTACTACCAATACTAGCTACTGGCACTACTAGCAATACTAGCTACTAGCTACTGGCACTACTAGCACTACTTGCTACTGGCACTACTAACAGTACTAGCTACTAGCACTACTAGCTACTGGCACAACTAGCAATACTAGCTACTGGCACTACAAGCACTACTTGCTACTGGCACTACTAGCAGTACTAGCTACTAGCACTACTAGCTACTGGCACTACTAGCAATACTAGCTACTGGCACTACTAGCACTACTTGCTACTGGCACTACTAGCTACTGGCACTACTAGCAGTACTAGCTACTAGCAATACTAGCTACCAGCACTACTGGCTACTAGCACTACTTGCTACTGGCACTACTAGCTACTGGCACTACTAGCTACTAGCACTACTAGCTACTGGCACTACAAGCAGTACTAGCTACTGGCACTACTAGCTACCAGCTACTAGCACTACTAGCTACTAGTACTACTAGCACTACTGGCACTACTAGCTACTAGCAATACTAGCTAATGGCACTATTAGCCACTGGCACTCCTAGCTACCAGCTACTAGCACTACTAGCTACTAGTACTACTAGCACTACTAGCTACTAGCTACTGGCACTACTAGCACTACTAGCTACTGGCACTACTAGCTACTACCACTACTAGCTTCTAGCAATACTAGCTACTGGCACTACTAGCTGCTAGCACTACTAGCTACTAGCATTACTGGCACTACTAGCTACTAGCAATACTAGCTACTGGCACTACTAGCTAATAGCACTACTTGCTACTAGCAATACTAGCTACTGGCACTACTAGCTACTGGCACTACTAGCAATAATAGCTACTAGCTACTGGCACTACTAGCACTACTTGCTACTGGCACTACTAGCTACTGGCACTACTAGCAATACTAGCCACTAGCACTACTAGCTACTGGCACTACTAGCAATACTAGCTACTAGCACTACTAGCTACTGGCACTACTAGCAATACTAGCTACTGGCACTACTTGCTACTGGCACTACTAGCAGTACTTGCTACTGGCACTACTAGTTACTGGCACTACTAGCTACTGGCACTACTAGCACTACTTGCTAATAGCACTACTAGCTACTGGCACTACTAGCAATACTAGCTACTAGCACTACTAGCACTACTAGCTACTGGCACTACTAGCACTACTAGCTACTGGTACTACTAGCAATACTAGCTACTGGCACTACTTGCTACTGGCACTACTAGCAGTACTTGCTACTGGCACTACTAGCTACTGGCACTACTTGCTACTGGCACTACTAGCAGTACTTGCTACTGGCACTACTAGCACTATTTGCTACTAGCACTACTAGCTACCAGCTACTAGCTACCAGCTACTAGCACTACTAGCACTACTAGCTACTAGTACCACTAGCACTACTAGCTACTAGCACTACTAGCTACTGGCACTGCTAGCAGTACTAGCTACTGGCAAAACTAGCACTACTAGCTACTAGCACTACTAGCACTACTAGCTACTGGAAAAACTAGCACTACTAGCTGCTAGTACTACTAGCACTACTAGCTACTGGCACTACTAGCTACCGGCTACTGGCACTACTAGCACTACTAGCTACTAGCACTACTAGCTGTGATATCGATTGAGGAGGAGTACAGGGTGTGGTTTCACATACAGTATATACATAGAGACAGACCTGATACATGTCAGGCACACCGGTGCGACCAATGAAAATGTTTAGTCGCCCCTTGACAGAGTTTTGAAGCCCTGATTCGGGTTGTTGAATACAAAAAATGTTTTGTTAAATTTTTCTTCTGTGCTGACAAAATAGCATGAAGAAGGAGACCTTGATCACCCTCTGAATCACACGGTACTCATAAATGTTGTGTGCTGATGCAGGGTTTACACCCAGACTGGAGGCAGCGAGAGAGAGTTGCCAATAAAATAAATTAAGTTGAAATAAATATTGGAAGGATAACAGGTTCAGCTTCACCTCAGGCTCAATGTGACTGACTGTAAAAGTGTTTTTCAGGACAAATTTATAATATTGTGACACACTACACTTATTATATACTCAGGTCCCTATCTTACACCCGGCGCAAAGCGCAGCGCAGCTGTCATTGCTAGTTTCAGACCAACACAGTTGTCATTCTCACGCCCAGCGCCCACGTTGTGTCAGTAGAAAATGTACTGGCGCCCATCTGTGCACCCATGGGTGTGTTGGTCTTAAAATGAGGCATGGTCAGGGGCTTTGTTGGCGCGTTGTTATCTTGAGGCAGCAGAAAGCGTTTGCGCCAATTACAACCTGGTCTAGAGTCTGGTGCAGTATTTTCCTGTTATTTAAAGGGCACATTATTCAGATAGTAAGATGCATCTACACAGGCAGTAGGACTGAGACGATTCACCTATATCTCCTGATTCAGTACTATCACCATAATTGGGTGCTGATTCGATATGTGTTGTGATTCCATATTGTGATTTATTGTGATTGTTGTTAACTCTTTTACCACTAGACCATGAAGGGAAAAAGTTGAATCATACACTTCTAGGGACTTTTACTTTGGAAAATCTCTAAATGAATCCAGTAAAAATGTTTGATTTTCAGCATGTATGTAGTCAGAGATGTCCTGAAGTCAAATATATCAGTCATTGGCAGGAATTATTTATTAAAAAAAAATTCCAGCAACCAAAAAAACTAATTAGTGGTATTTCATTTTTATTTATAAGACACATGTAATGTTTTATACCTCTGGTGAATATAATCCAATCAATCTTATTTCCATAGATGTATTTTGAATATACAGTTCCCTTTGTTAACACCTTATTTTGAAAAGCGGACGTAGTCCCACGTGTCTACTTCCTCTAACTTCTCAAAGGTGGTCTCTAGCTCTCCCGTCAGCTCCGTTCTCTTTATCCATCAATGGTCAGCTCCGTCGGGGCCGTTTGAATGCATTTAACATAAATGTCAGTATATGGGTGCTCTACAGTTGTAGCATCATCACAAATTACAATCCAAACACATTAAATTGCATTGAAATCTATGAGATCTTCAGTTTTCTTTCCCCCAAAAGGGGGCGTGGCCTTGACTGATGTATGATGATCTTTAGCTTCTCCAGAAGATTTCAACCCCATCTCAGGGCCTTCATCAGGGATATTAGATGTATGAGCTTAGAGAGATGTTCAACACACTTTTTGGGCACCTTGGAAACAGGTAGACCGTTGTTAAGTTGTATCTTTTTTGTGACAGTACATATTATTATTACACGGCTGTGTTGAATACTCGATTCTGATTGGTCAATCACGGCGTTCTGCGGTCTGTAATTTCTCTATAACAGACCGTTGCCATGTATAACAGACGGTTGCTACGTATAACAGACGGTTGCTATGTATAACAGACCGTTGCCATGTATAACAGACCGTTGCTATGTATAGCAGACCGTTGCTAGGTATAACAGACCGTTGCTATGTTTAACAGACCGTTGCTATGTATAACAGACCGTTGCTATGTATAACAGACCGTTGCTATGGGCGCAGTTCAGATCTCGGACACCGGAGGACCGTTTTTGTGTCAAAATAGTGATTTCTTCAGTAAGTAGCCGTGTAATAAGAAGGATAATGTACAGCTAGCTGGTCATTGTTGTGAAAGAATCCCCTTCAGGGCGATGAGAGACCCCTGTCGGGGATTCTTTCACAACAATGACCGGCTAGCTGTACATTATCCCTTACTTATAGCACATATAGACCTGAAAATCGAAAGTTATAAAGTTTAGATTTAAAAAAAGAATCTGAGACCAGCTTGTTCAAATGCTCCAGAGTTTTATTAATTGTGTATCAAAGATTAGTTTTTTCCAAAGGCCGTCTTTTCATAACACATTCGGTCTCCTCTCATTAAAGGCCAAAGAGGAAGTCCAGCTCCTGTTTACGTCACTTGTCGCTTCATCCCATCAGCAGCGTTGCAGCCAAATTAAAAGATGTGATTACACATGAGACTGATATGACACAAAGACATTCACACGGTCAAATCCATCAGGTGTTTGTGTGTTTGGTTGGTGTCAGCTCAGGAGCTAATCGTGTGATGGGGCATCACAGGGTAATGACTTGGCACAGATATATGGGCGAATGCCGGAACACTCGGTATCATCCCAGCAGTGTCCCTCTGTGAACACGAGAAACACGAGAGTCAGTCAGAGCTGGTGTTAACCACAGACCTTATTTCAGACATCTCACTAAAAACCCATTGACTTCCAGACGAGGGAACAGGAAGTGATCAAATGCTAACTCATTTCTGGGTTTCTTTAGGACTGATTCCTGTAGTGCTCTATAATATGTTGTGATTTACCTCCGTGGTTCATCTGGAGACAACTCTGGAAGCCACAAACATCATCAGGTTTCTCAAGACACCAGAATGCATTCTCGTTGGCGAACGCGCTGCCATCACTCCAGAGCCATTCGTTGTTCTATAAGACAGAAAAGAACAGATGTAGAAGTTAAAAAGTGTCCTCCTATCAGTAATCAGACCTCCTGTAGTGATAAATTACCTGTTGGCAGTCAGTGCCTCCAATAAAGGATTCTTGAGTGCTGTTATTTGCCCTAATCAGCTGCAGAAGGAACTGATTCTCCTCAAAACTGTGCACCGATGCGAGGTTTGCAGTCTTGCTCACGCAGTTTTTCTACAGGGGAGATGGACAGACAGACAGACAGACAATCAGATGTGAAGCTACACTCTAATGCTGTACATGTGGTGCTCTCCTCCACCAGCAGGAGGATGGTGGAGGAAGGTTTGGCTCAAATATTGAGCTGGTTGAAGTGAACATTTGTAGAAGAAGTGATGTAAGTTATCAGAAAAATTTTGGAAAAATTTCCGAAAAAAGTGCAAAGAAATGTTGAAAAATGTCTGGAAAAAGGCGGAAGCAAGGCAGAAGTCTGAAAAATATGAGAAAAATTTCCGAAAAAAGTGCGAAGAAAAGTGATCCTCTGACTTTTCATCTAGCGCCACCATCAGGTCAAAGTTTTAATGTGTCCAATACCCTGGTTTATGACCAAATACCTGCAGAAATAAAGACATTACTGTTCTTTGTGTTTAGTGCTAATTAGCAAATGTTAGCATGCTAACAAGCTACACTAACAAGATAACATTAGCATGCCAGCACTGTTAGCATTTAGCTCAAAACTGCTTGGTCTAATTACAGCCTCACAGAGCTGCTAGCATGACTGCAGATTCTAACCGGGGTTCACGTATAGGCCGGGAAAGCCCCGCAATTTCCGGAGAAGCGCTGCCCGTGTCATTTTAGCGCCCATGTAAATCAATCCATCCCTTGCTTTATAGTTGGATCTAGTCGGTTAAATAACAAGAGTAACATAGAGACACCAAGTCAGAGGAAAATGCTGGTTAGTCAGCTGTGCAACAAGTCAACACCAGCAGAATAAACTTGTAGAAACATTTCACTGATTACCTCAGCCTCAATCCAAGTCAGCGGTTTTTTAACGAAGAGGAAAGCGCGACAATTGAAGGTAACCCAAAAATCTTCGACAGGTTTTTCTGTGGCAGCTGGCTCGGTGGGTGCCACTATGAAGACAAACAGGAAATTGCCATTAATTTAATAACATTGTCATTTAACATCAAATAGAGGTGTAGCTGTGGAGTCTGAGGACTGCACTCTTCTATCTGCACATATATATACTGTATACATGTACTCTTCTATCTGCACATATATATACTGTATACATGTACTCTTCTATCTGCACATATATATACTGTATACATGTACTCTTCTATCTGCACATATATATACTGTATACATGTACTCTTCTATCTGCACATATATATACTGTATACATGTATCTACTCTTCTATCTGCACATAAATATACTGTATACATGTATCTACTCCTCTATCTGCACATATATATATATATATGTATATATATACATGTACTCTATAGATGTATATATATAGATATATATATATATATATCTATATATATATATTAACATGTACTGTATCTACACAAATATATACTGTATTGGGATAACAACCTGTGTGGTGGTCGTCTGCTGTGGGACTTGGCTCGGTGGAATTGTCTGTGAAAACGAACAGAATTGCCATTAATTTAATAACATTGTCATTTAACATCAAATAGAGGAGTAGCTGTGGAGTCTGAGGACTGCACACTTCTATCTGCACATATATATACTTTATACATGTATCTACTCTTCTATCTGTACATACATATATATATATATATATATATATATATTATATATATATATATATATATATATATATATATATATATATATATATATATATATATATATATGTACTATATCTACACATATATATATATATGTCCTGTATCTACACATATATATACTTTATTGGTATAACAACCATCGTGGTGGTCTTCTACTGTGGGAGCTGCCTCGGTGGCGTCTATGAAGACAAACAGAGAATTGGCAGTAATTTAATAACATTGTCATTTAACATCAAATAGAGTTGTAGCTGTGGAGTCTGAGGACTGCACTCTTCTATCTGCACATATATATATATATATATATATATATATACATGTACTGTATCTACACATATATATAATGTATTGGGATAACAACCATCGTGGTGGTCGTCTCCTGTTGGAGCTGCATCGGTGGCGTCTATGAAGACAAACAGAGAATTGGCAGTAATTTAATAACATTGTCATTTAACATCAAATAGAGGAGTAGCTGTGGAGTCTGAGGACTGCATATTTACAGTATCTACGCATGTATCTGCACATGTATCTGCACATGTATCTGCACATGTACAGTATCTATCCCTACATTGTACTTGTAACTCCATAGACGTAGTTGCACAGTGATACTCACCGTCGGCTGCAGCCAGAGCCATCAGGACACAAACGAGTAGAGACACAGTCAGCTTCATGGTGGAGATGATGCGGATGTTGAAGATGATGATTCAGCTTTAAAAGCAAAGAGACAGCTTACTAATAATCCTGAGAGGAGGTTGAAGTGAACAGAGCAACATCGTAGTGAGGAGAGAAGATGTGGAGAGAGAGCAAAGAGAGGAGAGGAGAGGAGAGTGGTAGCTAACCTGTTGAAGAATGATCTGTGGTCTTCCTGTGTGGAGCTGCTGAACAAGAGAAAACAGCAGCTTTTATACAAACTTCTCTTCATGAGTTTCATCACATCTGTTTATGCCTTTTTTTTTTTTCAGAGCATCAGTTTGGATGTTGGTCAACAAATCAAAGTGCACCACATCCCACGCTGTTGGTTTTTTAAATGCAAACATTTCCCTTGCCAGTACACAAACAGCCTGGGTTACTCCAATAGATGGTACCCCGACCAGACTGTATGTTACCCAAAGATCTGAGGAACTACTTGAGACCTCAAAAATAGGGAGGGGGTCTGGGGGTCCTCCCTCAGAAAAAGTTGAGTTTCAGAGACTTTGTTTTCTTGCATTCTGGTGAGTTTTAAAGAATGAAAATTACAAAGTAATAGCTCACTTTTAATTCTGAGGAAAGGAAACTGAATAATGAATTTCTGTTGTGATGGCGTGTCCATGGAACAACCTGTGTAAACTTTCACTAGCAAGAACCACGTTTAACATTTAGAAATGTTTAATTAAATGTGGAAGAACTGAATGTTGAGGATGGATGTGAGGAAGGAGATGAACGATGATGATGAAGGGGGGAGGAAGTTGTCCGTTTATACCGGTCCTTATTGTTCCCCTCGGCAGCATTAGCATGTTTCTACCTGGCTAACATGTTAGCACATAGCTCACCAGCCACAATAGTAAACCACCAGCCACAATAGTACACCACCAGCCACAATAGTACACCACCAGTCACAATAGTACACCACCAGCCACAATAGTACACCACCAGCCACAATAGTACACCACCAGTCACAATAGTACAACACCAGTCACAATAGTACACCACCAGCCACAATAGTACACCACCAGCCACAATAGTAAACCACCAGTCACAATAGTACACCACCAGCCACAATGGTACACCACCAGTCACAATAGTACACCACCAGCCATGGGCGGATTATGAGACAATGGTCCCCTGGGTACAGACATGCAAAAGGCCCCACCACCTCTCCTACCAAAGACACACAGGCTTTATAGTTGTTAAGCCTCTTTTTGTAGTTGATTTATGTATTTTTGTTCTCATGTTGTGTCTCTTGTGTGTCTTTGTAGTCATGTTGTGTCTCTTTGTAGTCATGTTGTGTCTCTTGTGTTTCTTTGTAGTCATGTTGTGTCTCTTGTGTTTCTTTGTAGTCATGTTGTGTCTCTTTGTATTCATGTTGTGTCTTTTGTGTCTCTTTGTAGTCATGTTGTGTCTCTTTGTAGTCATTTGGTGTTTCTTAGTAGTTATTCTATCTCTTTGTAGTCATGTTGTGTCTCTTTATAGTCATGTTGTTTCTTTTTATAGTCATGTTGTATCTCTTTGTAGTCATGTTGTGTCTCTTTGTAGTCATGTTGTGTCTCTTTGTAGTCATGTTTTGTCTCTTTGTAGTAATGTTTTGTCTCTTTGTAGTCATTTGGTGTTTCTTCATAGTCATGTTGTGTCTCTTTATAGTCATGTTGTGTCTCTTTGTAGTCATGTTGTGTCTCTTTATAGTCATGTTGTGTCTCTTTGTAGTCATGTTGTGTCTCTTTGTAGTCATGTTGTGTCTCTTTGTAGTCATGTTTTGTCTCTTTGTAGTCATGTTGTGTCTCTTTGTAGTCATGTTTTGTCTCTTTGTAGTAATGTTTTGTCTCTTTGTAGTCATTTGGTGTTTCTTCATAGTCATGTTGTGTCTCTTTATAGTCATGTTGTGTCTCTTTGTAGTCATGTTGTGTCTCTTTATAGTCATGTTGTGTCTCTTTGTAGTCATGTTGTGTCTCTTTGTAGTCATGTTGTGTCTCTTTGTAGTCATGTTTTGTCTCTTTGTAGTCATGTTGTGTCTCTTTGTAGTCATGTTGTGTCTCTTTGTAGTCATGTTGTGTCTCTTGGTGTTATTCAGTGACCACCAGATTGGATGTACTGACATATCATAGAAAATTATAAAAATATATAATAGAAAAATGTTTTTAATGTCAGATAAATACAAAAACATTACAAGAATAAATTCAACAACTTTCAGCTTGTAATGTGTGAGTCCAAAGTGCTTCTCTCTGTAGTAGAAGTCCGTCCCTACCACCACCCCTAGTTTGGAACCACACATATCAAATATTAGTTCTCAGCCCACATGTTTAATTATGGCGTGGGAAGACGTTACACAACACCGCGAGGAAGCGGGAAACATTTTCAAGCAAATCAATCATTTCCAATAATTTCAGTTAGTAGTAATGTATTTTTTTATTTTTAATTATCATTCAGTAAAGAAAACATTCAATGTCAAGATGGGATATGAGATGTGATATCATAGAAAAAATTTTAAAAAATATACAATAGAAAAATGTATAATATAAATATTTACTGAGATATCATAGGAAATATATAATAGAAACATGTACAAAGATATAGAAAGATATTCAGAAAAATATATGCTAATAGAAATTGCATGGGAAAATATATTGAAAAATATCATCTAAAAATTTACTGAGATATCATAGATAAATATAAAAAAATAAATAATTGAAAAATGTATTAAGATATCATAGAAAATTATAAAAAAATAAATAATAGAAAAATGTAGTGAGATATCATAGAAAATTATAAAAAAATATGCAATAGAAAAATGTACTGAGATATTACAGGAAATATATAATAGAAAAATGTGCTAAGATATCATAGAAAAATATGTAGAAAATAGATATGTAGAAAAATATATGCTAAGAAAAATAGCATGGGAAAATATATTGAAAATCATAATAGAAAAATGTGCTGAGATATCATAGAAAATTATAAAAAATATATAATAGAAAAATGTACTGAGATATCATAGAAAATTATAAAAATATATTACAGAAAAATGTCTTGAATGACAGATAAATACAAAAACATTACCAGAATAGAATCAACAACTTTCAGTTTGTAATGTATGAGTCCAAAGTGCTTCTCTCTGTAGTAGAAATCCGTCCCTATCACCACCCCTAGTTTGGAACCACACATATCAAATATTAGTTCTCAGCCCACATGTTTAATTTTGGCGTGGGCAGACATTACACAACACCGCGAGGACGCGGACAACATTTCCACATCTGACAACTTGTAGATGCTGTTTGTGTACCTGTGTGTGTCTACAGGCCAGGTGTAAATGTGTCACTTGCATCTGTGACCCTGAACCAGATTTATTCCCAATTGTCGATTCGAGCAAATCAATCATTTCCAATAATTTCAGTAAGTAGTAATGTATTTTTTTATTTTTAATTTATCATTCAGTAAAGAAAACATTCAATGTCAAGATGGGATATGAGATGAGATATCATAGAAAATTATAAAAAAATATACAATAGAAAAATGTACTGAGATATCATAGAAAATTATAAAAAATATATAATAGAAAAATTTTCTGAGATATCATAGAAAATTATAAAAAAAATATATAATAGAAAAATGTATTAAGATATCATAGAAAATTATAAAAATATATCGTAGAAAAATGTAATGCGATATCATAGAAAATTATAAAAAATATATAATAGAAAAATGTATTAAGATATCATAGAAAATTATAAAAATATATTACAGAAAAATTTACTGAGATATCATAGAAAATTATAAAAATATATAATAGAAAAATGTACTGCGATATCATAGAAAATTATAAAAAATATATAATAGAAAAATGTATTAAGGTATCATAGAAAATTATAAAAATTTATTACAGAAAAATTTACTGCGATATCATAGAAAATTATAAAAGTATATAATAGAAAAATGTATTAAGATATCATAGAAAATTATAAAAATATATAACAGAAAAATGTACTGAGATATCATAGAAAAATATGTAGAAAAATAGATATGTAGAAAAATATATGCTAAGATATCATAGAAAGATGTCACCAAAAAAATAGCATGGGAAAGTATATTGAAAATATCATCTAAAAATGTAGTGATATCATAGAAAATTATAAAAATATATAATAGAAAAATGTGTTGAATGTCAGATAAATTCAAATACATTACAAGAATAAATTCAACAACTTTCAGCTTGTAATGTATGAGTCCAAAGTGCTTCTCTCTGTAGTAGAAGTCCGTCCCTATCACCACCCACCAACCACGAAGCTTCGAATACTTTTGAATATTTTTAATGTAGTTTTATTAGTTCTACAGATGTAATGGACTTCATAATTCCTGCCAGGTTGAAGCATCTGAACATTTTGGTGAAAGTTGCAGCACGTACGGCTGATTTGTTGTGAATTTTCAAAGTTTTAAACTTCAGACGGTTGCTGCAGCGCCACCATCAGGACTATCGGCCCACAAAGGTAGCTGAGGACGTTTAGCATAGCACTGGACCTGTGTGCAAAGTTTGGTTTAATATCATGCGTGGGAAGGCATTGATTTCCTCGTGAGAAGAAGAAGAAGAATATTGACAAAAAGAAGAAATGCAACAGAGACACAAAGACGCTCACAATGACTATGAAAAGAGGTAAAACAACCACAAAGAGACATATTGACTACAAAGAGACACAAAGAGACTACAAAGAGTCACAAAGCGACTACAAAGAGACGCAAAACAACTACAAAAAGTGGCAAAACAACCATTGACAAAAATAACTCTAAAAAGACTAAAAACAACTACAAATAGACATAAGTCAACGACAAAAATATATAAAACAACCACAAAGATACACAAATTAACTACAAAGACAAATTCACTACAAAGAGACACAAAACAACTATAAAAATGGGCAAAACAACTATAAAGAGATGCATATAGACACAAACCAACTACAAAAAGATGCTAAAGAACTATAAAGTCTGTGTGTGTTTGGTAGGAGAGGTGGTGGGGCCTTTTGTCTCATAATCCACCCATACACATTGACTATTGAAACGTCAGCTCCCAGCAGCAGAGCTACGCATCCACCATTTTACCACTACTAGCTACTGGCACTACTAGCTACTGGCACTACTAGCTACTGGCACTACTAGCACTACTTGCTACTAGCAATACTAGCTACTAGCACTACTAGCACTACTTGCTACTAGCAATACTAGCTACTAGCACTACTTGCTACTGGCACTACTAGCACTACTTGCTACTAGCAATACTAGCTACTAGCACTACTTGCTACTGGCACTACTAGCACTACTTGCTACTAGCAATACTAACTACTAGCACTACTAGCTACTGGCACTACTAGCTACTATCACTACTTGCTACTAGCAATACTAGCTACTAGCACTACTAGCTACTGGCACTACTAGCTACTAGCACTACTTGCTCCTGGCACTACTAGCACTACTTGCTACTAGCAATACTAGCTACTAGCACTACTAGCTACTGGCACTACTAGCTACTAGCACTACTTGCTACTGGCACTACTAGCACTACTAGCTACTAGCACTACTAGCTACTGGCACTACTAGCTACTGGCACTAATAACACTACTAGCTACTGGCACTACTAGCTACTGGCACTACTAGCTACTGGCACTACTAGCTACTAGCACTACTAGCTACTGGCACTACTAGCACTACTAGCTACTGGCACTACTAGCACTACTTGCTACTAGCAATACTAGCTACTGGCACTACTAGCACTACTAGCTACTGGCACTACTAGCAGTACTAGCACTACTAGCTACTGGCACTACTAGCACTACTTGCTACTAGCACTACTAGCTACTGGCACTACTAGCACTACTAGCTACTAAATATTAGCACTACTAGCTACTGGCACTACTAGCTACCAGCTACTAGTACTACTAGCACTACTAGCTACTAGCACTACTAGCTACTGGCACTACTAGCACTACTAGCTACTGGCACTACTAGCACTACTAGCTACTAGCACTACTAGCTACTAGCAATACTAGCTACTGGCACTACTAGCTACTAGCACTACTAGCTACTAGCACTACTGGCACTACTAGCTACTAGCAATACTAGCTACTGGCACTACTAGCTACTGGCACTACTAGCTACAAGCTACTAGCACTACTAGCTACTAGTACTACTAGCACTACTAGCTACTAGCACTACTAGCTACTGGCACTACTAGCACTACTAGCTACTGGCACTACTAGCTACTAGCAATACTAGCTACTGGCACTACTAGCTACTAGCACTACTGGCACTACTAGCTACTAGCACTACTGGCACTACTAGCTACTGGCACTACTAGCACCACTAGCTACTAGCACTACTGGCACTACTAGCTACTAGCAATACTAGCTACTGGCACTACTAGCTACTAGCTACTGGCACTACTAGCACTACTTGCTACTGGCACTACTAGCAGTACTAGCTACTGGCACTACTAGCACTACTTGCTACTGGCACTACTAGCTACTGGCACTACTAGCAGTACTAGCTACTAGCAATACTAGCTACCAGCACTACTAGCTACTAGCACTACTTGCTACTGGCACTACTAGCTACTGGCACTACTAGCTACTAGCACTACTAGCTACTGGCACTACTAGCAATACTAGCTACTGGCACTACTAGCTACCAGCTACTAGCACTACTAGCTACTAGTACTACTAGCACTACTGGCACTACTAGCTACTAGCAATACTAGCTACTGGCACTACTAGCCACTGGCACTACTAGCTACCAGCTACTAGCATTACTAGCACTACTAGCTACTAGTACTACTAGCACTACTAACTACTAGCTACTGGCACTACTAGCACTACTAGCTACTGGCACTACTAGCTACTAGCACTACTAGCAATACTAGCTACTGGCACTACTAGCTACTAGCCCTACTAGCTACTAGCATTACTGGCACTACTAGCTACTAGCAATACTAGCTACTGGCACTACTAGCTGCTAGCACTACTAGCTACTGGCAATACTAGCACTACTAGCTACTAGCACTACTTGCTACTAGCAATGCTAGCTACTGGCACTACTAGCTACTGGCACTACTAGCAATAATAGCTACTAGCTACTGGCACTGCTAGCAATACTAGCTATTGGCACTACTAGCAATACTAGCTACTGGCACTACTTGCTACTGGCACTACTAGCAGTACTTGCTACTGGCACTACTAGCTACTGGCACTACTAGCTACTGGCACTACTAGCACTACTTGCTACTAGCACTACTAGCTACTGGCACTACTAGCAATACTAGCTACTACCACTACTAGCACTACTAGCTACTGGCACTACTAGCACTACTAGCTACTGGCACTACTAGCAATACTAGCTACTGGCACTACTTGCTACTGGCACTACTAGCAGTACTTGCTAATGGCACTACTAGCTACTGGCACTACTTGCTACTGGCACTACTAGCAGTACTTGCTACTGGCACTACTAGCTACTGGCACTACTAGCTACTGGCACTACTAGCACTACTTGCTACTAGCACTACTAGCTACTGGCACTACTAGCAATACTAGCTACTAGCACTACTAGCACTACTAGCTACTGGCACTACTAGCACTACTAGCTACTGGCACTACTAGCAATACTAGCTACTGGCACTACTTGCTACTGGCACTACTAGCAGTACTTGCTAATGGCACTACTAGCTACTGGCACTACTTGCTACTGGCACTACTAGCAGTACTTGCTACTGGCACTACTAGCTACTGGCACTACTAGCACTACTTGCTACTAGCACTACTAGCTATTGGCACTACTAGCTACCAGCTACTAGCACTACTAGCTACTAGCACTACTAGCTACTGGCACTGCTAGCAGTACTAGCTACTGGCAAAACTAGCACTACTAGCTACTAGCACTACTAGCTACTGGCACTGCTAGCAGTACTAGCTACTAGCACTACTAGCTACTGGCAAAACTAGCACTACTAGCTACTAGTACTACTAGCACTACTAGCTACTGGCACTACTAGCTACCGGCTACTGGCACTACTAGCACTACTAGCTACTAGCACTACTAGCTGTGATATCGATTGAGGAGGAGTACAGGGTGTGGTTTCACATACAGTATATACATAGAGAGACCTGATACATGTCAGGCACACCGGTGCGACCAATGAAAATGTTTAGTCGCCCCTTGACAGAGTTTTGAAGCCCTGATTCAGGTTGTTGAATACAAAAAATGTTTTGTAAATTTTTCATCTGTGCTGACAAAATAGCAGGAAGAAGGAGACCTTGATCACCCTCTGAATCACACGGTACTCATAAATGTTGTGTGCTGATGCAGGGTTTACACCCAGACTGGAGGCAGCGAGAGAGAGTTGCCAATAAAATAAATTAAGTTGAAATAAATATTGGAAGGATAACAGGTTCAGCTTCACCTCAGGCTCAATGTGACTGACTGTAAAAGTGTTTTTCAGGACAAATTTATAATATTGTGACACACTACACTTATTATATACTCAGGTCCCTATCTTACACCCGGCGCAAAGCGCAGCGCAGCTGTCATTGCTAGTTTCAGACCAACACAGTTGTCATTCTCACGCCCAGCGCCCACGTTGTGTCAGTAGAAAATGTACTGGCGCCCATCTGTGCACCCATGGGTGTGTTGGTCTTAAAATGAGGCATGGTCAGGGGCTTTGTTGGCGCGTTGTTATCTTGAGGCAGCAGAAAGCGTTTGCGCCAATTACAACCTGGTCTAAAGTCTGGTGCAGTATTTTCCTGTTATTTAAAGGGCACATTATTCAGATAGTAAGATGCATCTACACAGGCAGTAGGACTGAGACGATTCACCTATATCTCCTGATTCAGTACTATCACCATAATTGGGTGCTGATTCGATATGTGTTGTGATTCGATATTGTGATTTATTGTGATTGTTGTTAACTCTTTTACCACTAGACCATGAAGGGAAAAAGTTGAATCATACACTTCTAGGGACTTTTACTTTGGAAAATCTCTAAATGAATCCAGTAAAAATGTTTGATTTTCAGCATGTATGTAGTCAGAGATGTCCTGAAGTCAAATATATCAGTCATTGGCAGGAATTTTTTATTAAAAAAAAATTCCAGCAACCAAAAACACAAATTAGTGGTATTTCATTTTTAATTTATAAGAGACATGTAATTTTTATACTTCTGGTGAATATAATCCATCAATCTTATTTCCATAGATATATTTTGAATATAGAGTTCCCTTTGTTAACACCTTATTTTGAAAAGCGGACGTAGTCCCACGTGTCTACTTCCTCTAACTTCTCCAAGGTGGTCTCTAGCTCTCCCGTCAGCTCCGTTCTCTTTATCCATCCATGGTCAGCTCCGTCGGGGCCGTTTGAATGCATTTAACATAAATGTCAGTATATGGGTGCTCTACAGTTGTAGCATCATCAAAAATTACAATCCAAACACGTTAAATTGCATTGAAATCTATGAGATCTTCAGTTTTCTTTCCCCCAAAAGGGGGCGTGGCCTTGACTGATGTATGATGATCTTTAGCTTCTCCAGAAGATTTCAACCCCATCTCAGGGCCTTCATCAGGGATATTAGATGTAGGAGCTTAGAGAGATGTGCAACACACTTTTTGGGCACCTTGGAAACAGGTAGACCGTTGTTAAGTTGTATCTTTTTGTGACAGTACATATTATTATTACACGGCTGTGTTGAATACTCGATTCTGATTGGTCAATCACGGCGTTCTGCGGTCTGTAATTTCTCTATAACAGACCGTTGCCATGTATAACAGACGGTTGCTACGTATAACAGACCGTTGCCATGTATAACAGACGGTTGCTACGTATAACAGACGGTTGCTATGTATAACAGACCGTTGCCATGTATAACAGACCGTTGCTATGTATAGCAGACCGTTGCTATGTATAACAGACCGTTGCTATGTTTAACAGACCGTTGCTATGTATAACAGACCGTTGCTATGGGCGCAGTTCAGATCTCGGACACTGGAGGACCGTTTTTGTGTCAAAATAGTGATTTCTTCAGTAAGTAGCCGTGTAATAAGAAGGATAATGTACAGCTAGCTGGTCATGGTTGTGAAAGAATCCCCTTCAGGGCGATGAGAGACCCCTGTCGGGGATTCTTTCACAACAATGACCGGCTAGCTGTACATTATCCCTTACTTATAGCACATATAGACCTAAAAAATCGAAAGTTATAAAGTTTAGATTTAAAAAAAGAATCTGAGACCAGCTTGTTCAAATGCTCCAGAGTTTTATTAATTGTGTATCAAAGATTAGTTTGTGCCAAAAGCCGTCTTTTCATAACACATTCGGTCTCCTCTCATTAAAGGCCAAAGAGGAAGTCCAGCTCCTGTTTACGTCACTTGTCGCTTCATCCCGTCAGCAGCGTTGCAGCCAAATTAAAAGATGTGATTACACATGAGACTGATATGACACAAAGACATTCACACGATCACATCCATCAGGTGTTTGTGTGTTTGGTTGGTGTCAGCTCAGGAGCTAATCGTGTGATGGGGCATCACAGGGTAATGACTTGGCACAGATATATGGGCGAATGCCGGAACACTCGGTATCATCCCAGCAGTGTCCCTCTGTGAACACGAGAAACACGAGAGTCAGTCAGAGCTGGTCCTAACCACAGACCTTATTTCAGACATCTCACTAAAAACCAATTGACTTCCAGACGAGGGAACAGGAAGTGATCAAATGCTAACTCATTTCTGGGTTTCTTTAGGACTGATTCCTGTAGTGCTCTATAATATGTTGTGATTTACCTCCGTGGTTCATCTGGAGACAACTCTGGAAGCCACAAACATCATCAGGTTTCTCAAGACACCAGAATGCATTCTCGCTGGAGAACGCGCTGCCATCACTCCAGAGCCATTCGTTGTTCTATAAGACAGAAAAGAACAGATGTAGAAGTTAAAAAGTGTCCTCCTATCAGTAATCAGACCTGCTGTAGTGATAAATTACCTGTTGGCAGTCAGTGCCTCCAATAAAGGATTCTTGAGTGCTGTTATTTGCCCTAATCAGCTTCAGAAGGAACTGATTCTCCTCAAAACTGTGCACCGATGCGAGGTTTGCAGTCTTGCTCACGCAGTTTTTCTACAGGGGAGATGGACAGACAGACGGACAGACAATCAGATGTGAAGCTACACTCTAATGCTGTACATGTGGTGCTCTCCTCCACCAGCAGGAGGATGGTGGAGGAAGGTATGGCTCAAATATTGAGCTGGTTGAAGTGAACATTTGTAGAAGAAGTGATGGAAGTTATCAGAAAAATGTTGTAAAGATTTCCGAAAAAGTGCAAAGAAATGTTGAAAAATGTCTGAAAAAAAGCGGAAGCAAGGCAGAAGTCTGAAAAAAATGAGAAAAATGTCCGAAAAAAGTGCGAAGAAAAGTGATCCTCTGACTTTTCATATAGCGCCACCATCAGGTCAACATTTTAATGTGTCCAATACCCTGGTTTATGACCAAATACCTGCAGAAATAAAGACATTACTGTTCTTTGTGTTTAGTGCTAATTAGCAAATGTTAGCATGCTAACACGCTACACTAACAAGATAACATTAGCATGCCAGTCTGTTAGCATTTAGCTCAAAACTGCTTGGTCCATCCCTTGCTTTATAGTTGGATCTAGTCAGTTAAATAACAAGAGTAACATAGAGACACCAAGTCAGAGGAAAATGCTGGTTAGTCAGCTGTGCAACAAGTCAACACCAGCAGAATAAACTTGTAGAAACATTTCACTGATTACCTCAGCCTCAATCCAAGTCAGCGGTTTTTCAACGAAGAGGAAAGCGCGACAATTGAAGGTAACCCAAAAATCTTCGATAGGTTTTTCTGTGGCAGCTGGCTCGGTGGGTGCCACTATGAAGACAAACAGGAAATTGCCATTAATTTAATAACATTGTCATTTAACATCAAATAGAGGTGTAGCTGTGGAGTCTGAGGACTGCACTCTTCTATCTGCACATATATATACTGTATACATGTATCTACTCTTCTATCTGCACATATACTGTATACATGTATCTACTCTTCTATCTTCACATATATATACATATATATATATATGTATATATACATGTACTGTATCTACATATATATATACTCTTCTATCTGTATATATATATATATATACATGTACTTTATCTACACATGTATCTACTCTCCTATCTGCATATATATATATTTATATATATATATATACATGTACTGTATCTACACATATATATAATGTATTGGGATAACAACCAGTGTGGTGGTCGTCTCCTGTTGGAGCTGGCTCGGTGGCGTCTATGAAGACAAACAGAGAATTGGCAGTAATTTAATAACATTGTCATTTAACATCAAATAGTTGTAGCTGTGGAGTCTGAGGACTGCATATTTACAGTATCTACGCATGCATCTGCACATGCATCTGCACATGCATCTGCACATGTATCTGCACATGTACAGTATCTATCCCTACATTGTACTTGTAACTCCACAGACGTAGTTGAACAGTGATACTCACCGTCGGCTGCAGCCAGAGCCATCAGGACACAAACGAGTAGAGACACAGTCAGCTTCATGGTGGAGATGATGCGGATGTTGAAGATGATGATTCAGCTTTAAAAGCAAAGAGACAGCTTACTAATAATCCTGAGGGGAGGTTGAAGTGAACAGAGCAACATCGTAGTGAGGAGAGAAGATGTGGAGAGAGAGCAAAGAGAGGAGAGGAGAGGAGAGGAGAGTGGTAGCTAACCTGTTGAAGAATGATCTGTGGTCTTCCTGTGTGGAGCTGCTGAACAAGAGAAAACAGCAGCTTTTATACAAACTTCTCTTCATGAGTTTCATCACATCTGTTTATGCCTTTTTTTTTTTTCAGAGCATTATTTTGGATGTTGGTCAACAAATCAAAGTGCACAACATCCCATGCTGTTGGTTTTTTAAATACAAACATTTCCCCTGCCAGTACACAAACAGCCTGGGTTACTCCAGTAGATGGTACCCCGACCAGACTGTATGTTACCCAAAGATCTGAGGAACTACTTGAGACCTCAAAAATAGGGAGGGGGTCTGGGGGTCCTCCCTCAGAAAAAGTTGAGTTTCAGAGACTTTGTTTTCTTGCATTCTGGGGAGTTTTAAAGAATGAAAATTACAAAGTAATAGCTCACTTTTAATTCTGAAGAAAGGAAACTGAATAATGAATTTCTGTTGTGACTGCGTGTCCATGGAACAACCTGTGTAAACTTTCACTAGCAAGGACCACGTTTAATATTTAGAAATGTTTAATTAAATGTGGAAGAACTGAATGTTGAGGATGGATGTGAGGAAGGGGATGAACGATGATGATGAAGGGGGGAGGAAGTTGTCCGTTTATACCGGTCCTTATTGTTCACCTCGGCAGCATTAGCATGTTTCTACCTGGCTAACATGTTAGCGGATAGCTCACCAGTCACAATAGTACACCACCAGCCACAATAGTACACCACCAGCCACAATAGTACACCACCAGCCACAATAGTAAACCACCAGCCACAATAGTACAGCACCAGCCACAATAGTACACCACCAGTCACAATAGTACAGCACCAGTAACAATAGTACACCACCAGTCACAATAGTACAGCACCAGTAACAATAGTACACCACCAGCCACAATAGTACACCACCAGCCACAATAGTACACCACCAGCCACAATAGTACACCACCAGTCACAATAGTACACCACCAGCCACAATAGTACACCACCAGTCACAATAGTACACCACCAGTCACAATAGTACACCACCAGTCACAATAGTACACCACCAGTCACAATAGTACACCACCAGCCACAATAGTAAACCACCAGTCACAATAGTACACCACCAGTCACAATAGTACACCACCAGTCACAATAGTACACCACCAGTCACAATAGTACACCACCAGTCACAATAGTACACCACCAGCCACAATAGTACACCACCAGCCACAATAGTACACCACCAGTCACAATAGTACACCACCAGCCACAATAGTAAACCACCAGTCACAATAGTACACCACCAGTCACAATAGTACACCACCAGTCACAATAGTACACCACCAGCCACAATAGTACACCACCAGCCACAACAGTACACCACCAGCCACAATAGTACACCACCAGTCACAATAGTACACCACCAGTCACAATAGTACACCACCAGCCACAATAGTAAACCACCAGTCACAATAGTACACTACCAGCCACACCACCAGCCACAATAGTACACCACCAGCCACAATAGTACACCACCAGCCACAATAGTACAGCACCAGCCACAATAGTACACCACCAGCCACAATAGTACACTACCAGCCACAATAGTACACCACTAGCCACAATAGTACACCACCAGTCACAATAGTACACCACCAGCCACAATAGTACACCTCCAGTCACAATAGTACACCACCAGTCATGGGCGGATTATGAGACAATGGTCCCCTGGGTACAGACATGCAAAAGGCCCCACCACCTCTCCTACCAAAGACACACAGGCTTTATAGTTGTTAAGCCTCTTTTTGTAGTTGATTTATGTATTTTTGTAGTCATTTTGTGTCTCTTTGTAGTCATGTTGTGTCTCTGTGTAGTCATGTTGTGTCTCTTTGTAGTCATTTTGTGTCTCTTTGTAGTCATGTTGTGTCTCTGTGTAGTCATTTTGTGTCTCTTTGTAGTCATTTTGTGTCTCTCTGTAGTCATGTTGTGTCTCTTTGTAGTCATTTTGTGTCTCTTTGTAGTTATTTTGTGTCTCTTTATAGTCATTTTGTGTCTTTATAGTCATTTTGTGTCTCTTTGTAGTCATGTTCTGTCTCTTTGTAGTCATTTTGTGTCTCTTTGTAGTTATTTTGTGTCTCTTTATATTCATTTTCTGTCTCTTTGTAGTCATGTTGTGTCTCCTTATAGTCATTTTGTGTCTCTTTGTAGTCATTTTGTGTTTCTCTGTAGTCATTCTATCTCTTTGTAGTCATGTTGTGTCTCTTTGTAATCATTTTGTGTTTCTTTGTAGTCATGTTGTGTCTCTTTGTAGTCATTTTGTGTCTCTTTGTAGTCATTTTGTTTCTCTTTGTAGTCATTTTGTGTTTCTTTGTAGTCATTTTGTGTCTCTTTCTAGTCATTTTGTGTCTCTTTGTAGTCATGTTGTGTCTCTTTGTAGTCATTTTGTGTTTCTGTGTAGTCATGTTTTGTCTCTTTATAGTCATTTTGTGTCTCTTTGTAGTCATGTTGTGTCTCTTTATAGTCATTTTGTGTCTCTTTGTAGTTATTTTATGTTTTTTTTTAGTCACGTTGTCTCCTTATAGTCATTTTGTGTCTCTTTGTAGTCATTCTATCTCTTTGTAGTCATTTTGTGTTTCTTTGTAGTCATTCTATCTCTTTGTAGTCATGTTGTGTCTCTTTGTAATCATGTTGTGTCTCTTTGTAGTTATATTGTGTCCTTTTGTAGTCGTGTTGTGTTTCTTTGTAGTTATTTTGTGTTTCTTTGTAGTCATTTTGTGTTTCTGTGTAGTCATTTTGTGTTTCTGTGTAGTCATTTTGTTTCTTTGTAGTCATGTTGTGTTTTTTTGAAGTTATTTTGTGTTTCTTTGTTGTCATTTTGTGTTTCTGTGTAGTCATTTTGTGTTTCTGTGTAGTCATTTTGTGTTTCTTTGTAGTCATGTTGTGTTTTTTTGAAGTTATTTTGTGTTTCTTTGTTGTCATTTTGTGTTTCTCTGTAGTCATTTTGTGTTTCTGTGTAGTCATTTTGTGTTTCTGTGTAGTCATGTTGTGTTTTTTTGAAGTTATTTTGTGTTTCTTTGTAGTCATGTTGTGTCTCTTTGTAGTCATATTGTGTCTCTTTGTAGTCATGTTGTGTCTCTTTATAGTCATTTTATGTCTCTTTATAGTCATTTTATGTCTCTTTGTAGTCATGTTGTGTCTCTTTGTAGTCATGTTGTGTCTCTTTATATTCATTTTATGTCTCTTTGTAGTCATGTTGTGTCTTTTTATAGTCATTTTGTGTTTCTTTGTTGTCATTTTGTGTTTCTTTGTAGTCATGTTGTGTCTCCTTATAGTCATTTTGTGTCTCTTTGTAGTCATTATATCTCTTTGTGGTCATTTTGTGTTTCTCTGTAGTCATTCTATCTCTTTGTAGTCATGTTGTGTCTCTTTGTAGTCATGTTGTGTCTCTTTGTAGTTATATTGTGTCTCTTTGTAGTCATGTTGGGTTTCTTTGAAGTTATTTTGTGTTTCTTTGTAGTCATTTTGTGTTTCTGTGTAGTCATTTTGTGTTTCTGTGTAGTTTTGTGTTTTTGAGTTATTTGTGTTTTTTTATTTTGTTTTCTTTTGAGTCTATTGTTCTCTTTGTAGTCATGTTTGTCTCTTTGTCATTTTTTTTTTGTCTTTGTGTCTTTTGTTATTTGTGTCTCTTTGTGTCATTTGTAGTATTTTGTTTCTTTTAGTCATTTTGTGTCTGTTGTGTTATTTTGTTTTGTTGTTTTTTAGTTAGTTTTTTGTTTCTTTGTGTCATTTTGTGTTCTTTATCATTTTGTGTTTTTTAGTCTTTTTCTTTTGTGTTTTGTGTTTTGTGTAGTCTTTTTTTTGTGTCATTTTGTCTTTTTGTCTATTTTGTCTTTTGTAGTCATGTTGGTTTTTTGTGTTTTTTGTTTCTTTGTAGTTTTTTGTGTTTTTGTGTAGTCATGTTGTTTTCTGTGTAGTCATTTTGTTCTTTGTAGTTTTTTTTTGAATTATTTTGTGTTTCTTTGTTGTCATTTTGTGTTTCTGTGTAGTCATTTTGTGTTTCTGTGTAGTCATTTTGTGTTTCTTTGTAGTCATGTTGTGTTTTTTTGAAGTTATTTTGTGTTTCTTTGTTGTCATTTTGTGTTTCTGTGTAGTCATTTTGTGTGTCTGTGTAGTCATTTTGTGTTTCTGTGTAGTCATGTTGTGTTTTTTTGAAGTTATTTTGTGTTTCTTTGTAGTCATGTTGTGTCTCTTTGTAGTCATATTGTGTCTCTTTGTAGTCATGTTGTGTCTCTTTATAGTCATTTTATGTCTCTTTATAGTCATTTTATGTCTCTTTGTAGTCATGTTGTGTCTCTTTGTAGTCATGTTGTGTCTCTTTATATTCATTTTATGTCTCTTTGTAGTCATGTTGTGTCTCTTTATAGTCATTTTGTGTCTCTTTGTAGTTATTTTGTGTTTCTTTGTAGTCATGTTGTGTCTCCTTATAGTCATTTTGTGTCTCTTTGTAGTCATTATATCTCTTTGTGGTCATTTTGTGTTTCTCTGTAGTCATTCTATCTCTTTGTAGTCATGTTGTGTCTCTTTGTAGTTATATTGTGTCTCTTTGTAGTCATGTTG
Source organism: Sebastolobus alascanus (assembly GCA_916701645.2). NCBI lineage: Eukaryota > Metazoa > Chordata > Actinopteri > Perciformes > Sebastidae > Sebastolobus > Sebastolobus alascanus. The sequence goes on from CAKAOJ020000506.1 coordinate 225,992, forward strand.
GGTTTCTTTGAAGTTATTTTGTTTCTTTGTAGTCATTTTGTGTTTCTGTGTAGTCATTTTGTGTTTCTGTGTAGTCATTTTGTTTCTTTGTAGTCATGTTGTGTTTTTTTGAAGTTATTTTGTGTTTCTTTGTTGTCATTTTGTGTTTCTGTGTAGTCATTTTGTGTTTCTGTGTAGTCATTTTGTGTTTCTGTGTAGTCATGTTGTGTTTTTTTGAAGTTATTTTGTGTCTCTTTATATTCATTTTATGTCTCTTTGTAGTCATGTTGTGTCTCTTTATAGTCATTTTGTGTCTCTTTGTAGTTATTTTGTGTTTCTTTGTAGTCATGTTGTGTCTCCTTATAGTCATTTTGTGTCTCTTTGTAGTCATTATATCTCTTTGTGGTCATTTTGTGTTTCTCTGTAGTCATTCTATCTCTTTGTAGTCATGTTGCGTCTCTTTGTAGTCATGTTGTGTCTCTTTGTAGTTATATTGTGTCTCTTTGTAGTCATGTTGGGTTTCTTTGAAGTTATTTTGTGTTTCTTTGTAGTCATTTTGTGTTTCTGTGTAGTCATTTTGTGTTTCTTTGTAGTCATGTTGTGTTTCTTTGAAGTTATTTTGTGTCTCTTTATAGTCATGTTGTGTCTCTTTGTAGTCATGTTGTGTCTCTTTATAGTCATGTTGTGTCTCTTTGTAGTCATGTTGTGTCTTTATAGTCATGTTGTGTCTCTTTGTAGTCATGTTGTGTCTCTTTGTGTTATTCAGTGACCACCAGATTTGATTATTATTCAAAATAATATTCTGAACATCCTACAGATTGAAAAGGAAATGATTTAACCTTTCTTCACTACTGTTTTGAACATGATGGTCCAATAGTCCAGTAATCACTCTGTTTTTGGTCTCCTCCAGCTCCTGAAGGAAACATCTGTCTCTTTAGTTGTTAAAGGCTCCCCTATGTTCACCAGCTGGTCTAAATATAAAATATATAATAGAAAAATGTATTGAGATATCATAGAAAATTATAAAAAATATATAATAGAATAATGTACTGAGATATCATAGAAAATTATAAAAAATATATAATAGAAAAATATACTGAGATATCATAGAAACATATGTAGAAAAATATATGCTAAGAAAAATAGCATGGTAAAAAGTATTGAAAAATATCATCAAAAAATGTACTTAGATATCATATAAAATTATAAAATTATATATAATAGAAAAATGTACTGAGATATCATCGAAAATTCTAAAAAAAATATATATATATAATAGAAAAATGTACTGAGATATCATAGAAAATTCTAAAAAAATATATAATAGAAAAATGTACTGAGATATCATAGAAAATTATAAAAGAAATATATAATAGAAAAATGTGTTGAATGTCAGATAAATACAAAAACATTACAAGAATAAATTCAACAACTTTAAGTTTGTAATGTATGAGTCCAAAGTGCTTCTCTCTGTAGTAGAAGTCCGTCCCTATCACCACCCCTAGTTTGGAACCACACATATCAAATATTAGTTCTCAGCCCACATGTTTAATTATGGCGTGGGCAGACATTACACAACACCGCGAGGACGCGGACAACATTTCCACATCTGATAACTTGCATTTTAGACAAAAAAAACAAAAATAATCTGTCTGGAGCCGCAAAACATTTGATCATTGTGATGAAGGTAACACAGTTTATAGTCTAAGTATATAGTATATAAGTCTAATGCAGTGAGGGCCCAAGTGCAAATGTACTACGGGGTATTAGGGTCACATTGAGGGAAAAAAAATCAGAGATTTACAGAAAAAAAGTCATAATATTACGAGAATAAAGTCATAACTTAACATGAAAAAAAAGTTGTAATATTAAGAGAATAAATTCATTACTTAAAGAGAAAAAAAGTTGTAATATTACGAGAATAAAGTCAGAACTTTACAAGAAAAAAGTCGTAATATTACGAGAATAAAGTCAGAACTTTACAAGAAAAAAAGTCGTAATATTACGAGAATAAAGTCAGAACTTTACGAGAAAAAAAAGTTGTAATATTAAGAGAATAAAGTCATAACTTTACAAGAAAAAAAAAGTCATAATATAATGAGAATAAAGTCATAACTTTACAAGAAAAAAAAGTCGGAATATTACGAGAATAGGGTCAGAACTTTACGAGAAAAAAAGAAAATAACACTTAAAATTACTACTTTATGATATTATGACTTCATTCTCGTAATATTACGACTTTAATCTCTAAATCTCAGATGTATTTTTTTTCCTCTATGTGGCCCTCATACTCCGTCGTACCATAGACCTACAACAATGATAAATAAAAATGAAAATGTAAACAAAAGAACAGTTATATATATATAACAGTAAGGGGCTAAAGAGCCGCAGGTCGCTGACCTCCGGTTTAGGGCTTCCATACCATAATATTAGGAAGTTGTAACACTCCCTGCTGAGGGGGACATTTTTTGTAAGCTGAAATTATTGGAAATGATTGATTTGCTCTCATCAACAATTAGGAATAAATGTGGTTCAGGGTCACAGATGCAGGTGACACATTAACACTTGGCCTGTAGACACACATAGGTACACAAACAGCATCTACAAGTTATCAGATGTGGAAATGTGTTGTAACGTCTGCCCACGCCATAATCAAACATGTGGGCTGAGAACTAATATTTGATATGTGTGGTTCCAAACTAGGTCTTACGAGGACATTTAGCATGTTGTGAACTCATCTGTCTTTTTCATGAATAAAAGTTAAGTTATGGTATTCGTTCAAAGATTAAAACATACAAGGATAAAAAGATAACGGGTAGAAACATTCTAAGGTAATGTAAACACAATGATTAATATTTCCAGGTGATTATACACTAAAGAAAACATACTTATTAAAATTATATTCCAATTTCTGCCAATAGATCCCCCCTAAATGTTTCACACTGTTCTTTTAAAAAGAAAAGACAGAGAAGAAGAAGCTCACAGATGTTAAATAAAATAAATAAATAAATCTACAAAACAGCCTGAAATTAGATTGTTTTTATTGTTCAACTTTAATGTGATGCCTCTTTTTTTATTGTAAGTGATTTTTTTTTTTAATTCAAATACCAAATTTTTTTTATATTTTAGACACATTTCATACTGTGTAGTTGCACTAAAGCGCTGAAACGTGAGCACACATTTTATCCAGGTGACCGGAGGTAGCACCACCCTCCTCCTCCTCCTCCTCCTCCTCCTCCTCCTCCTCCTCTTCCTCCTCCTCTTCCTCTTCCTCTTCCTGGACTTTGACCATGCAGCGCCTGCGGGAGACTCACAAACACCCGACAGGTATGCAGACGTGTTAATACATGTTGTGTTTGACTTTATATCACATATAAAATATAGTTTTTTATTATAAAAACAATACGATCAACCGCTGTTTGGTCTCCTCTGTGCCACAGATGTGAGGAGAGGAAAACGTGCACGATCACAGTATGGAGGTTAATGATGCAGAACATGTGTTATAATGGATTTAATCAGTCTATATTGTACCCGGAGATGTTGAACCCCTGAAGCTAAGAGTCTGCTGTTGTTTGGAGATCAAAATAGATCTTTTTTCTTTAATGCACATTATCAGTTCTTTTGTTACTAATGAAAGTGAAACTAAACTCTCGAGCCGAGGACACACAGTGCTCACTGTCTGTTTTTATATTGACTGTATAAGTCAGAGATTCTCTGACAGGTAGGAATTATAAGAAACTGTGCTGTATCATTAAAAAGTGCATAACTACAGACGGGGACCGTTTGCAGCAGTAATACAAGCATATTTTGTCCATTACTCCCACCTAGAGTTAGAAACTCTGATAGGATTGTGACACACAGCAATAACTTCATTATTTTTAACCCTCTGGGGTCTGAGCCAATATTACGACTTTTTTTCTTGTAAAATTATGACTTTATTCTCTTAATATTACAACTTTTTTCTTGTAAAGTTACGACTTTATTCTCTTAGTATTACAACTTTTTTCTCGTAAACTTATGACTTTATTTTCATAATATTACGACTTTATTCTCTAAATCTCAGATATATTTTTTTTCCTCAATGTGGCCCTCATACTCTGTCGTACCATAGACCTACAACAATGATAAATAAAAATGAAAATGTAAACAAAAGAACAGTTATATATATATAACAGTTAGGGGCTAAAGAGCCGCAGGTCGCTGACCTCCGGTTTAGGGCTTCCATACCATAATATTAGGAAGTTGTAACACTCCCTGCTGAGGGGGACATTTTTTGTAAGCTGAAATTATTGGAAATGATTGATTTGCTCTCATCAACAATTAGGAATAAATGTGGTTCAGGGTCACAGATGCAGGTGACACATTAACACTTGGCCTGTAGACACACATAGGTACACAAACAGCATCTACAAGTTATCAGATGTGGAAATGTGTTGTAACGTCTGCCCACGCCATAATCAAACATGTGGGCTGAGAACTAATATTTGATATGTGTGGTTCCAAACTAGGTCTTACGAGGACATTTAGCATGTTGTGAACTCATCTGTCTTTTTCATGAACTCTTAAAAAAGCCTCTAGGATCAGCTGGAAAATGGGTCAAAATAATGGGTTAAAATGCAAAGGGAAAATCGTGCAGTAATAAATAAATGCATAAATACATACATTTAAAAATAAATAGTAATTTTTATTAATAAAATAAAAATGCACAATTTAATACATAAATGAGAAATGCAAAAATAAATATGACATAAATGCATCAAATTATATAAAAATAAATGAATGAAAGGGAAGATTAGAAATAAGTTAAATAAGTTAAAGTAAATAAATTAGGGAATTAATACAAAGATAAATAAATAAATATCAATTTATGTCATAATTTATCAATTAATTAATGGCTACAATTATTTTTGATATTATTTTTGCTACATTTAACGACATATTTATTTATTGATTGATTGATTTTTGATTTGGCAGGTTACATCCTCCCTAAAGGAGAACTACACAAATCCGCTCCCTCTGTAGAGGTCATAAAGTTATGACTTTTTCTCTTTTTTTTCTTATAAAGTTCCGACTTTATTCTCGTAATATTACGACTTTTTTTCTTGAAATAGTATGACATTTTTCATGTGTTCAAAATGTACTTTAAAGTGAGATTTGTCAAGTATTTAATACTCTTATCAACATGGGAGTGGACAAATATGCTGCTTTTTGCAAATGTATGTATATATTTATTATTGTAAATCAATTAAAAACACAAAACAATGACAGATACTGTCCAGAAACCCTCAAATGTAAAAAAAAAAAAAAAAAAAGAGAAAAAAAAATCTGAAAAATGTGAAAAAAAATGTCCACAATAATGTCCAAAAAAAGTTTAAAAAATGTCCAAAAAATTGAAAAATGTCCGAAAAATGTAAAAAAAAAAGTCTGAAAAATGTAAAACGTAAAAAAATGGAAAAAAAAAAAAAAGTTGGAATAATGTCGAAAAAAAAAAAAAATGTCCGAAAAATGGAAAAAAAAAAAAAAAAAAAAATTTTCGCAATATGTCCGAAAAACTCTAAAAAATGTAACAAAAAAAAAATCGAAAAATGTCTGAAAAATTTCAAAAAAATTAAAAAAAATCTCTGAAAAATTAAAAAAAAAAAAAAAAGTCTGAAAAATGTCCGAAAAATGTAAAAACAAAAATTTGAATGTCCAAAAAATTAAAAAAAAAAAAAAAAAAAGTTCGAATAATGTCCAAAAAAAAGTCTGAAGATTTCAAAAAAATTGAAAAATGCCTGAAAAATGTAAAAAAAAAAAAAGTCTGAAAAATATCCCAAAATTGTAAAAAAAATAAAAAAGTCTGAAAAATGTCCAACAAATGTAAAAAGAAAAGTCTGAAAAATGTCCAAAAAAATGTAAAAAAAAAAAAAAAAGTTTGAATAATGTCGGAAAAAAATTGAAAATATCTGAAAAATGTCAAAAAAAATCAAGAAAAATATTGTCCAGAAACCCTCACAGGTACTGCGTTTAGCATAAAAAATATGCTCAAATCATAACATGGCAAACTGCAGCCCAACAGGCAACAACAGCTGTCAGTGTGTCAGTGTGCTGACTTCACTATGACTTGCCCCAAACTGTATGTGATTATCATGAAGTGGGCCTCAAACAGATGTGATGTGTTATTTTTTGTACTGTTAGCTGTTAAAGACATTAGAGTGAAGTGCATGAGTATATATTTCTGTATTATCGTTCTTCAGAGCTCCAGGATGCTTCAGGTGACGGACAGACAGTCATCTGGTGCCTTCACTGTCCTGGTCGTCCTCGCTCTGATACCCTCATGTAGAGGTGAGTTAAACACACCGCCAACAGTCTACTCTATGGTAACATATGTGTTAGTGTGTTTACATCAGAAACCTGTTTGTTGTCAGGTCGGTCTGAGGCGATCGGTCCATCTCAGCCAATAGTGGCGACGGTGGGCGATGACATCGTTCTGCCGTGTCACCTGGAGCCCGTCCTGAACGCTGTAGACATGACCGTGGAGTGGGCGAGGCCCGACCTGGACCCCAGGTTTGTCCTCGTGTGGCGCGACGGCGTGGAGCTGGAGAGTAAAAAACATCCGTCCTACAGAGGGAGAACGTCTCTGTCCACCGAGGGACTGAAGCTCGGAGACGTTTCGCTGAAACTCTCCATGGTGGAAATATCAGACGAGGGAACGTACAGGTGCTTCATCCCAGAGTTAGATAGAGCTCCTGCTGTTCAGCTTACTGTCGGTGAGTGCTGTGTTTTTTCACCTGGATTTGCACAAGTAATAATAGTAACGCGGCAGTTAAGCATAACAACTGTGGTTTATATGTTATGAAAAGATATAGATATCAGGGCGCTGCAGATTTGGCCCCTGAGGGGCTCGGCTGCCATTTTTAAAAATGACCGCTAAATAGGCGCTAAATATTCCAGAAAACTGACTTTTTTGAGTCTTGGTGATTTCCAAGGTGTGTTCAAGCTGATCAGATCAGATGTCAGAAGATCACAGACATGTTTTTATTACCTCTTTATTTTTTAAGGGAAAACCAAATAAAAGGAGCATGAAGGTCACTTCAAGGTCAAACTTCACCCCCTTTTGCCTTCATGATAGAATGACAACCAATGTTCAACCTGTGACTAGACGTTAGCGGCGCGTTGAACCGGAACCGGTGTTTTGGTAACGGAAAAAAATGGTACCAGAACATCTCTTGGGTTCTCCCATCATGCAACGCTGTGGGGACATCGACTAAATGGACGTTTGAATCACTTCTTGTTTTGGGGCCAAAACTATTTCAAATGTAAATAAAACATTTGGTGAATTATGCGTTTTTTAATCTGTTAGAATATTTATTATTGAAGTAAAAACATCAATATAACAGCTGATTTAACCAGTGATGTGTGTGTGTGTATAGATTTAATATTACGTTACGGTTGTCCAGAGAAGAACGTTACTGCAGTGCTAGTTAGCCAGGCACGCTAACATTAGCACGTCTAACCACTGCTTCTCATCTTCAGGTGCCGTCTCCTCACCTGTAATCCAGATGAGCCAAAGCGGCGGCGGCGGCGTGTTGTTACAGTGTGAGTCTGAGGGCTGGTATCCAGAGCCGGAGGTGTTGTGGCTGGACGGGGAGGGAGAGCTGCTCTCTGCTGGACCGACAGAGACACTCAGACGTCCTGATGACCTCTATACTGTCAGCAGCAGACTGACGGTGGAGGAGAGACACGGCAACAACTTCACATGTAGAGTCCAACAGAAGAACATCAACCAGACCAGAGAGACACACGTCCATGTTCCAGGTACATCTGCTTTAGATGTTCATGATTACTGAGAGAGACAGTTTGGTTCAGTCTGTGCTCAGTTATTACTGTCCGCTCAAGGAAGTCTCGTGGTTGCAGTGAAACTATTTTATTGACTGTTTTATAGCGTCATTGTACGACGGAGAAGAATCACACGGATCTGATGGGGAAACTGACTCTTTAGTGGAGGAGGAAATTACTTTTTATGACTTTATTCTGGTGATATTACGACTTTTTTTCTCGGAAACTTATGACTTTATTCTCGTAATATTACGACTTTATTTTCATAATATTATGACTTATTTTTCTCGTAATATTATGACTTTTTTCTCGTAATTTTATGACTTTTTTCTCGTAATATTATGACTTTATTCTCGTAATATTATGACTTTTTTTCTCGTAATATTATGACCTTATTGTCGTAATATTACGACTTTTTTTCTCGGAAACTTATGACTTTTTTCTCGTAATATTATGACTTTATTCTCATAATATTACGACTTTTTCTCGGAAAATTATGACTTTATTCTCATAATATTACGATTTTATTCTCATAATATTATGACTTATTTTTCTCGTAATATTATGACTTTTTTCTCGTAATATTATGACTTTATTCTCATAATATTACGACTTTTTCTCGGAAAATTATGACTTTATTCTCATAATCGTACGACTTTATTCTCATAATATTATGACTTATTTTTCTCGTAATATTATGACTTTTTTCTCGTAATATTATGACTTTATTCTCATAATATTACAACTTTTTCTCGGAAACTTATGACTTTATTCTCATAATATTACGACTTTATTCTCATAATATTATGACTTATTTTTCTCGTAATATTATGACTTTTTTCTCGTAATCTCAGATTTTTTTTCTCCTCAATGTGGCCCTAATACCCTGTCGTATCATCGACTACTGACTCCCTTTAACCTGTAGGGGGGCGCAAGTGATCAACAACCGCTGCGAGGGATGTCACGAGAACCAGTACTTCGTTACCAAGTTGACGCCAAAATTCTGAAAAACATGACGGTTCTCCTTTTCCTACAGTACTGCAGGAACCGCCAGAGCTCGAGACTAACGTCGTCCTGCAGGATGAGAGCTAGTTAACGTTAGCTGTTAGCTGTGAGCTGTTAGCTGTTAGCTGTTAGCTGTTAGCTTCGTGCAGGACTGTGCTGCTTACCAGCTGCTAACGGCTAACGCTAACTAGCTCTCGTCCTTCCGGGAGGTGCCATTGATTTACATTATGATCTCTCTTTTTACTTTAAAGCCCCGATTCCAACTTTCCCCCGGAACTAAAAACCTTTTGACGAACTCATTGCATTTTGAGTGCAGGGACCATCTACATTAAGTTCTGGGACATTTTACGGGGCCTTTTTACCCCACAAAAAGACCCTGGTTGGGGGGTAGTACTTTCTGAAAGTACAGGTACTTTCAGGGAACTTTTGCAGGGATGATCATCGCTGATTGGTAAAACACAAATCTCCCTTTAAGGTGCATTTTGAACAGAAATATCTTAATCGATTGACAGCCCTACTTCATGGTAAAAGGCATTTCTGGTAATCCACTGTAGTCTGTTAGAGGCCACATTATGTACTTTATCGTGGCTCAAAAACTGACATCCATAGAAAAGTCTGGTCTCATTTTGAACCAGAACATCTGCAGATTAATTCCACATCCGATATGTTATGATCCACTAAAGTTAGGCTCGATACTAGATGAATAAATCCCTGTTTTTCTTCGCCGCCGTCTTGACTGTGAGGGAGCCGGAAGGGACAACACAGAGAGATTCACACCTGGAGGACATCTGCACTTTTACTAGTATGAACATGTTGTGTTTTACCATTTCAGATCATTTCTTCATGGTCCCCAGTACTCCCAGTACTCTCAGTACCCCTGGTGTTATTATCGGTCCAGTTATTGGCTGCGCTGCGTTGGTGTTTATTCCTGCACTTCTCTTCGTTGTGTGGAAATGGAGACAAAAGAAATTCAGTAAGTCACAAATGAATTCTTTCTAAATGTTCAGTGTACTGATGCATGATGACGAGTGTTAATTCCATCGTTTTAAAGTAGAGTATTTGTGTACAGAAACCAAGAGGAGAAGCCCAGAGGACGGAGCTGACCAGACGGTCTCATCTAAACCTTACAACACAGGATCTCAGGTGGTGATGGAAGGAGGAGGAGAAAGTGAACCGCTCGTGGCGGGAAGAGAAGAAGAAGAGAATAACGTGGACGATAGAGGAGAGGAGGGTGAACGTAAAGAGGAAACACAACGCGATGAGTTTGTGACGGAACCAGACGTGGACGGAGCAGACGGAGGGACGGGAATCAAATCCATAAAGCAGGACATGGTGGGAAGACAAGTAAAAAACGACGGGGACGAGGGTGGAGGAGATCAGGCGGTGAAACCAGTAGAGGAAGATTCAGGATTTCCTCTGGTGCTGGTTACAGAAGGACTGAAAGAGCAGCTGCCAAATGTCCACGAGCATCAGGAGGTACAGAAAGAAGGAGAAACACAGCAAGACCCCATGGACCATGTGGACAAGAAAGAAGAAAAGAAAGAGAACGAGCAGAAAGAAGTAACTTCTGGATGGAAGGAACAGAAGAAGAACTCGAGAGAACGAATGCAACCGGAGGTAGAAAGACAGAGCGTGGAGCTTCAATCAAAGACGCAGAAAAGAAAAGACGAGGAAAAGCTCAAACAACAGAAAGGAGGTGTTTCAGAAGACAGGAAACAGGAGGGGAGTAAAGCAGAACACGAGGAAAAGATGGAAAACTATCAGGAGGGAACGCAGAGTAACGTTAGGACAACGACAGGAAGGAAAGCAGAGAACCACAAGGAGCAAATAAATGTGAAACTGAAGAAGACCGAGGAAAAGAGGGAGCTTCAGAGGCAAGAAGTAGAGGATAAAGACCTCAGAACACAGGAAGGAGTTTTAGATGCCAGCAGACAAGAAGCAGAATATCTGGATGAGAAAGGAAAACATCAGGAGGGAAACCAGAGCGACCGTACGACAACGACAGGAAGGAAAGCAGAGAAGAAGAAGGAGCAAATGAATGAGACTGTGAAGGAGACGGAGGACGAGAGGCAAGAAGAGATAAAGCGGGATGAAGAGAAGATAGAGCTCCAAACACAGGAAGGAGATGGCAGCAAAGATCAGGAGGGAAACCAGAGGGACTTTACTAGAAAGGTGCAAATCAATGAGAAATCAAAGGAGACTGAGAGAGAGAATCAGCCTCCATCAGCCAGTAGGGAAGTTACAGAGAGACCAGACCTCAAAATACATCAAGAAACAGCAGGGAGGGAAAACCAGGAGCTCCAACAGGAGGAAGAATCAGAGAAAAATCCTGAAGAAACCAAAAAGCAGCCAGAGCGATGCACCATGGGTAAAGAAGGACGGGGAGACGGGATGGACGAAGGAGCTGATGCTGATGAAAATCAAAAGAAATCCAAGCAACTAGTGGACGTAATAGAAGAGGAATCCTCCCAGCGTCTCACAGACGGAGGAGTTAAGAGTCAGGAAGTAGAGCAGGAGGAGCCGATGGAGTTAAACACAAGACCTCAGTTAAAAGCCAAGAGAGGAGTAAAACAACAGAAACTAAAGCAGAAGTTCCCTGTGGTCGAGAGGAAGAAGAGGCATCGAGAGGAAGGTGCACACACCGAAGACTTCCAGGAAGCCAAAAAAAGAACTTATGACGATCAGATGGAGTACCAAGAAGTAAGAGGAGAACCTGAAGGAGTCGGATTGAATTCACAACAGGATCTTCTGAGTCAGGCAGACCAACAGGAGGAGCTGATGGAGGAGCTGATGGAGGCTTAGGAGACAAGAAGAAGAAGAAGAAGAAGAAGAAGAAGAAGAAGAAGAAGAAGAAGAAGAAGAAGAAGAAGAAGAAGAAGGAGGAGGAGGAGAAGGAGAAGAAGAAGGAGAAGAAGAAGAAGAAGAAGAAGAAGAAGAAGAAGAAGAAGAAGAAGACTAATGTATCTCCATTCACTGAGGTCTTGTTCAAGATTTCAACCATAAAAAATATCACTGACTGTAATATTTTATTTTCTCAGGACCAGGGTATAAAACCCCCAAAACTAAATGCACTGATGGGATTTCACCCAATGGACGTTGGTCTTTTCCTTTTAATTTATAGGCTAAACGCCCAGACACACCAACCCAACATCAGAAAACTAGCAGCGACGAAGGTCGACCATTGAGTCGCCTCACGTCGTCTTTGTCTTGACCAAAAAGCTGTACTCAAACACACCGCAACAAGACGCCAGAAAATGTCTTGTTCCAACCCAAATCTCATCAATTTACTGTGAGGAAACACCAGGCAGGATAAACACTCTAAGTTGGTATAGCAACATATTCACCATCACCAAAACAGACAGGAACACATGGATAGATAAATAAATAAACCTCAGACTAAAAAGGGAGGTTTTGAGTTTCTAGATCTAGTTTTAGAAAAGCTAGAAATCTTATGTTAGGTAACGTTAGCTAATGTTGTTTTGCCTTTGTAAGCCTGAGTGACGTATTAATGTGTGAAACTGTAAATGCAGATTGTTGAAAACAGTTTTGTGTTGATATTTTTATTGTATATGTTTCTATATTGTGATGTGTTTATCGTTCTCCACGTCTTCTACAGTATCTTGAATGTGCAGCGTGAGATCAGGTGATGAATTAGTGTTCAGTGATGAAATCATTTTAAATAAATGTCAATTTTTTTTCTAATATCCATTTATTTTTTCCCTGAAGCATCACAGTTTTGTTGTTGTTTTTTTTCGGTTATCATCCAAAGAACACAAGATGAAAATGCAGAAGCAGGCGACATTTGTAGAAACTTGATATTTTCCAGCCTCCACGATGTCGTCCACGCTGTCGGGACGGGAACGGACGTACTTTTGCAGTATTTCTTAAATGAAAGGAAGCTGCTGAGGTCGCCTTCTTTATGTGAGATTTAATATGTGAGACGATGCCCAGGCTCATGACTTCTGATCTGACCTTTGGGATCAAAACTGTCAAGTTTGGTGAGAATTGGCTCTCTTTTTCAATCAATCAATCAATCAATCCATCAATCAATTAAACTTTATTTATATAGCACCTTTCAAACAAGTCAAAGTATTGTGTATTATGTACAGACGATTGACAAAATGTAGAATTTTAAAGACTAATGCACACCAAAACAACGGAGATAAAAGTTAATTGAATAAGAAAGCAATAAAAGATGGGTTATTTAAGATAATAAAATAAAATAAAATACAAGGAATAAAAAAATAAATTAAAAAAAATGAATAATAATAACAAAAAAATATGAAACTACACAAAATAAGCAGATTGTATTAAAATAATGAAATATTAATAAAATAAAAGAGATAATGATCAGCAATAAAATATTGATTAAACAAAATAGAGTAAAATAAATAAACACTAAAAAATAATAATAATAAAAAAATTATAATTATTATAATATATAATTATAATAATTATTATTTATTATTACCTTTATTATTATTTATTTATTTTTATTATTATTATTATATAGATGAGTGTATATATGTATATACAACCATAAAATTATAAAAGCCAGACTAAATAGATGTTTTTTTGTTTGTGGACCAACTAATAAAAAAATGTCTCACCATTTAATTAAAGAAAGTCAGTCTGAATCCAGTTGTTTATTGCAGCCAAACCAGATCGGTTCTAATGAACCAAGTAATAATCTAGTGCCCTCAAACTGGACTAAATCAGGATGATGAGAAATGTTTATGAATATATATCATCATATATCATTTTTTAAAATACAAATCTGTTTTATTTTTTTATCAAACAAGTTCTTCCAGCTGTCCTGTGTTTAAGGAGCCAGTTTAAACCAGTGTGAGTCTCAGAGTGAACCAGTAGACGGCACCAGTGAGGTGAAACTGATGAGCGTTAAAGCAGTCTGGACCACAGCAGAGGACCACAGCCTGTTATTATGGAAACACTGGGGACATTTATAGACTCATAGTCTGTGTTTTTCTCCCCGACACACTAAGAGTTATGTAACTGAAGGGATGACGTCAAATGTTCTCAGTCTCATGTTTATATGTATATAAATAAAATTAATAAAATATCACACTGAAGGTTAGTAACTATAATTAGGATTAAAGGAACATTTAATATCTTTCTTTTTTTTTTTTTTTGTCGACTCATTTAAGCCATACATGTACTTTGTTCTCCAAGCCAAACAGACATAATAATAATAATAATAATAATAATAATAATAATAATAATAATAATAATAATAATAATAATAATAATGGCA
>CAKAOJ020000507.1:0-247275 GCA_916701645.2 Sebastolobus alascanus
AAATAGTTTCGAAAATTTTGAAAAAAAATAGTTAAAAATTTGGAATTTCGAAAAAAAACTTAAATTTTTTCAAAAATGTTTGAAAATTTTTTCTTTTTTTTAAAAATTTTACTTTTTTAAAAATCATTTTTAAAAAATTTTCGAAAATTGAGAAATTTAAAAGATTTTTTTAAAAGAAAGAAGCTTTCATTTTTTTTAAAAATTTTAATTTTTAAAATTTTTTCAAATTTTTTTGAAAACATGAAAAAATACTCAAAAAAATTTTGAAAAAAATTAATATTTCAAAATTTTTAAAGAAAAAACATTATTTTATTAATTTTGGAAAAAAAAAATTTAAAATTTTCAATTTTCATGAAAAAAAATGCTTTATGATTTTTTTTTGAAAAATTTTTGAAAAATTCGTAAAAAAATTCATAAAAGTGTCGAAAATTTCTAAAAAAGCATAGTATATTTTTCGAAATTTTGAAAAAAAAACTAGTTTTAAAAACGTCAATTTTTGAAAAAAACTGTAAAATTGACTTTTTTGAAAATTTTTAAAATATTCTAAAAAATTCATGAAAATGCGAAAATTTTTAAAAAAAAATAGTTTTTCACATTTTTGAAAAAAAACTCGTTTAAAATTTCGACATTTTAAAAAGCATTTAGATATTTTTTGAAAATTATGAAAATTTTTGATTTTTTTTAAAATGTCAAGTATAATGCCTTTTTTTATAAAGCATTTATACCTGCATTTTTTTGAAAGCGGTTTTTTTGCTTTTTTTATGAAAAACTAAAAAAATATTATAAATTTCAAAAATTTCTAAAAAAGGCATAGTATAGTTTTCGAAAATTTTGAAAAAAAAATAGTTTAAAAAATTGTCAATTTTTGAAAAAAACATTAATTGACTTTTTTTGAAAAATTTTTAAAATATTCAAAAAAATTCATAATTAGAATTAAAATTTTTAAAAAAGGATGAAGCTTCATTCATTTTAAAAAAACCATTTAAAATTTGACATTTTTTTAAAAATATTTAAAATGACTTTTCATGAAAATTTCGAAAATTTCGGTTTTTTTAAAAAGTCAAGTATAATGCCTTTTTTATGAAAAAGCATTTATATTGCATTTTTTTAAATATTTTTTTGAAAAATTTTTATGAAAAAAGCATGCAAAATATTCTAAAAAAATTTAATTAAATTGAAAAAATTTTAAAAAGGATGAAGCTTCATTCTTTTTCATTTTTAATTTCGAAAATTTTTGTAAAAAAAATTCATAGTATGATTTTTTGAAAATTTTTGAAAAAAACTGGTTTTTTTTAAAAAACCAGTAATTCCTTTTTCATGAAAAACACATTTATCCCTGAATTTTTTTACGAATTTTTCCCAAGATGACTTTTTTTTGTTTCATAAAAAATGCATTATAGAATTTTAAAATTTCGAAAAAACATAAAGTCGTCGAAATTTGGGGGAAAAAAAATCAGTTAAATTTTGATTTTATGAAAAAAACATATATAGTTCTTTTTATAAAAATTTTGAAAAAACTAGTTTTTTTTCCCCAAATTAAAGAAGACTATTATGCCCTTTTTTTATGAAAATTTTCGAATTTTTCCTAATTTTTTTTGAAAATTTTTGAAAATTATGACCCTGAAAATTTCGAAAATTTGAAAAAAATTTAGTTAAATTCGAAAAATTTTTGAAAAAAACATAAACTTGATTTTTTGAAAAAAACCATTTAAAAAAGTTTTTCAAAAAAGACACTATATATGCTTTCATGAAAATTTTCGAAATTTTAAACTGATTTTTTTACCAAATTGACAGCTATATTGCTTTTTTCATGAAAATTTTAAAAATTTGTAAAAAAATGTCATAGTATAGAATTTCCAAAATTGTCATGAAAAAAGGCATAGTATAGTCTGTCGATTAATTTGGTGGAAAAAAAACTCAGTTTAAAATTTCGTCAATTTTCATGAAAAAAGACATGCTATAGTATGACTTTCATGAAAATGTTCGAAATTTTAAACTGAGTTTTTTTTCCACCAAATGAATCGACAGACTATACTATGCCTTTTTTCATGAAAATGTTCGACATTCTATACCATGACATTTTTTTACGAATATTTTCGACATGCTATAGTATGACTTTTTTCATGAAAATTTTCGAAAATATTCGTAAAAAAATGTCATAGTATAGAATGTCGAAAATTTTCATGAAAAAAGGCATAGTATAGTCTGTCGATTAATTTGTTTGAAAAAAAACTCAGTTTAAAATTTCGTCAATTTTCATGAAAAAAGACATGCTATAGTATGACTTTCATGAAAATTTACGAAATTTTAAACAGTTAATTTTCCACCAAATTAATCGACAGACTATACTATGCCTTTTTTCATTAAAATTATCGACATTCTATACTATGACATTTTTTTACGAATATTTTCGACATGCTATAGTATGACTTTTTTCATGAAAATATTCATAAAAAAATGTCATAGTATAGAATTTCGAAAATTGTCATGAAAAAAGGCATAGTATAGTCTGTCGATTAATTTGGTGGAAAAAAAACTCAGTTTAAAATTTCGGCAATTTTCATGAAAAAAGACATGCTATAGTATGACTTTCATGAAAATGTTCGAAATTTTAAACTGAGTTTTTTTTCCACCAAATGAATCGACAGACTATACTATGCCTTTTTTCATGAAAATGTTCGACATTCTATACCATGACATTTTTTTACGAATATTTTCGACATGCTATAGTATGACTTTTTTCATGAAAATTTTCATGAAAAAAGGCATAGTATAGTCTGTCGATTAATTTGTTTGAAAAAAAACTCAGTTTAAAATTTCGTCAATTTTCATGAAAAAAGACATGCTATAGTATGACTTTCATGAAAATTTTCGAAATTTTAAACTGAGTTTTTTTTCCACCAAATTAATCGACAGACTATTCTATGCCTTTTTTCATGAACATTTTCGACATTCTATACCATGACATTTTTTTACGAATATTTTCGACATGCTATAGTATGACTTTTTTCATGAAAATTTTCGAAAATATTCGTAAAAAAATGTCATAGTATAGAATGTCGAAAATTTTCATGAAAAAAGTCATGTCGAAAATATTCGTAAAAAAATGTCATAGTATAGAATGTCGAAAATTTTAATGAAAAAAGGCATAGTATAGTCTGTCGATTCATTTGGTGGAAAAAAAACTCAGTTTAAAATTTCGACATTTTTGTGAAAAAGTCATACTATACTATGACTTTTCATGAAAATTGACGAAAATTTAAACTGAGTTTTTTTTCCACCAAATGAATCGACAGACTATACTATGCCTATTTTCATGAACATTTTCGACATTCTATACCATGACATTTTTTTACGAATATTTTCGACGTGCTATAGTATGACTTTTTTCATGAAAATATTCATAAAAAAATGTCATAGTATAGAATTTCCAAAATTGTCATGAAAAAAGGCATAGTATAGTCTGTCGATTAATTTGGTGGAAAAAAAACTCAGTTAAAATTTCGTCAATTTTCATGAAAAAAGACATGCTATAGTATGACTTTCATGAAAATGTTCGAAATTTTAAACTGAGTTTTTTTTCCACCAAATGAATCGACAGACTATACTATGCCTTTTTTCATGAACATTTTTGACATTCTATAACATGACATTTTTTTACGAATATTTTCGACGTGCTATAGTATGACTTTTTTCATGAAAATATTCATAAAAAAATGTCATAGTATAGAATTTCCAAAATTGTCATGAAAAAAGGCATAGTATAGTCTGTCGATTAATTTGGTGGAAAAAAAACTCAGTTTAAAATTTCGTCAATTTTCATGAAAAAAGACATGCTATAGTATGACTTTCATGAAAATGTTCGAAATTTTAAACTGAGTTTTTTTTCCACCAAATGAATCGACAGACTATACTATGCCTTTTTTCATGAAAATTTTCGACATTCTATACTATGACATTTTTTTACGAATATTTTCGAAAATTTTCATGAAAAAAGTCTTACTATAGCATGTCGAAAATATTCGTAAAAAAATGTCATAGTATAGAATGTCGAAAATTTTAATGAAAAAAGGCATAGTATAGTCTGTCGATTCATTTGGTGGAAAAAAAACTCAGTTTAAAATTTCGTCAATTTTCAGTGAAAAAGTCATACTATACTATGACTTTTCATGAAAATTCGATTTAAACTGAGTTTTTTTTCCACCAAATGAATCGACAGACTATACTATGCCTTTTTTCATTAAAATTTCGACATTCTATACTATGACATTTTTTTACGAATATTTTCGAAATTTTCATGAAAAAAGTCATGTCGAAAATATTCGTAAAAAAATGTCATAGTATAGAATGTCGAAATTTTAATGAAAAAAGGCGACATGCTATAGTATGACTTTTTTCATGAAAATTTTCGAAAATATTCGTAAAAAAATGTCATAGTATAGAATGTCGAAAATTTTCATGAAAAAAGGCATAGTATAGTCTGTCGATTAATTTGTTTGAAAAAAAACTCAGTTTAAAATTTTGTCAATTTTCATGAAAAAAGACATGCTATAGTATGACTTTCATGAAAATTTACGAAATTTTAAACTGAGTTAATTTTCCACAAAATTAATCGACAGACTATACTATGCCTTTTTTCATTAAAATTATCGACATTCTATACTATGACATTTTTTTACGAATATTTTCGACATGCTATAGTATGACTTTTTTCATGAAAATATTCATAAAAAAATGTCATAGTATAGAATTTCGAAAATTGTCATGAAAAAAGGCATAGTATAGTCTGTCGATTAATTTGGTGGAAAAAAAACTCAGTTTAAAATTTCGTCAATTTTCATGAAAAAAGACATGCTATAGTATGACTTTCATGAAAATTTTCGAAATTTTAAACTGAGTTTTTTTTCCACCAAATGAATCGACAGACTATACTATGCCTTTTTTCATGAAAATGTTCGACATTCTATACCATGACATTTTTTTACGAATATTTTCGACATGCTATTGTATGACTTTTTTCATGAAAATGTTCGAAAATATTCGTAAAAAAATGTCATAGTATAGAATGTCGAAAATTTTCATGAAAAAAGGCTCTGTCGATTAATTTGGTGGAAAAAAAACTCAGTTTAAAATTTCTTCAATTTTCATGAAAAAAGACATGCTATAGTATGACTTTCATGAAAATTTACGAAATTTTAAACTGAGTTAATTTTCCACCAAATTAATCGACAGACTATACTATGCCTTTTTTCATTAAAATTATCGACATTCTATACTATGACATTTTTTTACGAATATTTTCGACATGCTATAGTATGACTTTTTTCATGAAAATTTTCGAAAATATTCGTAAAAAAATGTCATGGTATAGAATGTCGAAAATTTTAATGGAAAAAGGCATAGTATAGTCTGTCGATTCATTTGGTGGAAAAAAACTCAGTTTAAAATTTCGAAAATTTTCATGAAAGTCATACTATAGCATGTCTTTTTTCATGAAAATTGACAAAATTTTAAACTGAGTTTTTTTTCCACCAAATTAATCGACAGACTATTCTATGCCTTTTTTCATGAAAATTTTCGACATTCTATACCATGACATTTTTTTACGAATATTTTCGAAAATTTTCATGAAAAAAGTCATACTATAGCATGTCGAAAATATTCGTAAAAAAATGTCATAGTATAGAATGTCGAAAATTTTAATGAAAAAAGGCATAGTATAGTCTGTCGATTCATTTGGTGGAAAAAAAACTCAGTTTAAAATTTCGACATTTTTGTGAAAAAGTCATACTATACTATGACTTTTCATGAAAATTTAAACTGAGTTTTTTTTCCACCAAATGAATCGACAGACTATACTATGCCTGTTTTCATGAAAATTTTCGACATTCTATACTATGACATTTTTTTACGAATATTTTCGAAAATTTTCATGAAAAAAGTCATGTCGAAAATATTCGTAAAAAAATGTCATAGTATAGAATGTCGAAATTTTAATGAAAAAAGGCATAGTATAGTCTGTCGATTAATTTGGTGGAAAAAAAGCTCAGTTTAAAATTTCGTCAATTTTCATGAAAAAAGACATGCTATAGTATGACTTTTTTCATGAAAATTTTCGAAAATATTCGTAAAAACATGTCATAGTATAGAATGTCGAAAATTTTAATGAAAAAAGGCATAGTATAGTCTGTCGATTAATTTGGTGGAAAAAAAACTCAGTTAAAATTTCGTCAATTTTCATGAAAAAAGACATGCTATAGTATGACTTTCATGAAAATTTTCGAAATTTAAAACTGAGTTTTTTTTCCACCAAATTAATCGACAGACTATTCTATGCCTTTTTTCATGAACATTTTCGACATTCTATACCATGACATTTTTTTACGAATATTTTCGACATGCTATAGTATGACTTTTTTCATGAAAATATTCGTAAAAAAATGTCATGGTATAGAATGTCGAAAATTTTCATGAAAAAAGGCATAGTATAGTCTGTCGATTAATTTGGTGGAAAAAAAACTCAGTTTAAAATTTCGTCAATTTTCATGAAAAAAGACATGCTATAGTATGACTTTCATGAAAATTTACGAAATTTTAAACTGAGTTAATTTTCCACCAAATGAATCGACAGACTATACTATGCCTTTTTTCATGAAAATGTTCGACATTCTATACCATGACATTTTTTTACGAATATTTTCGACATGCTATTGTATGACTTTTTTCATGAAAATGTTCGAAAATATTCGTAAAAAAATTTCATAGTATAGAATGTCGAAAATTTTCATGAAAAAAGGCTCTGTCGATTAATTTGGTGGAAAAAAAACTCAGTTTAAAATTTCGTCAATTTTCATGAAAAAAGACATGCTATAGTATGACTTTCATGAAAATTTACGAAATTTTAAACTGAGTTAATTTTCCACCAAATTAATCGACAGACTATACTATGCCTTTTTTCATTAAAATTATCGACATTCTATACTATGACATTTTTTTACGAATATTTTCGACATGCTATAGTATGACTTTTTTCATGAAAATATTCATAAAAAAATGTCATAGTATAGAATTTCGAAAATTGTCATGAAAAAAGGCATAGTATAGTCTGTCGATTAATTTGGTGGAAAAAAAACTCAGTTTAAAATTTCGTCAATTTTCATGAAAAAAGACATGCTATAGTATGACTTTCATGAAAATGTTCGAAATTTTAAACTGAGTTTTTTTTCCACCAAATTAATCGACAGACTATTCTATGCCTTTTTTCATGAAAATTTTCGACATTCTATACTATGACATTTTTTTACGAATATTTTCGACATGCTATAGTATGACTTTTTTCATGAAAATATTCATAAAAAAATGTCATAGTATAGAATTTCGAAAATTGTCATGAAAAAAGGCATAGTATAGTCTGTCGATTAATTTGGTGGAAAAAAAACTCAGTTTAAAATTTCGTCAATTTTCATGAAAAAAGACATGCTATAGTATGACTTTCATGAAAATGTTCGAAATTTTAAACTGAGTTTTTTTTCCACCAAATTAATCGACAGACTATTCTATGCCTTTTTTCATGAACATTTTCGACATTCTATACCATGACATTTTTTTACGAATATTTTCGACATGCTATAGTATGACTTTTTTCATGAAAATTTTCGAAAATATTCGTAAAAAAATGTCATAGTATAGAATGTCGAAAATTTTCATGAAAAAAGGCATAGTATAGTCTGTCGATTAATTTGTTTGAAAAAAAACTCAGTTTAAAATTTCGTCAATTTTCATGAAAAAAGACATGCTATAGTATGACTTTCATGAAAATGTTCGAAATTTTAAACTGAGTTTTTTTTCCACCAAATTAATCGACAGACTATACTATGCCTTTTTTCATGAACATTTTCGACATTCTATACCATGACATTTTTTTACGAATATTTTCGACATGCTATAGTATGACTTTTTTCATGAAAATTTTCGAAAATATTCGTAAAAAAATGTCATGGTATAGAATGTCGAAAATTTTCATGAAAAAAGGCATAGTATAGTCTGTCGATTAATTTGTTTGAAAAAAAACTCAGTTTAAAATTTCGTCAATTTTCATGAAAAAAGACATGCTATAGTATGACTTTCATGAAAATGTTCGAAATTTTAAACTGAGTTTTTTTTCCACCAAATGAATCGACAGACTATACTATGCCTTTTTTCATGAACATTTTCGACATTCTATACCATGACATTTTTTTACGAATATTTTCGACATGCTATAGTATGACTTTTTTCATGAAAATTTTTCGAAAATATTCGTAAAAAAATGTCATAGGTATAGAATGTCGAAAATGTTAATGAAAAAAGGCATAGTATAGTCTGTCGATTAATTTGGTGGAAAAAAAACTCAGTTTAAAATTTCGTCAATTTTCATGAAAAAAGACATGCTATAGTATGACTTTCATGAAAATGTTCGAAATTTTAAACTGAGTTTTTTTTCCACCAAATTAATCGACAGACTATACTATGCCTTTTTTCATGAAAATTTTCGACATTCTATACTATGACATTTTTTTACGAATATTTTCGACATGCTATAGTATGACTTTTTTCATGAAAATATTCATAAAAAAATGTCATAGTATAGAATTTCGAAAATTGTCATGAAAAAAGGCATAGTATAGTCTGTCGATTAATTTGGTGGAAAAAAAACTCAGTTTAAAATTTCGGCAATTTGCATGAAAAAAGACATGCTATAGTATGACTTTCATGAAAATGTTCGAAATTTTAAACTGAGTTTTTTTTCCACCAAATTAATCGACAGACTATTCTATGCCTTTTTTCATGAACATTTTCGACATTCTATACCATGACATTTTTTTACGAATATTTTCGACATGCTATAGTATGACTTTTTTCATGAAAATTTTCGAAAATATTCGTAAAAAAATGTCATGGTATAGAATGTCGAAAATTTTCATGAAAAAAGGCATAGAATAGTCTGTCGATTAATTTGGTGGAAAAAAAACTCAGTTTAAAATTTCGACCTTTTTGTGAAAAAGTCATACTATAGTATGACTTTTCATGAAAATTGACGAAAATTTAAACTGAGTTTTTTTTCCACCAAATGAATCGACAGACTATACTATGCCTGTTTTCACGAATATTTTCGACATGCTATAGTATGACTTTTTTCATGAAAATTTTCGAAAATATTCGTAAAAAAATGTCATAGTATAGAATGTCGAAAATTTTCATGAAAATACCAGACTATACTATGCCTTTTTTCATGAAAATGTTCGACATTCTATACCATGACATTTTTTTACGAATATTTTCGACATGCTATTGTATGACTTTTTTCATGAAAATGTTCGAAAATATTCGTAAAAAAATGTCATAGTATAGAATGTCGAAAATTTTCATGAAAAAAGGCTCTGTCGATTCATTTGGTGGAAAAAAAACTCAGTTTAAAATTTCGAAAATTTTCATGAAAGTCATACTATAGCATGTCTTTTTTCATGAAAATTGACAAAATTTTAAACTGAGTTTTTTTTCCACCAAATTAATCGACAGACTATTCTATGCCTTTTTTCATGAAAATTTTCGACATTCTATACCATGACATTTTTTTACGAATATTTTCGAAAATTTTCATGAAAAAAGTCATACTATAGCATGTCGAAAATATTCGTAAAAAAATGTCATAGTATAGAATGTCGAAAATTTCCATGAAAAAAGTCATGTCGAAAATATTCGTAAAAAAATGTCATAGTATAGAATGTCGAAAATTTTCATGAAAAAAGGCATAGTATAGTCTGTCGATTAATTTGTTTGAAAAAAAACTCAGTTTAAAATTTCGTCAATTTTCATAAAAAAGACATGCTATAGTATGACTTTCATGAAAATTTACGAAATTTTAAACTGAGTTAATTTTCCACCAAATTAATCGACAGACTATACTATGCCTTTTTTCATTAAAATTATCGACATTCTATACTATGACATTTTTTTACGAATATTTTCGATATGCTATAATATGACTTTTTTCATGAAAATATTCATAAAAAAATGTCATAGTATAGAATTTCGAAAATTGTCATGAAAAAAGGCATAGTATAGTCTGTCGATTAATTTGGTGGAAAAAAAACTCAGTTTAAAATTTCGGCAATTTTCATGAAAAAAGACATGCTATAGTATGACTTTCATGAAAATGTTCGAAATTTTAAACTGAGTTTTTTTTCCACCAAATGAATCGACAGACTATACTATGCCTGTTTTCATTAAAATTTTCGACATTCTGTACTGTGACATTTTTTTACGAATATTTTCGAAAATTTTCATGAAAAAAGTCATGTCAAAAATATTCGTAAAAAAATGTCATAGTATAGAATGTCGAAAATTTTAATGGAAAAAGGCATAGTATAGTCTGCCGATTAATTTGGTGGAAAAAAAGCTCAGTTTAAAATTTCGTCAATTTTCATGAAAAAAGACATGCTATAGTATGACTTTTTTCATGAAAATTTTCGAAAATATTCGTAAAAACATGTCATAGTATAGAATGTCGAAATTTTAATGAAAAAAGGCATAGTATAGTCTGTCGATTCATTTGGTGGAAAAAAAGCTCAGTTTAAAATTTCGACCTTTTTGTGAAAAAGTCATACTATACTATGACTTTTCATGAAAATTGACGAAAATTTAAACTGAGTTTTTTTTCCACCAAATGAATCGACAGACTATACTATGCCTGTTTTCATGAAAATTTTCAACATTCTATACTATGATATTTTTTTACGAATATTTTCGAAAATTTTCATGAAAAAAGTCATGTCGAAAATATTCGTAAAAAAATGTCATAGTATAGAATGTCGAAATTTTAATGAAAAAAGGCATAGTATAGTCTGTCGATTAATTTGGTGGAAAAAAAGCTCAGTTTAAAATTTCGTCAATTTTCATGAAAAAAGACATGCTATAGTATGACTTTTTTCATGAAAATTTTCGAAAATATTCGTAAAAACATGTCATAGTATAGAATGTCGAAAATTTTAATGAAAAAAGGCATAGTATAGTCTGTCGATTCATTTGGTGGAAAAAAAACTCAGTTTAAAATTTCGACATTTTTGTGAAAAAGTCATACTATACTATGACTTTTCATGAAAATTGACGAAAATTTAAACTGAGTTTTTTTCCCACCAAATGAATCGACAGACTATACTATGCCTGTTTTCATGAAAATTTTCGACATTCTATACTATGACATTTTTTTACGAATATTTTTGAAAATTTTCATGAAAAAAGTCATGTCGAAAATATTCGTAAAAAAATGTCATAGTATAGAATGTCGAAAATTTTCATGAAAAAAGGCATAGTATAGTCTGTCGATTAATTTGGTGTAAAAAAAACTCAGTTTAAAATTTCGTCAATTTTCATGTTAAAAGACATGCTATAGTATGACTTTCATGAAAATGTTCGAAATTTTAAACTGAGTTTTTTTTCCACCAAATGAATCGACAGACTATACTATGCCTTTTTTCATGAAAATGTTAGACATTCTATACCATGACATTTTTTTACGAATATTTTCGACATGCTATTGTATGACTTTTTTCATGAAAATTTTCGAAAATATTCGTAAAAAAATGTCATGGTATAGAATGTCGAAAATTTTCATGAAAAAAGGCATAGTATAGTCTGTCGATTAATTTGGTGGAAAAAAAACTCAGTTTAAAATTTCGTCAATTTTCATGTTAAAAGACATGCTATAGTATGACTTTCATGAAAATGTTCGAAATTTTAAACTGAGTTTTTTTTCCACCAAATGAATCGACAGACTATACTATGCCTTTTTTCATGAAAATGTTAGACATTCTATACCATGACATTTTTTTACGAATATTTTCGACATGCTATTGTATGACTTTTTTCATGAAAATTTTCGAAAATATTCGTAAAAAAATGTCATAGTATAGAATGTCGAAAATGTTAATGAAAAAAGGCATAGTATAGTCTGTCGATTAATTTGGTGGAAAAAAAACTCAGTTTAAATTTTCGACCTTTTTGTGAAAAGTCATACTATAGTATGACTTTCATGAAAATGTTCGAAATTTTAAACTGAGTTTTTTTTCCACCAAATGAATCGACAGACTATACTATGCCTTTTTTCATGAAAATGTTCGACATTCTATACCATGACATTTTTTTACGAATATTTTCGACATGCTATAGTATGACTTTTTTCATGAAAATTTTCGAAAATATTCGTAAAAAAATGTCATAGTATAGAATGTCGAAAATTTTCATGAAAATACCAGACTATACTATGCCTTTTTTCATGAAAATGTTCGAAAATATTCGTAAAAAAATGTCATAGTATAGAATGTCGAAAATTTTCATGAAAAAAGGCTCTGTCGATTCATTTGGTGGAAAAAAAACTCAGTTTAAAATTTCGACCTTTTTGTGAAAAATTCATACTATAGTATGACTTTTCATGAAAATTGACTAAAATTTAAACTGAGTTTTTTTTCCACCAAATGAATCGACAGACTATACTATGCCTGTTTTTATTAAAATTTTCGACATTCTATACTATGACATTTTTTTACATTTCTCGAAAATTTTCATGAAAAAAGTCACGTTGAAAATATTCGTATAAAAATGTCATAGTATAGAATGTAGAAAATTTTAATGAAAAAAGGCATAGTATAGTCTGTCAATTAATTTGGTGGAAAAAAAGCTCAGTTTAAAATTTCGTCAATTTTCATGAAAAAAGACATGCTATAGTATGACTTTTTTCATGAAAATTTTCGAAAATATTCGTAAAAACATGTCATAGTATAGAATGTCGAAATTTTAATGAAAAAAGGCATAGTATAGTCTGTCGATTCATTTGGTGGAAAAAAAACTCAGTTTAAAATTTCGTCAATTTTCATGTTAAAAGACATGCTATAGTATGACTTTCATGAAAATGTTCGAAATTTTAAACTGAGTTTTTTTTCCACCAAATGAATCGACAGACTATACTATGCCTTTTTTCATGAAAATGTTAGACATTCTATACCATGACATTTTTTTACGAATATTTTCGACATGCTATTGTATGACTTTTTTCATGAAAATTTTCGAAAATATTCGTAAAAAAATGTCATAGTATAGAATGTCGAAAATGTTAATGAAAAAAGGCATAGTATAGTCTGTCGATTAATTTGGTGGAAAAAAAACTCAGTTTAAAATTTCGACCTTTTTGTGAAAAAGTCATACTATAGTATGACTTTCATGAAAATGTTCGAAATTTTAAACTGAGTTTTTTTTCCACCAAATGAATCGACAGACTATACTATGCCTTTTTTCATGAAAATGTTCGACATTCTATACCATGACATTTTTTTACGAATATTTTCGACATGCTATAGTATGACTTTTTTCATGAAAATTTTCGAAAATATTCGTAAAAAAATGTCATAGTATAGAATGTCGAAAATTTTCATGAAAATACCAGACTATACTATGCCTTTTTTCATGAAAATGTTCGAAAATATTCGTAAAAAAATGTCATAGTATAGAATGTCGAAAATTTTCATGAAAAAAGGCTCTGTCGATTCATTTGGTGGAAAAAAAACTCAGTTTAAAATTTCGACCTTTTTGTGAAAAAGTCATACTATAGTATGACTTTTCATGAAAATTGACGAAAATTTAAACTGAGTTTTTTTTCCACCAAATGAATCGACAGACTATACTATGCCTGTTTTTATTAAAATTTTCGACATTCTATACTATGACATTTTTTTACATTTCTCGAAAATTTTCATGAAAAAAGTCACGTCGAAAATATTCGTATAAAAATGTCATAGTATAGAATGTAGAAAATTTTAATGAAAAAAGGCATAGTATAGTCTGTCAATTAATTTGGTGGAAAAAAAGCTCAGTTTAAAATTTCGTCAATTTTCATGAAAAAAGACATGCTATAGTATGACTTTTTTCATGAAAATTTTCGAAAATATTCGTAAAAACATGTCATAGTATAGAATGTCGAAATTTTAATGAAAAAAGGCATAGTATAGTCTGTCGATTCATTTGGTGGAAAAAAAACTCAGTCTAAAATTTCGACCTTTTTGTGAAAAAGTCATACTATACTATGACTTTTCATGAAAATTGACGAAAATTTAAACTGAGTTTTTTTTCCACCAAATGAATCGACAGACTATACTATGCCTTTTTTTCATGAAAATTTTCGACATTCTATACTATGATATTTTTTTACGAATATTTTCGAAATTTTCATGAAAAAAGTCATGTCGAAAATATTCGTAAAAAAATGTCATAGTATAGAATGTCGAAACTTTAATGAAAAAAGGCATAGTATAGTCTGTCGATTAATTTGGTGGAAAAAAAGCTCAGTTTAAAATTTCGTCAATTTTCATGAAAAAAGACATGCTATAGTATGACTTTTTTCATGAAAATTTTCGAAAATATTCGTAAAAACATGTCATAGTATAGAATGTCGAAAATTTTAATGAAAAAAGGCATAGTATAGTCTGTCGATTCATTTGGTGGAAAAAAAACTCAGTTTAAAATTTCGACATTTTTGTGAAAAAGTCATACTATAGTATGTCCAAAATTTTACAAAAAAAAAGTCATAGTATATAGTATGTCCAAAATTTTACCAAAAAAAAGTCATGGTATAGTATGTCCAAAATTTTATGAAAAAAAGGTCATAGTATAGTATATCCAAAATTTTAGAAAAAAAAAGTCATAATATAGTATGTCGATAATTTCTTAAAAAAAAGTCATAGTATAGTATGTCCAAAATTTTACAAAAAAAAAAGTCATAGTATAGTATGTCCAAAATTTTACAAAAAAAAAGTCATAGTATAGTATGTCCAAAATTTTATGAAAAAAAAGTCACACTATATAGTATGTCGAAAGTTTTTTCGAAAAAAAAGTCATGGTATAGTAAGTCCAAAATTTTATGAATAAAAAGTCACAGTATAGTATGTCGAAAATTTTATGAAAAACAGTTTGTCCAAAATTTTACAAAAAAAAAGTCATAGTATAGTATGTCCAAAATTTTATGAAAAAAAGTCACACTATATAGTATGTCGAAAGTTTTATGGAAAAAACAGTCATAGTATATTATGTCCAAAATTTTATAAAAAAAGTCATAGTATAGTATGTCCAAAATTTTACAAAAAAAAAGTCATAGTATGTCCAAAATTTTACGAAAAAAAAGTCATAGTATAGCATGTCCAAAATTTTATGAAAAAAAAGTCATAGTATAGTATATCCAAAATTTAAAAAAAAAAAGTCACACTATATAGTATGTCAAAAGTTTTATGGAAAAAAAAGTCATAGTATGGTATGTCCAAAATTTTAGGAAAAAAAGTATGTCCAAAATTTTAGGGAAAAAAAGTCATGGTATATTATTTCGATAATTTCATGAAAAAAAAATTCATAGTATAGTATGTCCAAAATTTAATGAAAAAAGTTATTGTATAGTATGTCCGAAAATTTTACAAAAAAAAGTCATGCTATAGTATGTCGAAAATTTTAAGTAAAAAAAAGTCGTAGTATAGTATGTCGGAAAAAAAAAAAGTCATGGTATAGTATGTTGAAAAAACAAAAAACAGTCATACTACAGTATGTCGAAAATTTAAAAAGAAAGTCATAGTATAGTATGTCGAAATTTTATGAAAAAAGTCATACTATAGTATGTCGAACATTTTAAGTAAAAAAAAAAGTCATAGTATATATGTCGAAAATTTTATAAAAAAAAGTCATAGTATAGTATGTTGAAATGTTATGAAAAACAAGTCATGGTATGGATATGTCGAAATTTTATGAAAAAAGTAATGCTATAGTATGTCGAAAATGTAATGAAAAAAAAATCAGAGTATGTCAAATATTTTATATAAAAAAAAGTCATACTATAGTATGTCGAAAAATTTGACATACTATAGCATGACTTTTTTTTCATAAAAATGTTCAACATACTATACTATGACTTTTTTCATCAAATTTGGCACACTAGTATTTTTTGTTTTACTTAAAATTTGACATACTATAGTATTTTTTTTTTTAAACTTAATTTTCGACATACTATACTATGACTTCTTTTTACTTAAAATTTTCGACATACTATAGCATGACTTTTTTAATAACATTTCGACATACTATACTTTGACTTTGTTTCATGAAATTTTCGAGATACTATACTATGACTTTTTTTTCGTAAAGTTTCGACATACTATATACTATGACTTTTTTCCTTAAAATTTTCGACATACTATATAGTATGACTTTTCTTTTATAAATTCGATATACACTGACTTTTTTTTCAGACATACTGTAGCATGACTTTTTTCATAAAATTTCGACATTCTATACTATGACTTGTTTTTACCTTATGAAAAAAAAGTCATACTATAGTATGTCAAACATTTTATTAAAATAGTCATAGTATAGAATGTCGAAAATTTTATGGAAAAAAAAGTCAGTTTAGTATGTCGAAATTTTTAAGTAAAAAAAAAGTAATAGTATAATATGTCGAAAGCTATGGAAAAAAGTCATATTAAGGTATGTCGAAAATTATATGAAAAAAAATCATAGTATTGTATGTCGAAAATTTTCATGACAAAAAGTCATGTATGTCGTACTATACTATGACAATTTTTTCATGAAATTTTTGACAAACTATACTATGATTTTTTATTTTTTCGACATATATTGTGACTTTTTTATTTTTCCGACATACTATACTATGACTTTTTTCATAAAAATTTTCCACATACTAGTATGACTTTTTTTTCACTACATTTTTCGATATACTATACTATGACTTTTTTGGTGAAATTTTTCGACATATTATATTATGACTTTTTTTTTTTCAACGTACTATACTTAAAAAAAAAATTCTAAATACTAGACCATGACCTTTTTTTCATAAAATTTTTTGACATACTATACTATGACTTTTATGATTTTTTTTATGTCGAAAAATGTCATGAAAAAAATATCATAGTTTAGTATGTCGAAAATCTTTTGGAAAAAAAGTCATAGTATGTCGAAAAAATAAAGGTCATAATTGAATATGTTGAAAAAATTGAAAATCATTGTATAGTATGTCGAAAAATTTCATAAAAAAAAATTCATAATATAGTATGTTGAAAAAAAGTCATAGTAAGGTATGTCAAAAAAATAAAAAAACATATTACGGTAATTCGAAGAAAAAAAAAAGAAATGTTACAAGTCCTAGTGTGCTTAGGCGAAAAAATAAAAGTCATAGTATGTCGAAAGAAAGTCATAGTATATTGTGTAAAAAAAGTCACAGTATATTAAGCTTATAAATTGGCTACCTTTGTTTCTCAAGCTTGTGAAAAACTTCAGGATTGTTTGTTTTATTACTATGTGTAATTTATGTTACTAGTCTGGATTCTGTCTCTTTCTTTATTTTCTAAATAATGGTGTTGTAATCCTGTTCAGGTTGGACATATTATTTATGCATGACACAATAATAAAAATGTAATCAAATCAAAAATATGGCTTTTTTATGACTTTGTATACATACTGTATTCCTGTTTAAGTTTTTTATTTTATTTTATTTTAATTCCTGTTGATTTTGAAGATTTTTTTTATCAAGTTGCTGGTATAAGATTTAGTGTTTTAATATACTATAATATGGCTTTTTTATGACTTTTGACACACTGTACTATGGCTTTTTCATTACTTTTTTTTGATATACTATACTTAAATGAAATATCTGTTCAAAGTCCAGAATTGTTTTGGTGCACTGACGATGACAGAATGGAATGACTATTTAATTATAATGCTTATAATTTGGCAGTCTTTGTTTCTCAACATTGGAAAAAAATGTCAAGATGGTTTATCTGTTTAGTATTATTTGTGATTTATGTTACTACTCTTGATTCTGTCTTTTTCTTTATTTTCTAAATAAGGGTGTCTTGTAAGCATGTTTGGGCTGTGCATATTATTTATGCATGACACAATAATAAAATCTAATCAAATCAGAACTATGGCATTGTTATGATTTTTTTCGACATACTATACGATGGCTTTTTTAGACATACTATGCTACGAATTTTTAATGACGTTTTTTTTATATAATATGCTATGTCTTTTTTGACTATGATTTTTCAATTATTTTTTTTGACAAACTATACTATGACTTTTTAGTGACATACTATACATGTTTTTTTTATGACTTACCTACTAGTCTAGGGCTTTATGTTTTTTGACATACTATACAATGGATTTTGACTTTTTTCAACATACTATTCTAAGAATTTCTTATGAAGTCATCCTTCATACTATATTATTTTTTTATGGCATACTATGACATTCTGTATGACTTTTTGGTTGTTAGATATGATTAAGATTAGAATTTTATAGTTGTCAACTACAGTTGAGGAGTTAACAGTGGAGGAAGTGACACCTATGATCAGAATAATCACTCTTATGACTCTCTCCCCTAACCCCTGGTTGAGAACAAATGTACTATATTATGACTATGACATATTTCAACATACTTTTTTATGGCATACTATACTATCACGTTTTTATGGGATACTATATTATCAAATTTGTATGGCATACTATACTATGACAGAGATGCAAAAAAAATACTTTATAGACGCACAATCATTTGAATATAAAAATCACGTTATTTCAATCATGTTGTAGTTTTCTACTGTGTACAGACGGTAGTGCTTTCTAGGTCCACCTTTCCTCACCTTGATGTCCTCGTCTCCATCCAGTCTGCTGCTCCTCCCCCACCAACACCTCTTGTCTTTTCTCTGAGAACCAACAAAGACGACAAATGAGCTCCTTAAATGTCAGCTTCAGGTATTCTGAAGTTCTGGACATCAGAGATAATAATATCCTCGGGTAGTATAAATTAGGGCTGCACCTAACGATTATTTTTTTATTGATTAATCGAACAATTATTTTTTTCGATAAGTCGATAATCTAAAGACTAATTTAAAGATTATTCTAAAGGTTACTCTTTAAATTCTTGATAAACATAATTAATTTACCCCAAATAATGATCAAAAATATATTAATATTTCAATATTTTATTCAATCATCTTCTCTTAAAAATAAACAAATGTAAATAGACCCTATTTGTCAGATTCCTGATCAGAAAAATACTGGACCTCAAATTCAAAAGGATTAATGTGACACATAGATTAATGTAATCACTGTATGTCACAACAACCCTTTCCCTGAACTGGAGAATCAGTATTTTTACTCAAGTACTTGACTTAAAACTTAAAATGGTTATGATATGGATTGATTTCATCACTGGAGTAATATGCAGTTAAAGGGGAACAACGGCCATTTTTTAAACATTGATATTATTCCAGAGGCCGTATAACATGCTGGAAAAAATACTGCAACTTGCTCATGTACGCGCATATTGCGAGGGCGCGCTGGGAAACCACGGGGTGGCAGCGTCATCACGTTAAACAGCAACTGCCTGTCAGTGGCGATTTAAATTGAGTGTAGAATTTCACCATTTGCAATAGAAAAAAACATGCTGTCACTTTCTTAATCTATTTTATGTTAACAATAAACATTTATAAGACAGGGAAACTGTGTTATACCTTTCTGACTTCTTCCCTTTTCCAGTAGTTATAGTTTATGTAAGTGCTGTCCATTGGAACGGAGCAATACACTGGAACCGGGAGATCCATGACAGGATTTGGGCAGCAGCTAGCTTGTAGCGGCTCATAGTTTCCACAGTGAGGAACAGAACACCAGTAAAGCATCTCGGACTATTCCCATCCGCGCAACAAAATTCTAGTACTGTATTTATGGAATTAGCTACAGCTAACGTTATTTTACTAGCTCACTAGCTAGCCACCAATATGCACCAATATACAGTGCCTGCAGGATGACCGTCACAACATGCGCTGAAATCCTGTCATGGATCTCTCCGTTCCAGTGAATTTCTCTGTTCCAATGGATATCACTTACATAGACTATAACTACTGGAAAACAAAAGAAGTCAGAAAGGTATGACATAGTTTCCCTGTCTTATAAGTCTTAATTATTAACATAAAATAGATTCAGCAAGAGACAGCATGTTTATTTATATTGCAAATGTTGTTGAAATTCTATACGCCATTCAAATCGCCACTTACAGGCAGTTGCTGTTTACCGTGATGACGCTGCAAGCTTGTGGTTTCCCGGCGTGCCCTCGCATTATATGCGTACATGAGCTAGTTGCAGTATTTTCCATTCATTTTATATAGCCTCCATATTAATATCAATTTTTTAAAAATGGCCGTTGTTCCCCTTTAAAAGAATCACTGGCAAATGTATTTTTGTATCAGTGTGGGGCAAGGGAAATAATTTAAACGATTTACAGTTTGTAACAACAGACAGTTTGTAGCGTTAGTTTAAGTCATTTTCGCACTCATGCATGGCCGTTAAAGTAAACAGAAAATATGAAACGGTAAAATAAAGTTAGATGATGCATGGTCTAACGTTACCATAACAGCGGTGCAGAAATGACTTAACATGGGGGGGCGATGAAGAAACATGTAGAAAATCCATTTTTGGTGAGTACTTACAGAAACATGTTCTGATAATCCTAATATATCATGCGGTGGTCGAGACAAAAAAGTAAACAGGACTACGGTGCTGTCCTGCTGCCACTGCCATATTGATAAAGTGCTCCGGGATGCTTTAGCTTTCTGAAGTGTTCATGCATAACAGTTGTACTGCTGTGACATTTCCAATGTGCAGAGCTTACAGAGCACCACATTGTTGGGCCTCTGTCTAAAATACTTCCACACTTAAGCTGCAGCTTGTACTCCGGGGGAATCCGTGCTTTGACCGGGCGCAGCCATTGTTGCGACTTGCCGACACACGTTATGCAAATCGACTTATTTTTGCAATCAATGACGTCGTTTACGTCTACAAATCGCCCCAGCCCTAGTGTAAATCACACTGAATGATGTCTGAATGCCCACGTCTATTACAGACTATATCCTATCATTTCATGAATTTTCAAGAAGTTCATAACGAAGCTAAAGAGGCCACTGACTTTAAAATATTTTGTGCGCTTTCAATATTCAACAACATTAAACTCAACGCAGCTGGTAATGAGAAAAAAAATATCCTACCTCAGAGCTTCAGCACAGAGAAGATGTTGTCTCAGTTGGTCTGTATAACGTTCCTCTTCTTCACAGATGTCATCCATTGAAGCTGCATATCTACAAGCGTGTGACAAATAAAAGCATCTGTTTTAACATGCAACACAACTGACATTTGAAGTAAAAACAATATAGCAATAATACACTTTAATATAATTTATAGTTATATAGGTAGCATTGACACTGGAAAGTGGAGAACTGCATAATGTCCATGTATAAAATTTCAAAGATACACAGGATTTGGACAAACCTGAAGACAGTTCCATAGGTCCCACGGGCCGTGTAAACACCAGTCCACCTGCAGCCGACTATACAATGAAACACAAAATAAATAGTCATCGGAATTTTGAGTTGCATTTCAAGTTGAACAACATTGCACGCATTCAAACCAACCTTGGTGTATGATATAAAAAGTGGCTATTTGCACTTATGCATTCTTTCATTTAATTTCCAATTATTTTGTCGTTAATATTGTTAATACAATTAAGCTTGTATGAAAACAGTAAATGCCATACTTCTGTGACATTGAGATCCAGCATCTGCCTACAATTAATTATAGGAATAATAGTCAGACTTTGTGGCTATTGTATCACATTACAAAAAGAGTTGTTTTTTTTAAAAATACCTATGAATTGCCTCAAGGAACACACGCAAGCCATAAATAATAAAACTGCTGCTTAACGTCTTTGACACAGATATTAAATACCTTAAACCATATTTAAGCAAGAGAAAATAAACAGAGTCATGCCATTTAGCTGGAAGCAGCTTTGTTATTTAAATAAATGTTTCTTAAACTATACAACCACATACAATCGCCATTTCTGACAACGTGAACAAACACGTCTCAACTCGTGAACTCTGAGCTTTCAGAAACTTTCCTCTTACAAGGTCGTGAATACCACAAGAGGGGGGCGTTAATACGGATTCTTGTCGTGAACACGGTAAACACGTCCCCATTTGAAGGCGCCAATACACAAATTATTACAAAAGGAGACCGGCGGATCAAAAGTAGGAAGAATGGCTTAGACCTCAGAGGATTTTAAAACCAACATGAAGTGTCTTAGAATGAAGTCAGTCTTGCCTGAGATATAAATAAAGGTATGGAAGTTGGAATGGTGTTTTTATCTTTTATCCAGTTTTTGTTTTTATTTATTTATTTATTATTATTCTTATCTTATAAGTAGTAGCAAATTACATAGAAAACAAATTAAGAATATGGAAATGAGAATAACTTAAATAACTAAAAAATAATTTAAAAAATGTGTATATAATCTTTGAAGCTTCAGTGGGTAGAAATGGAGCAAATAGGATTTAAAAAAGTTATTTTTATAAAACGGTCACTATATCCTGACAGTCGTGCATGAGACAGGTAATATGTCCTCTGGTGTTCTCCGGTGCTCCTAATAGCGGGGCAGTTAAGCCCAACAACTGTGCATTTTGCGATAAAAGCAACACATTTGGCACAGATGTAGGTTTATATGTTATGAAAAGACATAGATATCGGGGCACTTATTTGGGGCCTGAGGGCCGTGGCAGCTAAAACACATAGCTTAAGCTATGTGTTGTTATGTGTTTTTATTTAAGTTATGTGTTGTTATGCGTTGTTATGAAGCTATGTTGTTACTAAGCTGTGTGTTGTTATGTGTTTTTATTTAAGCTATCTGTTGTTATGCGTTGTTATGAAGCTGTTATTTTGATGTGTTGTTATGTGTTTTTATTTAAGCTAGGTGTTGTTATGCGTTGTTATGAAGCTATGTGTTGTTTTGAAGTGTTGTTATGTGTTTCTATGAAGCTATGTGTTGTTATGCGTTTTTATTTAAGCTATTCTGTTACTTTAATGCCTATTTCTCGCCTCAAATGCTTTCAGAAACATCTTGTAGTGTACTGTTTAGCTGTAAAATGAGAAAGTTTGTGACCCAGAAGCCATGTTGAGATCAGTTGAAGAAATACCAAGCATCGCCCACCAGCCGGAGCACAGCCGATAGGAACGCTCAATAGGAACGCTCTCTCTGAAATGACTTGTGATTGGTCAAAGTCTACCGTCATGGGCTAGATTTTTTAAAGCCTGAAAACAGAGCCATGAGGAGGTGTAGAAGTCTAGTTTTCTCTCAGAACACTTGAATTACAATATGCTGAGAGGTTATTATGGAATTTACGCCCAATGATGCCAAAAACTTTCTGCCTACTGAAGCTTTAAAGGTGCTAACAGTATCTATTATAGTGGAGGTTGGAGTGTCTAGTTTAAACATTTTAAGATGAGATAGATGTTGAAATCTTGAGCTCCATTAGGTTTAAATGGTGTTAAAAATTCTATTTTTGATATATCTCTTAAAGTATAAAGCGATAAAAAAAACGGTTTATTTTTGCATATTTTGTTACATACTAACATGAAAAATGCTTTTTACTTCTCACTTTACACAATTTGCTTTACTGTACCAGCTTTACTGTTTTTGTATAAAGTTTCTTAACCAATGTGATGACCTGAACTCTGCCAAACATAACATCATGTATTACCTGAAGTAAAATGGGAAGCCAGTCAGGGGCAGAGCAGGGCTGTAGCATAACGCCCTCACACACACTGTCTTCCTTGGATACTGAGAAAAAAAGTCGGTTCATTAAAAATGCACATATTGTACGTCTATCTGTCTTTCAATCTAGCTAAACTCAATGAAGAAAAACAACAAGTTTAGCTAACGTTAACGTTACCGACATCAAGTTGCTAGGCTACAAGCTAGGCTAACGTTAACGTTACCGACATCAAGTTGCTAGGCTAACCTTAAAAGCTAAATTACTCACCCTCGTAAGTAGACGTAACTTCATATGTACAACTTGAAACCTTTCTCACGTTTGTTGGTGGGTTCATGTGAAAGTACGTCGACAATTCCTGATATTAATCCGTGGTAAAGCTTGCAGGCATCGCGAAAAAATACAGAATTGTTTGATAGCACACAGCCACCGACCCCGGAACTGGTCATGACCGACGCCGATCAGACGTTACAGCTAATGACGTTGACGTTGATTATATCTGGGGTAGTTGCTGGAAGCCCCGCCCCCCTGGATTCGTGATTGGATATGCAAATGAGATGTTAATCTGAGCATCCCCATTGGCTACATAGGCGAAGCGTCAAAATAAGGTCAAAAGCACTTATACGATTATTGAATTCATACTTATAGCTGTCCATTTGTGATCAGATCACCCAGGACACATGTTAATGCCAGGTCTGAACAGGGCCTTAGATTCATCCAGTAATAATTGGCCATCAGCTGTTTCCTACGGAGCCACAGTGGCATTTCTCCTGCCTCAACTTGAGGAGCACACACTGGTGCTGTTTTCACTGCCCCTAATTCTTCCTACACACAGCAGCTTTCTTGCCTCTTCTACTTTTTTCTCCGTGTTACACAGAGATTGAAGTGGAAAAAAAATACTCCAGTACTCCTCTTATTCATATGTGTGTATCGGCCGGTATCAGCAATCTCTTGCGACTTATTCCTATTTATTCTTTATTTCTTTAAGCATGTTATACTGTGTCAGTCATAACCAGCTGTGGTTTTATTGCTATATTATTATTCTTGGGCTATGCATCTTCTATAGTAGGTCTATAATACTCCAATAATATTCAAACTGGAACATTATAGGGTTAAGGTGGTGTGTTTAAGTGTTACATGTGTCCTGTTACTACTTGTGTCGTTTTTACTAATATGTGTACTACTCACCTTTGCTGTTTTACTAACATGTGTACTACTTACCTGTGCCGTTTTTACTAATATGTTTGCATGATGCTGGAAACTTGAATTTCCCTCGGGATCAATAAAGTTACTATTTAAAGTGCTTTCCTGTGTTATTTGTAGCCTATAGTAGGGTATCATTCAGGTTTTAGGAGCAGTGTCCCAGTCAGGATGCTCCGACATATTATGCAGCAGGATACAGAGACACATTCTGAAATTCTACATTGAATGAAAGATACTATGACACATTGGGTGTGGGAGTACTACCCCAAGAAAATTTGAAGGAAATTATGCAATTTTACCAGTTAAATGATTATTTTATTATTTACACATATCACAGACTTCGTCTGAACTTTTAATTCTTCTGGAAATGTTTGTACTAAAAGAGCAGATTCACAAAACTTTTAAATAATGTGTCATTAATTATATTTGTTCACAAATAAAAAAAAGTTATGATGGACAGTTCACTAATTATTTTACAAAAAAGACGTGAACATTGTATTGATAAATTACAGTCCATTTTCATTACTCCTCCTTCCCCCTCAAACCTCATCACCACTAGGGCTGGGCAATATGACGATATAGTAGTAATATATATAATAATATAATATAATATATATATATCATCAAAACGATATAAAAATGTCTACTGTATATATTTTTCTATATCGTCTCTATCGCGATATAGGCTATGCCTACATTTATTTATTTTTTCTCTATAATTTCATTTAAAACTGTTATGTTTATTTTGCACTCAAGTTCTTAAAATGAGAAAATACTCTGTGCTTTTCATTTGTCAAGCGTTCACACAGGAGTTTACAAAAAATAGGTTTACCATGTGGTTATTTCATAAAGATATTAATTTATTTATTTATTTATCCTGTTTATTCCTCCTACTCCCACTAGCCTTCCCATTCCTTTATCACTCCTCACTCAACTCCATGCTGTTGTAACTGACTTCCAAGTTCGTTTACTTCCTTTCCAACCATGGTGCAGCAATCAGCAAGAAGTAGCGTGAAAGTATCGTACCGGCGGCCCTTCACAGGCCACCAGCCGATGCTCCCACACTCTACTCTCAAGCGATTACCAAAACCACAGGCTCTTATTCAATTAAGTAAATAAGTCAATTTTATTTGTATAGCCCAATGACACAAATCACTTGCTTCAGGGGGCTTTACAATCTGTACAGCATACGACACCCTCTGTCCTTTACAGTACGACCCTCACATCGGATGAGGAAACACTTAACCAGAAGAACCCTTTTAATAGGGTAAAAATGGAAGAAACCTCAGGAAGAGCAACAGAGGAGGGATCCCTCTTCCAGGACGGACAGACGGATAATATGTGTCGGATGGAGTGGTTGTGGAGTGGTTCTTTGGGAAAAAGGGCTAACCAGCCGGATATTGTCAAGGCTTATTGAAGGAGGCGGGGTCACGCGTCATCACCGCGTCATATCTTTGGGGTACAACACATGCGCAGTAAAATGTGGTCTGCGCTCACCGAAATTGAACCAATCGCAATGCACGACCGCAGCTTCAGTTACACTGCGCATGTGTTATACCCCAAGACCCGTGTCTGCCCGTGTCCCAGCCTCCTTCAATAGGCCTTGATCATTGTGACTCCAAGTCACAGACGTGTAGCTTCTGGTAGTAACTTTCTTCCTGGACTATATTTTGGAAGACTGTTGAGAAAAGGTTGTGCAAATGTTGGTGTCATTAATGACATTTGTGTCATAGACATGGCATTAACGTTTTTAAATGATAAAAAAAAATGCAGCTCAACTTTCAAATACAGCGTCACATGTAAAGTTGTATTCATCATAGTTTGCATACCTTAGTAGGAGTAGGAGTTCTTCTATGACAGGCGTTTATGGTCCCCTTTGGTCTCAGCCGTTCACCGGTCAGTGAGTCATGGTCCCCTTTGGTCTCAGCCGTTCACCGGTCAGTGAGTCATGGTCCCCTTTGGTCTCAGCCGTTCACCGGTCAGTGAGTCATGGTCCCCTTTGGTCTCAGCCGTTCACCGGTCAGTGAGTCATGGTCCCCTTTGGTCTCAGCCGTTCACCGGTCAGTGAGTCATGGTCCCCTTTGGTCTCAGCCGTTCACCGGTCAGTGAGTCATGGTCCCCTTTGGTCTCAGCCGTTCACCGGTCAGTGAGTCATGGTCCCCTTTGGTCTCAGCCGTTCACCGGTCAGTGAGTCTTGGTCCCCTTTGGTCTCAGCCGTTCACCGGTCAGTGAGTCATGGTCCCCTTTGGTCTCAGCCGTTCACCGGTCAGTGAGTCATGGTCCCCTTTGGTCTCAGCCGTTCACCGGTCAGTGACTCTTATCGGGGGACTCGCTGCGTCATTCATCGTCGTTCTCTGGCGCACAGAAGCAGCAGAAAATCTTCCTCTTCAAGATGTTAAAGAATCTTCGGATTCCTCTCTTCTTCGTCTTCTTGGGCTTAAGAAGAGTTGGAGAGTTGGCTTTCTCATCCTTGGGACAGTTGGATTCCTCGTTCTTTGGAGAGTTGGCTTTCTCATCCTTGGGACAATTGGATTCCTCGTCCTTTGGAGAGTTGGCTTTCTCATCCTTGGGACAGTTGGATTCCTCATCTTTTGGAGAGTTGGCTTTCTCATCCTTGGGACAGATGGATTCCTCATCCTTGGGAGAGTTGGATTCCTCATCCTTGGGACAGTTGGATTCCTCATCCTTGGGACAGTTGCATTCCTCATCTTTTGGAGAGTTGGCTTTCTCATCCTTGAGCCAGTTGGATTCCTCATCCTTGGGACAGTTGGATTCCTCATCCTTTGAACAGTTGGATTCCTCATCCTTGGGACAGTTGGATTCCTCATCCTTGGGACAGTTGGATTCCTCATCCTTGGGCCAGTTGGATTCCTCATCCTTGGGACAGTTGGATTCCTCATCCTTGGGACAGTTGGATTCCTCATCCTTGGGACAGTTGGATTCCTCATCCTTGGGACAGTTGGATTCCTCATCCTTGGGACAGTTGGATTCCTCATCCTTGGGACAGTTGGATTCCTCATCCTTGGGACAGTTGGATTCCTCATCCTTTGGAGGGTTGGATTTCTGCTTCACAACCTGGGGACTATACAAACACACATATACACAGAGTCATTGTTGGTCCATACTAGAACAAAAAAATATTGCCTGTCCAGATTAGAGGGAAATAGTGACATTATCTTTTTTATGGCAAGGGGGCGCCTGCCGTTACTTCTTTTGATAGCACCTATAATAGTTCAATGTGGTGAATGGATATTTGCTATATGTCTACTGCGGTGTATTTTGCTGGCAAACAGCAGGAATTTCATACATGCTGTTACAGGTGATTGAGAGGGGGGGCCTCTGAGTTCTCAAGCCATGCTGCCCATTTGTCGTCTGAGACACTGTTACCACTACCTGCCATTTCTCACATATTCTAAGTGTTGTGGTAATGAGTATCTAATATAAATGGGCTTCTAAAAAAAAGTCTACTTGTACTTGTGTATTGTAGCAAGTTGCGCTAATTCCACATTCGGTAAATGTCCAGCTGTCAAGTGCATACGAGATGTTAAAGGTGCAGTGTGTAGGATCTGGCGGCATCTAGCGGCGAGTTTGCCGATTGCATAATACAAATAATGTAGTGGAGTAAAAAGTGTATCCCCCTCTGAATTGTAGTGACATAGAAGTATAAAGTAGCATAAAATGGAAATACTCAAGTACATGTGTGTCAATTTTTTTTACCTCAACCTGCAATAATCTCAATAAACCGATTCTGCATTCACATGTAGAATCGAGTAGTATTGACGAATCACTTTCGAGCAGGCTTTGGTTGAATGAAGGTAAACAGTCCGTGTGGACAGTAAAAGAGGCGGAACGCATTGTCCGAAATGCAATCTGGGAACCCACCAGCTATCGTTTGACGATGATTTGGCTTTTTATTGGTTTAAAATTAGCTTGTAAACTGGCTACTTGTGAAACAATCCGGTCGTACACGCTGTCTCTCAACTCCAGTCTCGCGTCTCAAGTTGCTAATCGTAAACAATGAGCAGCGCACGGAAAAGGAAGTCTTGGCTTGGATATCCGCTGGCTACACTGGAACCCCAGAAATATAACCAACATTATGGAGCAACATTATCATTCATTTGTACTTGTGTTTCTGTCCACCTGATGAATGTAAGTCCAATAATCACTCT
The DNA here is from genome assembly GCA_916701645.2 of Sebastolobus alascanus. Classification (NCBI taxonomy): domain Eukaryota; kingdom Metazoa; phylum Chordata; class Actinopteri; order Perciformes; family Sebastidae; genus Sebastolobus; species Sebastolobus alascanus. The sequence goes on from CAKAOJ020000507.1 coordinate 29,054, forward strand.
CTTTTAGCTCTCCTAGAGGAAATATGGGGCTCCTTAGCAGCTAAATGTTCCACTATGTTCACCAGCTACTCTACTCTACAGCTAACTGTGTCTGTCTGCCATTTGGTGCTGAGCAGGTATATAGTGTACAATTCTGCCTGCTGCGGTCAAAAACGATGCTATGAGTGGTGAGAGTGAACCAAAACGGTAAAGTTGTGGGCCGGACAGCTAAACAAACCTTTAGAGTCAGAAGCATGCTGAGTCGAGAACAAGTGTTTCAAACTGATAGTACACAAATATGCCCTTTCTACCACACAATCCAAAACAAAAATATAAATCATCACCTACCAGTCATCAACCTTGGTCTCTGCAGGGCTCTCGCTGACGTCAACGACTGTGGGCATTGTGCTGCTAAAGGATAAATTTACACTTTAATTATCATGTTCAAATTGCACACGATACACATTACACCAGCCAGTAAAATAATCTACAATGCCTACTGGTGCCCGATAACCTTTGTGCCAAGAAGAGGCCTAATATCATACAGCCGCACTTACCACCCTTCGCCGGGTTTGAGGTAGCTCCCCGTTATGAATGGATGTGCCAGGATTTTGTCTGGGGTAATCCTCTTCTTGGGATCGATCTGAAGCATTTTCTCAAGCAGGTCAAAACAAGCGAGCCTATCATCCTCATGTGTCGTGTTTCCTTGGAACCCGTGCATCTAAATTTTGAAGATTTGAATTAGTTAAATTAACATTAGACAAAATAACCCTCCTGGCTCATGAAAATTGTGAGATTTATTTTGTGGGCTTCTCTGCAGGCAGCATCTACTTGAAAACCTACCGCTTTCAGCTCGTTCAGAGAGGAAGCCTGGTATGCCCTATGTTCTTGTGAGACCCAGCCGGTGTCCTTGGAAAACTGTTGTGGCGTCTAAAAGAAGACAAAATCTACTTGAGTTATCTCTTCATCAGAGTTACTGCCTTTATACTAACGGAAAATTTTCTTATAGAGGATAATTCATGTTTGGCTAGAGAAGTCAAAGAAGGTTGTTATACTATACCTTCCTTGTCCATTGCATGTTCATGAGGAAATTGGGTTTTCCTCGATAGAAGTTCGCTGTCTTTTTCCCAGCCTTCAGAAGTTTCTTCGGAACTTCACCCAGGAGGTCGATGATGTAACGCAGCTGGAGACAAAACACAGCAAAACATCATTATTGACTACTCTATAAATGTTTAGCCATGCTCGATGGCTTGTGGATGGCAGTGTTGGGTGGGCTGTCTGTCGGTCGGTCGGTCCACCACTTTGGTCCAGACTGAAATATCTCAACAACTATTGTATGGATTAACATGGATCTTATTGTAGACATCCGCCCAAACTATGAACACTACTGGCTTTGGTGATCCTCTGACATTTGTGGCTTTGAGTGAAATGTCTCAACAACTACGGATTGCCATATTCATGATGCCCTCAAGATCGTGATCACTTTGGTAATCCTTTCTCTTTTAATCTAGCGCCCCCATCAGGTCAACAATTTTATTTGTCAAATACCTTGGTTCATGACTAAATACCTGTACTTTGTGTTTAGTGCTAATTAGCAAATATTAGCATGCTAACACGCTAACTAAGATGGTGAACATGGTAAACATTATACCTGCTAAGCATTAGCATTTGAGCATTTAGCTCAAAGCACCAATGTGCTTAAGTACAGTCTTACAGAGCCACTAGCTGTAGAGTAGTTGTCTTCTTAGCACTTTGTTTGGTGCGACTCCACTTAAAGAAGCCAACTTATTAAAAATGCCGGACCTTTTAATATTAGTACATGTCAAAAGAAATATTACTACATACATTAAGAAAGATATAGAAATGAACCAGCAATAATACTTACCACATCATACTCATGAATCCCCGGGAAAAGTGAAAGGCCGAGAGAGAGCTCGGCCATTACTATGCCAAGAGTCCAAATGTCAATGGCCTCAGAGAATGGGTTGCCCAGAAGAACTTCAGGAGCCCTGCATGTGGAAGAAAAGCACATAAAATGAAGAACACTGTCATGTTAAAAGCATAAATATACAACTCTAGGCATTGCATAAATTGCCCCAAAATAAGAATGCACAGCATCAATATAGGATGCCACGTGGGCCCTTGAATTCAACAATTTCCCTCGCACTTATAGAAAGCCTTTCAAGCAACTCTGTTCAATGAGGTTTGGCACGATATTTCTTTATCTAAAAAGCTGAAACATGATACTGGGGATATTGGGGTTTTCTGACCATATTTCAAGCTCAATAGATATATAGCACTGTGCTATACAAGTAAAAAAAAATTTAGCCAAGAAATTATGACAATTATTTTGTTTACATGAAACGACTCCAGATCTGACGAGAGTTTGGGAGCGCACCAAACTAAGGTATCAAGTTTCATTCTTTTTAGAAGAGCAATGAAAAAAACCTTCTAAGGGAAAATACTACATACAGAAGAAAAGATTGCAAATACATTATAGCAGAGTGGTGTAATATCAATAAATGGCAGGAAACTTGAATCCAAGCAATTCTAATATAAAGGTCTCACCTGTGCGACAAAGGCTGAACACCTTGTCCTGGGAAGGTTTCGGATTTCTCCAGAGCCAAGCCAAAGTCAATCAGCTTCACTCTGAATGGCTGCGTCTGATGATCCACCAGCATGATGTTGTCCATCTTCAAATCAGTGTGGATCACACCAACACTCCTCAGGGCAGCTAATGCTGTGGCCAGCTGCAAGTGAAATCAGTCACAGAATATATGTAAATAAGGATGTGCCAGAGTGGAAAACCGATAGACCTTCAAATTCTATCTACTATCTGGTATACTTACATCTTTGATAATGGTCCTTATGGCATTGAATGGCAAAGGAGCCCATTTTCTGCGATCCATTAAGTCATGGAGGCTGACGTCCAGCATCTCAAACACCATGTAGGCAATTTCACTTCCATGGTACCAGTCAAGGCATCTGATGATCCTGGACTGATCAGGGTCCAAACATCGGAGCTTTTCCAAGATGTACATCTGGGGATAAATGACAAGTTTGAAACAGTCATCAACAGTTTATGTGACTGCGCATATTCATAATGACTCAAGCAATGTCCTTAGTAAAAAAAAAAAAAAAGACCATCAAAAAGTAGCTCACCTCCCTTCGGTCGTAGTATTGTGAATATCTTGATTTTTTTAAGAATTTCACAGCCACAACTTCGTTGGTGTCCTGTTTATAGCATCCTACGACCGTTCCGTATCCTCCCTCTCCCAGGACATCAAGGATTTTGTAGTTGTCCGAGTGTGATATTAATTCGTATTCCATTTCTGCAAATAAACGTGAAAGCAAAGTGTGAATATGTTATTTCCAATGGCCATAATTTAATGATTCCCTGCCTCAATAAGTATTTTAATTAGTATTTAAAAGCCCCACTTTAATGATTTTAATCAGATTACCCAGTGTTTGCACAGACAAAAACATTTCCAGCTTGTTTTGGGTGCCACCAAAGAACATTTTGAATTGAGGTGAAGATGGGATAGAAGATTTTGACCATATCGCCCAGCCCTAAAGTTACAGATTCACTTGACCCCAGAGACTCAGAGAGAAAATAAATTAGTGACTTACCTGTTATCAAATACAGAGTGATCAGTTCACTTGTTGGATGAATTTCAGCTGGATTTCAGTGGAGAAGCTTGGTCCAAAAGTTGTTTCTTGTCCTGTTGTCCAGAGAGTTGACAGACAGTATGTCTATGGTCCAGAGTAGAAGCAGAATGTGCAATGTGGAAATGTGGTCATCACAGACAATTACCAATTAATATTCTAGAATGTTGATGATGTCAGAAAGGAACTACAGATGACGTTTTAAACAGAATTGTTTTTTGTGTGACGTCACGGTGTTCTATTGAAAGAGGCTGGTACACAGTTTTGAGCGCTAGATACAGTTGAGTTCTATGAACTTTTTTTCACCCACAAAAAGATAGATGTGTAACTGCAAACCTTATTTTATAACTGCAAACACTTTTGTAAGCTAAAACCTTTTTTTGTAACTGAAAATCTTTGTGCAAATCTTCTTTATGCACTCACACATTGGATATTATTTGTGCAAATCATTTTCATTTGTTCACAAAATGTCGTGCACAGCTACAGATCTCCTTCCGGATTCAAAATTTAAATACATTTTTTAGATATTTTTTACATATTCACACATTTGAATGTATTCAAATGTGTGAATATGTAATATGTGTGAATGATGCATGATGTGCAATGATGTTATACAACTGTTTTCATAGGCTTGGTATACTCATGACTAGTAAATTGACCTTGATTTGAAAACTGTTAAATGCTACTTTAAGGAAAAAAATTGTCAAATTAGTAAATCTTCTGTATTCTTTTTAATCAGAAAATTCCTTTAATAACATATAAATGCTGGAAATGTATGGTATTTTTTATAAATGTGTGAGTAAAGTCCATTTATATGTTGAGTGAAGTGAAGCAGAAAATACACTAGATGGCACTAACAGCACACAAATAACTTTTTAAAATCTGCACCCCAGTTCTATGTCCTGATTTTGGCCACAAGATGGCAATGCAAAACAAGGTAGATTTCCTTTTGATTCACTACAATAATAATACCGTCCATTCTTCTTATATTACAAAAACAACAATTTATTACATACGATTAATTATTGATATATGAAAGCCATATAATTAAGTAAAAAAAGGATACATTTCCCCACATTTCAGTTCTTCATTATAGGCAACTAGTCAAAGTGAAATCCTCTTCTTGGAATCAGAGACAGTGTTTGAATCATACTGAGACATTTATTTATGCATGTATGTTTTCCATTTAGACTGAATGCAAATACAGCAAATACACACCACCAAGCACTAGGGGAATGTAGAGCAAAAGGCAGTGGAGAATTGAAGGTGGAGGCTAAACAGCGGAGCAGTTTGATGCTCTTCACGGGAAAAAAAAAAAAAGCTCATATCCATAATCTGAACTATGCTGGTTTTCTACGTTAATGGGGCCAATAAATGCTTTCATCTCACTGAGGACTTAACAGTCCAGATTCAGAGAGACTTCTTCATCACTACGCTCAATGTCACATTCTTTACAAGACAGTAATTCACTTTCAAGACAGCTCCCCCTCACCTTGGACCGAGAGGAGAGGTTGTTTCTACATCTGGTGATTAACAGCACTTTCAGCGGAGCACTGATAACTGTGGCTCCAGCTCCCATAACCACGACTCCAAACATAAGGCACCCATTCATGCAACACTTCTAGTGCACTGCTGTAATTCGGATTATACTTACTGCCTCATTGCTTGAGCCTAAAAACACATCCCTGCTCCTGTCTATTTCTACATAGTTTACAGGATAATACACAGAAGTATGAATATTTATATATAAATACAGGCCCTCCATCCTTCAACTCGCCACCTCGCCCACAGCACACAACGTCTCTCCTGATGCCGTTTCTCTTTCATCAGTAGTGAATCCACAGCAAAGACAGGTCATTTTTACCAACAGTTTACAGTATGTGCTGCTATCATTGCAAGCAAGTGCCTTCACAACAGTCCAGTGTCAGATGACCAGAAAAAAAAAAAAAAAACAGAGCAAAATAGAATATACAAATAATCAGTTTGGGGAATCTCATTTCCTCAGACACATCAACAGCAGGTCGACAGTTTCAAGTCAGGGGAAGGGAGGATTAGACGACGAGGGCGACAAAGCCATGGTCACAAGCTCCTTTTGAATATCACTAACTCTGTGTTATAGGTTTTGGTTACGCTTCGGTACACATGAGAGTTCACAGTTTTCTCCCTTTAGAGGACAGAGGATAAGAATAATAATGGCTGCTTATTGCAAATCTCACAAGCAGTGCGCTTCACTGCTTCAGTTAACAGTAGCACAAAGTTAACAATGACGGCAACACGGCTAACATGGGTCAGGCTCCATCAGAGGGATTCTCATGTATGATAAGTGATGCATAGTATATTATTAAAGGTCATCCAGGATATATGTTATGTGAGACAGCCAACAGGTTCTGTGGATAGACGGCGGCGCTTTATGTATGTCGCACTATGAGTCTCGGCTTTGTCTGTCAGGGGGAACGGGGAGGAAAAGCACAGGCCTCGCATTCACCACTCCTATAAATACAAACTCATACACCATAACTTAAAAGAGTTAATCCAACAGAAAACAAAAAAGTACCCATGTTAATCTTGTGGTTTGAAACGTTTCAGGCAGTGTTTGTGAACATGCACATATTATTCAAAACTGGAAAATATAAAAGTTGCTGTTTAAAGCCGCTATGATCAATCTTTTTATACCACAAATGCTTTTAAATGTTGAATGAACAGCATACAGACAGCCAGATATTACAGGCACAACAAAAGCGACCAAAGGCCAGGCTGTCCCCGAATTCACTGCATTTCTCTTCATTGCATCACGACTTAACTACCTTCTAGTTTTGGGTGAGATCTCTCTGATTAACTTTGTGAGATCTCCAGTGAAACACAGCGTCGAGCAAAGTGACGGCACGAACAAAAAAAAAAAGAGAGAGAGGTTTCAGACTGAAACGTCCAAAAACACAAGAATAACACACAAACTGTGTTTCATGATGGAAGTCAGTAAAATCAGATGAAAACATATCAGCACATTTCTGAAACATATTAGATAAAACATTATTTATATTAAAATATCTCTAAAAATCCTATAACTGTGCCCAAAACGTGTGACCAGCATTTCATTATGTAGATGGCGAGTTGACGTCAAAATGAAAACGGTAACGGTGAACGGGACGAGGACAGTGTTGTTTTTACGTTGGAGACTGGTAAAGCAGAGTCCCAGCTGTCCACTGAATTATTAAACATCTGTCCTTCTTCAGTGGACTTCATCAACATCACTATGTGTCCACTACCCATTGGCCCAGTGATTTCTCTGTAGGTGCTCAGTCCTATCATCTCAGAGCTTCTTATGGATTTCAAATGTGGACATGTTTGTGTATTTATTAATTTTTTTCATTCCCTCTGCCATTTTTTTATTGAATCATGCAGATTATAATCATCTGATATTATACATATTTCATAAACAAGCAAACACTGGACATAAATTAGATCCTCTATAGATAAAAATGTAAAAAGCTAATAAGACAGCTGTTGATTATACTGAAGGTGTCACAGCCAGGAGGTGGCAACATCGAGCAAAAGGCTGCCTCTCGCCATTTGGCACCAACCTCCCCGCCACACCCCACCACCAGCATTGTCCCCATCCTCTCTCTCAACCCTCCTCTGCTCTTATATCTTATTCATTTAATATGTGACAGATGTTACAATTGAAAGAAGTCATTTGTGAGGGAAGGGTATTGGGGCTGAGGGGAGTTTGGGGTTGAAAACTCATCAATTCAAAGGACCCGCAGGGTTCAAAGGAGTCAAAATGTATTAGATTAAATAATATGCAAGTAAAGTTTAAGACAAATGACTCTTACGGTGGTGAATTCAAATAGCTGTGACCGGGTTTCACTTTCAATCTTTCCTCACTCCACTTGTTTAAACCAAGTGGTAAATCATCCAATACAAGACGTTTCCTGTTCCATGAGGAGGTGGAGGGCTGGTGAGGGCTGGTGAGGGCTGGGATGGGGCCGGGACAGGCGGGAGGCCGGGTCGGGTCAGAGGCCGAGTCACAGTAGGTTTGTCTGAAGGGACGGGAGTGGAGGTCTACTGCTTCATGGAACGCGGCCTGTTCTCATGTCGGTGTTTACGCAGGCGGGGTAGAGAGTCCTCGTATCTGGGTGGTGGCGTACGTACTGCGGGGCGGGCCAGGAGACACACAGCTGGAGGATCCTGTCCTGTCCCCCCCGTCTCAGGAACCACCATGGCCGATCAGGACTGCAATGAGACAACAACAATACAGAACAGCCATCACACATGAACATGGATGGAAATCAGTCGATGTGGGCACAAAAATGTAAATGGCCGTCAACTACTCCATAGACAAGAAAGAGACACAAAACAACGTTTGAGGTCTTTCAAGTCATTTTTCCTCTCTTTTTGGTTGTTTCACGAGTCATTTTGTATCTCTGTGTTGTCATTATGTGTCTCTTTGTAGTCTTTTGTGCCTCCTTGTACGTGTTTTGTGTCTCTTTGTGGTCATTTTGCAACTCTTTAGTTTTGACTTTTTTTTATTTCATTTTAGTTTTAGTTAGTTTTCAGAGTGCATTTGCTATTTTTAGTTTAGTTTCAGTTTTTCAAAACGGTTTAGTTTTAGTTTTTATAGTAGTTTTAGTTTGTTTTTGTTAAGGCCTTGACACACCAAGCCAATAGTGATATATTAAAGCTAAAAAACTAAAACTGAAAGGAATTTACAATATCATTTCAGTTTAGTTTTAGTTTATCTTAACAGATATAGTTTTTATTTAGTTTCAGTTTTGTACAGATATTTATATATATATCTCTGTGTTGTCATTATGTGTCTCTTTGTAGACGTTTTGTGCCTCCTTATACGCATTTTGTGTCTCTTTGTGGTCATTTTGTGTCTCTTTATAGAAGTTGTGTGCCTCCTTGTACGTGTTTTGTAGCTCTGCAGTCATTTAGTATCTCTTTGTGGTCATTTTGCATCTCTTTGTAGTCGTTTTGTGCCGCCTTGTAGGTGTTTTGCATCTCTTTGCAGTTGTTTTGCTACTCTTGGTAGTCGCTTGATCAACATTGTAACGTGAAATGTTAACAGCCACATCAAGCAGAGGCTCTAGCCCGGTAGGCCCGTTCAGTAATCGATCCAAGCACACGAAGCGTAGTCATCTTGTAACCAGACTGTCAACACTGTAGGAGTCACATACCTCTGCTTGCTGCTGCATCTCCTCAGTGGGAGACTCTGTTTCCCTGATAACCACTGCTTTTGTCACCAGCATGTCGGGGTGCTGCTGCTTGGCCTCTTGGATCGCCATGGCGAGGGCCTGGAGGGACATGAAGCATCAACGCACGGGTCATAAACCTCACATATTAGCTTCCTGTGCCTTGTGACTTATTGAACGTACAGTGCACGTGTGGCAGTATTTCTGTTTAATACTCCTCCTCACCTGATGTTGGTCCACATCATCATCTCCTGTGATTATAATCCTTTTCTCGATTCTGGTCTCTGAGTAGCCTCCCTTCACAGTCTGCAGAACACATACAGCAAGAATGAAATTTAATTACTCGTGAGCTCATTCTACTTTATCGAAGACAAAATTGGTAATCAGAGGTATCATTGGATTTATTGTAGTATTTCCAGTTCTTTGTCTTCAGAAACACCAAGTTCATCTTTTGTGCGCCAGATAATTTTCTCAGTAAAGACGCTTATTGTTGCATTAATGTAAAGCCTATTGGAGTTTATAGCATTGTCACATTACATTGTGTGGCAACTAAATCTTAAATATATTCTTTTCCTTATCATTTATACGTCAATAACAAATCTAATTATTTAAATCTATTTTGGTCATCTACTCTAACATGTCGACAACGAGGGATGAGACATACTTAAGAGTGTACCATAAGATACAGATGTGGTGGGCTGACTCCAAGCTCAGGTCATTAAACTGTAACCATGGGAACAGATGAGGTGTTACCTTGGTAACTTGAGTTGTGGTTGCTGAGGTGACGCTCTCGGCGGTGATGGTCAGCGGGGACACAACAGACTCTCTCCCCTGCGGTCCAGCTTTTACCTACAGCACATTCGTTAGAGCGGAGTCAAACACACATGGAGGTACACGCTGCACACACACACACACACACACACACACACACACACACACACACACACACACACACACACACACACACGCTCACATGCTGTGTTAACCACGCCGTTTCAACCTCCTGGGGTGAAAATCACAGATCTGAAATGTGTTTGTAAGCACAGCCGGGTAGTGGAGGGAGCCTTCTGACACGATGTGTGTCAGACACTTCCTCACTTCCTGTACTTCCCACCAAGGATGGGTCAAACATCAGAGAGATAGAGGCATCCCTCCATTTAAGAGGTACTCCAGCGATTTACTATTGCACCTCCATAAAAATGGGGGGAAAATGGTCCGAATTGAAGCTTCAGAGCCCAAGATATCCTGACTTTTAATCCCCAGCATGGGTCCTATTCCACCTACATTTCCTATAATTTGTCTTGTTAGGCCTTTCCTGACTGGTAAATGCCCACATCATTAAAGGTGCCCTGTGGAGTTGCTCCAAAGCGCATTGTGTGTACGCTTGAGCTCTAACAAATGTGTTGAATGCATTTGTTTTCTCATAAAACATTTGCAAAGCCAAGAATTCTAAATCCAGCATTGTTTACATCCATATTTACTAGCTTGCATCCCTCCTCCTCCTTCGTCTTTGTTGGCACATTGCTGCATATCTTAGCGCTTTAACACCACCTGTAGATCAGTGGAATAGTGTGAGACCATTAAAGTGTGTACCGCGCCTGCATGTGCGTGCTTGACAAACAAAACGGGGACATGCTCGTAGAAAAACGGCTCCGTAGCTCTGCGAGAGGTCAAAAACTCCACAGGGAACCTTTAAGACATCACAACTACAGTTTGTAACGCAGGCTTTTCTGTTAACAATTTGAATTTCAGCTATTGACAGGAAATGAAAGTGAGAAAAATATCAAATATAATGAGCACTCTGAGGAATCGTAGTCATTCCAAACACTGGCAGTAGCATGTATTCATCTACTCATATGAATTTTCACATCCACATTCTCTGTTTCATAAAAGTGAGTCATTATTATGACATCAAATACAAGTGCTGTGAACATTTGCCTCACACACAAAGATGTTATTTTCTAACATTATTCATTTTGACACGTATTCAGAAGGATATGAAGTAAAGTTCAAGGTTACGAAAGGAGATAACGACAGTACAATGGCTGAAGTTTCTTACTCTGCCGCCGCACACACACATGCTGTCACACTGATGAATTTCCTCTGTAAAGATACTTACGGGGGAGCCATTTTCTTTGAGGGCAGCAGGAGCCTCCAGCGGGCTGACGGCTCCATGGTTCTGGAGGAGAGAGAGAAATAGACTTGAGTCTTTATTAACTTCCCAATATGAAGTCCAGCTACATCAAAGAAATGAAATAGGTGATCATACAAAGAAGCATTACTTCAATCAGCATATTAGAAAAAGTTCTTAGTCGACTAACACTCATACAATTTTGTCGACTAATCAATTAGTTGATTTAATCGACAGATCTGTAAAACTGAGTTTCTCCACAAAGAATCACACAAAAGCACCATCCTAAATCTTGTGTTTACCAGAGATGTGCCCATAAGTTTCTTGGAACTAAGTCATTCAGCATGAAAAAAGCATTAGAGATCTCACTTGACTAAGACCAAACCAACCAATTAGTCGACTAATCGACTCAGAGGGGGCAGCCCTATTAGAAATACACATCAGTTATTAGTATTAAGGCAGCCACACAGAATGACATCCTAACTATTTAAAGCAGCCTTTTCTTTTTTCTGTGGGCCACTTGAGAGAAGCGGACCAAGTTTTAAACTCAAATAGAAATATTATCACCTTATAAAGTTACTTATTTATAGCACATATGGAGCAACTTCAGCATGGCTTTCATTTGGAATCATGTTTCTGGTCAAATGATGAAATGTAAGTCCAATTTTCTCTTTCCTTTTAGCCTCTCAGCTGCTAAACGCTCCACTATGTTCACCAGCTTATTGCTAACTGTGTCTGTTTGCTGTCTGCTGTAGGTAGAACAGTGGGTTTTTAAACCTTTTTCCTCTGTAAACAGCTGAAACAGCTGCCTGCTGTGCCCAAAAACAAAGCTATGAGAGCGGTGAGAGTGAACCACAACAGTAAAGCCGAGGGGAGCTGCAGATTCAGGTGATAAATCTCTGTAGGTTCATCACTGCGAGCAACCCCTTTCACATTACACGTTTTCACATTGTTATTTGATACATTGTTATGATAAAAATGATGCTTTAAAGGCCATAAAACCACAATAATGAGCCAACAGATGCTAAGATGCTCCGCAGCGCTGTGGGGAACTACAGAATGGGTTTATCACTTCAAACAACCCGTTTCACAATACACATAGTAGTCGCATTAGTACAGCTTCAAAGACATCATGTCGCGAATCCTTACTGCATACTAATTCTAGACAGTATGCACTACATACTAATTGTTATAGCATACTGTTTTAGCAGTTAGTATGCAGAAATATCAGCATATTTTATCATTTTATACTAACAGGAAATGATATAGGCTACTATGTGTGTCGTCAATCAATGTAAATCAAACTGCGACTTTGAAAAAACTACTGCCAATTCATCTTCACAAAGAGACATCAAACTTTTTTCTTATGTAATATATACATATTTTTTATTTTTTAAATTTTCACCTCATTCTATATTGGATTTACAGTTTTTCCAGCGGTATGAGCAGCTCCTCCATTTGCTGTGTGCATTGCATTGTGGGAGAATAGTGTGCATCAACAGCACACCCAGAAAATGACCGTATTTAGTATGATACTATCTGCTTTGATTGTACTTTCAAGGTGCTCTATATGAGATTGGGAGCATTTCTATTGCCTCTACATGGCGACTGCAGAGCTGGCGGCTCGCAGCTAACGTGTTAACAGCGCTAACAGTGTAAACTTGGGGGGGGGACCAGAGGTTGGACGCTTTCACGATGCCGTTATCAGCTATAACCGCGATATGAGCGCAGTGCAGAGTGGCGGCCATGAGTTAGCCAGTGGGGCACGCTCACATGCACAAACATGCACTAAAAGCATGGGCAGCCGGCGCGGCTATGTCAACAAAGCACGGAGAAGCTCTGATTACAACACACACAGAGGGAGAGAGATTTCATTCTCTGCTCAGGTAGAAATCACTCCTCTATATCTTTACATAGCAAATAGCTGTTTGATGCTATATTAATGCTCTGAATATCATAAAGAGCACCTTTAATTTGTCACTTTTCTCGTGTTTACACGCTACATACTCAAAAGCAGCATGTAGTAAATAGAACGGGGACCCGGCACACGTGGTATAGACCTTTTTCATAGCAGACATTCTGATGTGCCATGGTAGGAAAATAAAAGGTGTATTTATAACCATAATAAAGACTGCAATGCAGTTACTTAATTCCAGGGCCGTATTGACCTTGTTCATAGCAGACATTTTGACATGTCATTACAGGAAAAGCACCGGTGTAATTGATAACATACATAACAAGCTCATTTCATTTAGGTGAGTTAGTTCCGGGGTGATGGTGTTGTGCATGCTGGCTCACTGTCATGACTTACTGAGACACTTGATGGAACGGAGCCATCCTTAATGTCATTTGCTTTTCCTGCTATGATGAGCCAAAATGTCTGCCGTGACAAAGGTGTATTGTTAATGCTGACTCACTGGCAGGGCTCACTGGAGCCTTCGTTAATGTCATTAGGAGAAAAGTCACAATGTCTGTCTATGGAACCACAAGCAGGAAACAACAAACGTATCTGTTGGGGAGGTTTAGTATGTTTACTTCTTGTCTTTCAGTGATAAAACCACTGAAATAGTTATCTGCGACATGCTAAAATATGGAGTCATAATGTCAGCAAACTAATGCAGTAATGTCGGTAACACAGCAAGGATCAGTTAAAGGTTGGGTCGGTAATACTGAGAAACTAACAAGAGTACACTAGATTTTAAAAATGAGTCAACGGCAAAAACCCTGCCCAGTCTTGCCAAATCTTTTCCAACGAAAGTAGCCAGCAGCACTAGCTCCAAAAGTCCCTAAATCTAGAGAGAAAGTCGCCAAGTCAGCAACACTGACAATCTGTTCCTTCAGGCCTCCCTCCAAAGCCACTCCCCCAAAATTATCTTTATAAATATAAACAGCGAACATGGCTATTGTTAGTACTCACAGCTGTCAAGCTTGCAGCTTGACGCGCAATGAGTGCACAGGCATGGGTTTTCCCCGGGTTCTCCGGCTTCCTCCCACAGTCCAAAGACATGCAGGTTAGGTTAACTGTTGACTCTAAATTGCCCGTAGGTGTGACTGTGAGCGTGAATGGGTTAGGGTTAGTCTGTCTCTATGTGTCAGGCCTGTGATAGTCTGGCGACCTGTCCAGGGTGTACCCTGCCTTCGCCCAATGTCAGCTGGCATCGGCTCCAGCCCCCCCCCACGACCCTGAACAGGATAAGCGGTTACAAATAATGGATGGATGGAACCATAAGCAACTGGTCATACCAGACCAAGTGACGCTGTAGTAGCAAAATTCCTGAGTGTATTGAATTGAGTAAGAGTGTTTTATTGCTTGTAAAAAACAATTTTATAAGAGTGGGAAGATTTTGTCCTTCAAAAGCTCTAGTCTCACTTTAAAGCAACTGAATGAACCTGTTTGTTAAAGTACTATTTGGCCTATTACATTCCCATGTACTACCTTGACCTAATTTCATTGTCATTTTATCAAAATAGTCTAAGTGATAAGGTAAAAATACAATAAAGATACTCTGAAAAATATGCTATAATGTCTTTAGCTTTATGTAAGAGGAATCTGTGCACATTGTTGCCTGAATGAGTCGTATACATAATTCATAGCCATGACTGACAATCAAACCAATAAAATCATGTTGTACACTTGATGAATTGTTTCTGAAGGCAATCTACAAGATGAACAATTCATTCCTTTTACTACAGTCTGGTGGCAATGTTACCCAAATTCAAAGGCTGTCACTGACATGCAGGCAGCAGCCAAGCCTTTGTGCTGCTGCTGAGAGACTCGACAGATATGACCTGGCTCCCTCTGCTGGCTGAACAATGTTGGTGCTGGAGATCATTGTCTGCCTATCGGTGACGTCATCCTCCATTTTCTGTAGATGCACACACTCTTTTTTTTTTTTCCCCCAAAGATGTCTTACTCTGACGTCTTTGAAAATTGGACTCAACACTGATCTGGCACTTCAAAGGCCCCCAATCTACATCATTGCCTGAGTTCATCTACACCATTAGCTGAAAAGAGCCCCGCAATGATTAGCTACATTTTAATAAGGCACCTGTGGGACAGTCAGCCAGCACTCAAATCTCTGCCTCCGGAGATGAATGTGATTCACACCTGCTCCCATCATCCGCATTAATACACTGTCAATACTTTAATCACTCCGTAATGATGCTATTATGTCATCCCTGTCTGGGGAATATGGGCTTCATTTCACTGCGGCCCACAGAAATGGCTTCCTCCTCTAATAAAAGACCCACTCCAGAGCTCTTTTTCACAACTCTATCTTTTTAGGGTGGATCAATCCTATGATGAGTATTGTCCTCGCCTTCTACCAATACTGTAGCTTAAAATTGTATCAGCATTAATATATAAAATATGACATATAGAAAAGGAACAAGAGCAAAAGAGAAGGTATATATGATAAATCCAAGTGTACGAACAATATAAACACAACATAATATGTTGTGTTTATATTGTTCGTACTTATCAGTCTTATCAAGACTGATAAGTTGGCACCTTGGATGGCAGCCTCGGTCTTGTGCTCTCTTGTACTTTTTCTGTTTTTGTTTGTTTATTCAGTTCTCTCTCTGGTTACATTCACCAGAGAGGAACTTTTGGACATCCGACAAGTAACTTGTCAAAAGTTTTTACCATTTTTCATCCAACTGGAAAGTTTTGCAGAGCTTTTAGGTGGAGGAGCAGTAGCTCTCTATGGGATTACCGGGAGACACGGACGATATATACTGATGCTTAATCGTGCCAAGTGTTAGACGGGTAGATCGATACCAGTCTCATGTCTGTTGGATAAATATGAAGCTACAGTCAGCAGCCAGTTATCTTATCTTAGCATAAAGACTGTAAACAGAATGAAACAGCTAGCTTGGCCCTGTCCGATGGTAATAAAATCTGCCTACCAGCCCTGAAAAATCTCACTAATTAACTTGTTATATCTTGTTTGTGAAATCCGTAAAAAAAACAAGTTTAAAAGCCACATTGACTTCCACGATGAGGTTGCCAGGCAACCAATGGGGACCAAAAGAAATCGTTCGGCACAAAACTGCCTCTAAAATCATAAAGTGTCGTTTTTACACTTTGGTTTTTCTACAGATCCCAAAAAAAAGAAAGACATATCTTAATAAGTGAGTTTTAGAGGCGTCAGAAGGTGGATTTTGTTACTTTCAGATAGCTAAGCTAACGGGCTGCCGGCTGTAGCTTACTGAACAGCGTACTGAACAGACAGATAAGAGAGATCGATCATCTCATCTGATTCTCAGCAAGAAAGCAAATATGTGTACTACCCAAAATGTCAAACTATTCTTTAAACAAATGTTGGGTCTGAATACAAATATGTAGCTGACTTAACACTAAACGTGGTAAAGATTGTAGATTAACTAAATAATGTTTGGAAAACAGTTTAATGTAAGAGACAATGCTACTATTTGCTCGCTGGCTGGAAGAGTGGAGTCAAGTATCTTTATATAAGCAGCAAATGACAATGAAAGGAACATAAAAAATCCAGAGGCAGCAGATGAGTGAATTTACAGCAACACATTGTACATGACAGTACAGTAAGGTTTGCTCTTTACCTGTGGTGAGGCATTAATGATGTTGGGGTGGATCTCCGATCCATTCGTATGCGTCTCCGTCTTGGAGTCGGCCCTCTTCAGCATATGGGCCGTGCTCACAGCACTGGCTTCTTTCTTTGCCACAGGAGGCTGTGTGAAACACAAACAGTACAGTTAAGCCAAACAACGTCAACCTTTCTTCACAGAAAAGTGACGCATTGCTCACAAGCAGCACTGAAACACAATTATTTATTGGATTGTTCACTTTTATGAAAAAATGCAAATGATGATGCAGCAGCAGGGGAATTCAAAGAAACGCTGACACAAATAAAATGGTTGAAAAACCCATAAATTAATACATCAACACAGAGAATAAAACAAAATTAAACATGACCACAATGCAACAAAATTCAAACAATGTCAAAAGGCCCAACAACAACAAAAAAGTTAAACAATATTAACAAATGAATGATTAAAAAAGCTGCAGGTATTTATGGCACCAAGTCCAGCCAGGCAGGGTGAATCCAGTGGGTGATGATGATGAAGGATGAAGACATTCATCTGTCTACCTCATGATGAGTTCCCTCCTCAGGAAGCCTCTCCTCTATGGGAGACTTGTCCTGGATGCCCATTAGACGGGCAGAGTAGAACCTGGAGGTCTCCTCAAAGTCCTCCCGGCCCACCTCGGGCTGTCGCTCCCTCTCTCCCAGCTCCGACATGCACTTAGAGAAGTCGTCCACGCCGGAGTGGAGGTCCATGATGACGGTGAAGTCGACCTCGGCCTCCAGGCTGGACGTGGAGCTGACCGTCATGCTGGAGCACTTGCGCTCGATGCCCAGGTGGGTTTCCCTCATGCAGGCCACCGTGTCCCGATCCTGCTCATCCTCTGAGGCTATGCTCGGCTGAGGCCTCCTGTCCCCGAGCTCCTTCTGGGGCGGGTACAGAAGGTAAAGGATCACCTCTCGAAGGTTACATAACTGCAGACGGATGGATGACGAAGATGACGTGGAATGGTCCTTATGTTTGAGGGTTTCGTGTTTGCTGAGATTCATGGAGGACTCAAAATCAGAGCCGTTGTACATGCAAGGTATCCTGAATATACAGTAAAAATTACAGGGCATGCAGTCATGTCAGAAATGAAAAGTTCAATGAGTGTAGGAGGATGAATAGGGTTTGAATTACAACAGTGGCTCCGAATAAATAAGAAAAAGTAGAGGAAAATATTTCTACTACACAAAATTAGGACTTCTTTTCTAGTCTTTGCTTGTTTTTTTGTGATTACTGCATCCTACAAAGGCTAAATGCTACAAACGTGCTCAATGTGCTACAATGTGGTCAAAACTGAGTTGAGACCAGAATCTGACTTTTTGACATCTGTTTTCCTATTTAATTTAATCACTTTGCCTTAGAAATGTATGACCAGCATTTTTATTAATACTATTACTGTAATACTAAGCTAGTTAGCTAACCATGGATTGCCATAGCTAAAGCTAA
The DNA here is from genome assembly GCA_916701645.2 of Sebastolobus alascanus. NCBI lineage: Eukaryota > Metazoa > Chordata > Actinopteri > Perciformes > Sebastidae > Sebastolobus > Sebastolobus alascanus. The sequence continues at coordinate 47,075 of CAKAOJ020000507.1, forward strand.
ATTGTAACTAAATCCCCTTATTCATTTTTCCATAGCTGAAAAAATATACATCTTAATTTACCAATATATTTGAAATTAAGTTTATTATTCCATTTAATTAAATGAGGCACCAGCTAAATCCGATGATGATGGAGAAAAAAGCCCTGCTAACGTTAAAGTCCTGCTGTACATAATCAAAATAAAGTTTGATTTCTAAAAGAAACAAGGCCAAATGAACAGGAAAGACAAAAGAACACATTGTTTGTACAGTAGATACTTCAATTTCTGTGAGCATTCTGTGAAGATTATACAAGAGTGAAGTATTTCCATTTTTTAGGTATTATGTAGATTCTATGACAATGATTTCTTGGGTAAAATTATCGGCCTAAAAAGGCATGAGATGAAGGCTGAAATTAAATTCTACGCAATTTCCCAGTCAGCCTGAAAACTTCAAACTTTAACTTTATTCTCAGCTTCTGGAGTCACTACTCTCTGCCTTTGTGGGCAACAGGTCACAAAAAGCATTCAAATAAAACAAGTGAAGGAAAACAACAGTATTGACATGCAACCTGTGACGTGGGTCAGAAGCGAAACAGATCTGTTTTAAGGGGTCACGAGCCAACAAGGTTGGAGAACGTTGAATTACAATGAAGCTCCTGAGGCAGCTAATTTAAAGTACTGCCACTTATATTAATTACACGTACACTAGCTAATTAGATCACAGTAAAAACTGGATCATGCCAGCAATAGCCGGACGCAGGGGGTTTTTGTTTTCCACCCACACATTCAATTCAAAGTCATGGTGATGGATGACTGCAGCTGAGTAGCCAGTAAAAAGTAACACACTTCATCTTTTATAGCTTTTGGCCATTTTTTATATATCAGGAGAACCTGGTGCAGTCAGTTAGGAGGCATGCAGTTTACCCGTGAGAGGTAGAAGAGAGATGACGGGTGGAGCATGTGAAGGTGGGTTTAAATGCAAATGAATAACCTTGAAATCAGCAAACGGCTCTTCATAAATGGCAGGAGTAGAGACGGGCTCCTGCAGGGGGAAGCAGAGGAAAGAGCAGAGAGAGAGAGAGAGCATCTGAAGGTTAGCACACAAGCTGAAGTGGTCAGTGGACTGACAGGCCACCACACAAACAGCAGAGCTTGACTGGAGCCTGAAAATATGAGCTCAGTGAGTTTCGAGCACAAGATTTTTCAGTCCCAACCTAAACTGGGATCCTTGGGTTCTGCTCGGTTAGACTCCAAATCTTAAAGAGATCGTTAGGGTTTTTTTTGAAGTGGGGTTGTATGATGTACTTATCCATACTTGGTGTATTATCTACAGTAGATGACAGTCGGCAACCCCTCCAATTTGGAGAAGCAGACCGGAGTAACCGCACGGAAGCAAAGCAATGTACTTCTGTGGACGGGGGCAGTAGCAAAACGTATTTTAGCCACCTAAAAAAATTGATATCAATTTAACCGTATGCTATATTTAGAATATTTTCATCGCTTTACCTTGCCGTGAGACAGCTATACAGTCTATGTTTCGGATAGGGAACTGAAGCCGTTATCTATGCTCTCGCCAAAGCCACAAAACTCCATTGAAAAAAACAGTAATTTTACCTTGCAGAACAAGGGAGTTTCTGGTCTACCGCTGCTTTGATCAGTTAGTTTGTTTGTGTTATTGTGTGACTTTGGTGTTTTTAAAGGGTTAGCTTGGATTCACCAAAGTTATACAATAGCACAAACAAACTAACTGATTGAGGCAGTGGTAGACCAGCAACTCCTATGTTCTGTGAAGTAAAATTACGTTTTCTTTCAATGGAGTCTGGTGGCTTTGGAAAGACCATAGATCGATACAGCGGTTTCAGTTCTTTGAAAGAAAGGGTAGAGATAAAGCAGTGAAAATATTCTAAATATAGCATACACTTAAACTGATATTGCTTTTTTTATGTGAGCCTTTCTTTTAGGTGTCTAAAATACGTTTTGCTGCTGCCCCCATCCACAGCAGTACATTACTTTGCTCCCGTGCTGGTACTCCTGTCTGTTTCTCCAAACTGGGGGCGTGCCGACCGCCATCTACTGTAGGTAATACACTGACTATGGATAAGTACCTCATACAACCCCACTTCAAAACTCCTGAACTATCCCTTTAATATTAGCCACACATTTCACAGTAGCTAATAATTCAGTGGTATTAATGTCTTTTAAATGGCTCAAACCCAAGTTTAGGTGAGAAATTCAGCCAGACCCAATCAAAGCCCACTGGGTCTGTTCAGATCCAGTCAGGTCCAAATGGATTCAGGCACAAATTTCAAGCACTACTTGACAGTAACATACAGCACTACGGTTTAGAGGACAGAAAAGAGGTGAGCTTACTGCAACATATACAACATCTACAGCCAGGTTTATTTGTTAGAATTGGCAGAGGACAGGAAAAGAGAATCATGCAGATTGTATAATGAGCAGGTTTTCGGCAGAGCAGCATTGACCAACTGAGAAAGTGTTGCATCACTACGCACCTTGAATTTCAATAAGGGAGCAAATAATATTGTCAAATAATATTGCTAAATGACCAATAAAAGGTGCCGTGGTGTATTTCAAAGCCTGTCAAAATGACGAATTGGTGCGAATGGGTCCACATGTTTGGAGGAGCACCGAATATTTTCCCACACCGCCCGAGTTCAATCTGATCTTGATATGATTGTCACTCGCCAGTGAGGTCGTCTGCACACTGAGAGCTACGCAACACCTCTTCTCATGCCTGTTTAATCCAATATATGAAAGAGCTTGATTCAGATGAAAAGGTGGGAAATGATGAAAGCTGTCATGTCTATTCACTTCAAATTCCTTTCATTCCGGGGGCAAAACGCGTGCAAGCTCCTAATGATACCAACAGTGAAATGAAAGCAGCAAATCTGACTGTGTCAAGCACTGAGCTGTGGTGTCTGGCTGCTCACTGCCTGTTGGGCTTTCACAGTTGGGGGAACCAATGTGTTTACATCACCGCTTAGTTTTCTATCCAGAGCAGAATAAAGCATCTGATTTATGATTTATTATCACCAATCGGAAGGGCCGAGGGTTATTTTGTAAATTCTGTTGATGCAAGTTCATCAGTTTGATGTAGTTTCTCAATCATTTGTGCACAAACCAATTCTATACTCCATTTATCTCTAATTTTGGGAAATAATAGCTGTCTGTCGCAAAGTAATGGATGGCAGTACTTTTCCCCCTTTCTTCCTCAAATTAGTATGCAACAAATCATTTTGTTTTGTATTTCCAGTTTGAAAAAGGCACGGAGATGTGCAAAAATCATCAGACCGATGATAATATGTAAGCCTTTCTTTCCTTGCCACCCTCTGACAGAGAGCAACGTGAGCTGGAAAGAAATCGGAGGCTCACAAGTTAGAGAAGGTGAAGACAAACCAACAACCAAAACATGAGATATTGATTTTTGTCTTCTTTTAAATTTCACAGCCAGTGGTGAGCTGCACAGATTTGCCAGACAGTGTGGTGCATGTTGGGGGCAATGGGAGGGGAGAAATCGGATTGCCATATGGGAAAATGTCCAAACTTTTTTTCACTTATTTGACGGAGCAAAAGTATCGCTCCGCCTGCTCTTCACACAGGCACGAACAGGTAAGATGGATGAGTGTTTCAAGTCACTGAAAACGTAGAAAAAAAAAAAAATGGCGTGCGAGTCTGTCTGAAGCTCATGCGATGCTTTAATTCCAATGACTGAATAGCAGATGCCAAGCAGAGTTACCGAGTGTCTCTTCTTGGCTGCGTCCAGGCTCGGCTCCCTGCCGGCATTTCGGCTGTTCCGCAGTATTAGTCCAGACTCCCGGGCCTTCTGTGATTTCACTGGCGGGGCTGGGGGAGCCATTTTGGGAAGCGCTGAAATCTTTGAGCCGAACGACAGACTCTCTGTAGGTCCTCTGCCAGACTGATAGCTGTCATCAGGATGTTCTGCTTTAGCGATGCCCTCCAGATCTGCTGCGAACGCCGGATGGAAGGCGGCGGAGTCAGTCCAGGCCAGGTCGCAGGATCCCTCTGGAGAGCCCACCGACCAGCGGTATTCTCTTCTGATGACCCGTGTGAGCTCGTCCTGTCCTGGCCTGTCCCTTTCATCCTTACATGCTACACTCTTTGACCGCTCTGGCTTGAGAGGAACAATCCTGGAGATTTCCGAGTGGCAGCTGCTGCCTGACAGTCGGTGGAGAGACGTCCTCTGACTTCTGTCTCCCATGAAACCCTCAATATCCTCTCCCCCAGAACTACTGATCTTCCTCTCATGGGTCCTGACCTGTCGCAGCTTTACCTCAGCTAGATCTTTGTTGTCAATAAGGCCCCGCCCTCGCACCTTCGTCACACACTCCTCTTTAACACCTGCTAATGAACTATCATGCTCTATCTTTCCGGGTCCGTTCACTGAGCCTAGATCGATATCAGCTGGCCCAACATTTCTCTTTACCTGCTCTGTTTCTTGAGTGGAGACCTCCCTGCTTTCTCCTATTGATATGTCCTCTTGCTGGTTGTCTTTATAAACCCTGACAGACTGATCCTTTCCTGATCCCTGATCATCTTTCATCATCTCCTCCGGGGATGATTCACAATGATTTCCTGTTTTAGAGGTTTTTCCTGGACTGTTGTCCGAGTCTGAGCCCTCGTTTTCTTCTTCAGTAGAATCGCTGCTTCCTTTCCTATAGATGAGCTCGGCAGGCATTCCCAGGTTTAAGCTCTGGGGTCTCCTCTTTTTCCTTGGTTTAGAAGCCGTGCGTTCTTTTATCTGGCGTGAGCCCGGGGCCACATCATTGTTTGCCTCAGGGTCTGAGGCTTGAGATGGTTTACTTTGAGATTTGTCTTGAAGCGAGTCTGCATTCTCAGATAATTTAATCACAAAACGACTTTTGTTAGTCGGTCGTGGCTCAGAGCACTCATCTGCCTCTCTGGATGGTTTTGTTGATGGAAAATCATCAATATGGCTTTTCATTTCTTTTCTGTCATACCCTGTTACCTCTTTATGTATCAGCTTGGTAACGTCTATCTCTTTTTCCAGCTCCTTATTCTCCCATGAGGAATCCGATGTGAGAGATTTGTTCTTTTCTTCTGCCTTCCAGTCATGGTCCTGTTGATAAGTTTCTTGTTTTTCAATCAATACCCACTCCTCAGAGCCCTACATGTTGGTATAGATTAAACACAGTTAGACATGCCAAGCACAGCTGCTGCACACAATGAAATCTACACAATCGTTTCAATCACAGAAAAGGGAAACAAATGTACAACTGGTACTTGGATCATTGTGCAATATGTGGTGGTATTTTTTTTAAATAGATAGACATATGAATGATAATGATGCACAGTAGGCAGTGCATTTCACCAAACCACAAATGTTAAGATGTATCATGAAAGAGGAAGAGTGAGAGATGTGCAACCTCAGGTGAAGTCACCACAGTCTTCTGGACGAAACCCTCAACAGACAGGCTGTTAACAGGGTCCTTTCCCACTGCTCGGCCCACCAACTGGCCGACAACGAGGCAGAGGAGAGAGTTTAAAAGAGGAAGGAAGAACAGCTGTTAGAGCTCGAACTTGAAATGAGGGAGAGAATTAGTAAGACGCAAGATAAAACCGTTGCATGCAAAAGTGAGAAAATGGGAAAGACAGAAAGAATCAGTGCTAACAGGGCTTAACTGAGTTATTCTGTAGAAACTTTTTGATGAACTAAAGACATGCAGTCCCGAGGACCTGACAGCCACCAAATCCACATAACCAAATCAGAAGACATTTGCAATGCAAATGTTTTTTTCTGTAACTACATCAAAGAGTTGAGTTCGACTGAATCTTAGAGCACAGAGACTTTCCCAGCCTTCGACTGTCAGTCAAACAGAATAATACCCCCCTCTTACCTGGAACGAGACACACGGCAGATTACATTTTCTGCCGCAGACAACGCTTGACATTCTATGGGAATAATCTGATCGTACCAGACAGCAGATGAGAGATTGTCTGAAGACAATTTAGGCACCGGCACAAACAGAACCGTCCTATCTGAAGACTACAATCTCAGTGCTCTATCTCCAAAAACCTAATTACCAAAATGTGATCAAAGCTCGAGAGCTTTTCGTGATCTGGCATAAAGAAAACTGTGTCACTGTTTGGCAATCAAGGAAAATTCACCTCAAAAAAAGGTATCTGATAATTATTTCTCAAGTGCCTCACATTGAGAAAATCTAAAAAAAACATCTCAACACTAATCTCATCAAGATGCTTCCTTCTGTGCTGCTTGTCAGTCATCTTCAAGTACCTCTGAGATATTGTCAGAATTATTCCGGTACACCAGAGAGAGGCAGAATGCACTTCATTATACACATTTCTTAAAATAAACTGCAGATTTGTATGTTTGTTCCTGTGAGCAGTAGTGTCTTTGCACAGGAGATGCATGTTTGAACTTGCTGTAGAAAACCCGTAACTACCTTCACTAATCATATCTTCAGCCTTGAATTATTCAAATGAAAAGAGCATACAAAAAAACATGCAAATCAAGTGTCTCAGTGTGGCAAAAATATGGCCTGTTTTGCCTCGAGTCAAGCAGCAAAACGAGCAATTCAACATGACAGCGGCCAGACGGGAATGTCAATTCCCTTTAATGGAATGTCAAGCATCAGAGTTTGCCAGATTTGAGATCTTGACCATAGTGGACTTAAGAGCCCCACATACCCCACACCCCCACCCCCCACCCTACTCACAGCCTTCTTCTCCGGTGTGCCAGTCGGGGAGGTGGCTGACAGACGTTTCTCGCGGTACGACAGCTTGCTGTTGGGCTCCCTCAGGGCTCTCTTCAGCTCGTTGATGCTGGCCTGGTGCTTCAGCAACACGTCCTTCGACTTATCCAGAAACTGGAGGAGAACGTGTGGAGGAAGAAAAACAAGACGGAGAGAGAAGCGGGCATGCATTAGCCGTCAATGTCAAGATCCTCGTTCAACAGCAGCACTCGCATCAACACATCTGATATGCATGACTGAACGGGATGTGAGATAGCGCTGCATATACACAGGAGAAGATGCGATGTGAACTGTTTACACTTATGTTTACTAGAGATTACGCTGGTGTTTTACTACTCTGTGCTGTAGCACATGGAGAGCAATGACATTTAAGATGCTATTGAAGCTCACAGAAAACAAAAACAAATATAGATACAACTGATTTTAAAACAAAAGGCCCTCACTGCAAAGTAGATATATGAAGAAATGAATATGTAACATCTATTAACCTTGTTGGATAATTCCAATTTTGCATTATTTTGTATGTTTGGAGTGATGACTATGGAAGCCCTGAAGGCAAGTGAGAAAAAAAATTCTGGTGATCCATTTTCTAATCTAAATTGTTTTTCTCTTGTGTGTTTACGACTGATTAACAGGTGAAATTTTTTTTTGCCAGGAACATTTTTCTAAATTACTTTTTTTTAGCAGGTGAATTTTAGTTGTTGTTGTCAGGATAATTTTTCAATTTTAATTTACATAACTTCCTAACATACAATATATGTGCCTCGTGTTTAGAGTGCATGGAGAAATTAAAACTCATTAATACTTTTAGTACTACTTAGAAAATAAGGTAGTAGTGCACTTCAGCCTCTTGTGGTTGAAATGAGTATTAGAATAGGTTAAAACATGCTCAAGTCCATCTTAAAACAATAGTCAGCTGCCAATTTATACATTAAAATAGTTTTTGCTTACTGTAAACATTCCTCATGTTCATACTGGCCAATAAAGGGGAACACAAGCTAAATTAAGAATTCCAATATGTTATTTCCATGGTCTAGGAAAGTTCAATCAATATTTGTGAACATGAGCTCCTCTCTCTCAAAGCCAGAAACCAGAGAGGTAAGTCTCAAACTTGTGATGTCATCGGGTATAAAACCTGGAGCTGCTCCATAGACAATGAATGGGTGAATGTTTTGGGGGGTTTTTTTGTACACAAATGAGCATTTTTCTATTGTAGTCTTAGACCAGGAATAACATGTAGGAATTTTGAAAATGGGCGTAGTTCCCCTGTAAGACATAGCTTCCTAATGTGCTTTCAATAGAAGTGATTGGGGACAAAACCCACAGTCATCCTTCTGTGTAAAAGTTTTTGTAGTTATATATTATAGTGTTTAGTTGGAGCACCTTGTCGCGTTTTAGATGTCTACGAGTTGACCTCTAAACTTCTCAGATAGTTTCATTTGAGGCCCGAGGAGGTCAGAATATCCAATATTTCACAAGAAAGCAAAGATTAGAGAAAAGTCCAAAACACACCTTGTGACCCGCTGGAGGGGGCCCAGCCCGAGGTTGGGTACCACAGGACTACCTAACCGTAGAGTGATTTAAACTAGCCCCACCTTTACAAGCTACAACAGTAAAATGTGACTTAAGCATAAATGCATCAGTACTAACAATATATTAATGTAATTAGGGCTGTCAAAGTTAACTCGATAATAACATTAATAACATTAATGTAAATTCATTTTAACGCCACTAATTTCTTTAACACATTAAGGCAATTGATCTTTGGGAGGTTGTAGCGGGCTCAGTTTTAAAGCTAGAGTGAAGATACATATATCTAATTAAATTAATTTAACGATTGACAGCCCTAAATGTAATATATAAAAGTGTTGTACAGTATGAGAGCATAAAATATGCATTCTTGATTTTTGTGGTAGTGTCTCTATCAATTATTTTCAGAATCTTGTTTTACAGGCAGATCCTTATTTAAAAAAAAAAAAAAAAGTTAAAAGAAAAGATGAAATAAAATTGTCTGGGTAGAATTTTCACATTAAAATTAAGTGCAAATGTTTGAACTCATTTGGACTAATATTCTGTATTACCTTGGTTGGCCACAAACTCCAGTTTTTGTAGCAAACATGATGAATGCTGATGTTCACTTGTATTTAACAGCCTCAAGTGGTACTTAGAGGCTGCATGAATGCTATTAAAGTGAATGGAAAGAGCCCACCAGGGGCCCACAGATTCACACTGAACAGCATCTTTCAATCACAGAGGCTATTTTTCTGCAGAAGCACTTTTCATTTTGGTATTTCAAGTACATGTAGCTGATAATTCTTCTATAATTTTAGTTAAGTAGAATTTTGAATGACGGAATTTCTCTCCTTCTGATAACAGAGAGGTATTTCACTACAGACTTTCACAGCTACAACTTGAAAGTATTCTGTGCTCACAGCGGCCGGATGTTTCAAATTTCTTAAAGAGATATAAAAAAACATCCTTTGAGATGAGGTGCAGGCAAATCTCAATCTGTAAAAACCTCCAAAGACTAGAGGTGTGTGGAGGAACAGCGGCACACACGACAGAAAGCACAAGGGCCAAAGGCAGGAACCTGTACCTCCTGTTTGTGCCGAGGACTGGCCTCCTGGTCCAACTGAGAGAGATGAGTTGGGGCAGGAGGAGGGGCGAGCACGAGAGGTGAAGAGTGCAGGGTCAGAGAGTGCAGGAACAAGGTCAGATGCAGAGACAGGATGGTAGAAGGTAAGTCAGTCAGAGGGCAGGCAGACAGACAGACAGACAGGAGGGTTCGATTTGGCCACTTGCTATCATGCCAAGACAAATTTGGAAATACATCCCAGTAGACATTTTTGGAATAGATGATAATAGTGATATAGTTTGCAAAGACAGCATCAATATAAAAGAGGAGGTTTTGTGGCTATCATAGCTGCTCTTCAAGACGGAAATATCTTTCTTATATCAATTCAAACTGGTTTCTAAAGCTTTTTTAGCACGTCGTGTTGTGAAAATTCAGAAAATAATCATTTTAGGGATGCACCGATACCGATGCCGGATCGGACATCGGACCGATACTGACTCAAATAGCTGGATCGGGTATCGGTGACAATGGGGCCGATCTATTCAATTCAATTCTATGTTTACATACTATATACATTATATACTGGAATTTTATTTCCTATTTAAGTTTTGACCAATGTGTTGCTGCATTAAAAAGATTTACACTTGAATTGTAATTCCTGTTCATTTTGAAGATTTTTTTACCAAATTGTTGATATACGATTTATTATTCTAATAATAAATATCAATTCAGTAAATTTATATCAGTATTTAATTGTTACATTTCCAAGTGAGGAATGCAACGTTTATGTCAAGCCTGATGTTGCCTTACACGTAAAAGAATGATCCCCGCATTAAGCTTATTGATTAAACACTGGTATCGGATCGGTACTCAGTGTCGGCCGATACCCAAAGCCCAGGTATCGCTGTCGGGACTGAAAAAGTTGGATCGGTGCATCCCTACTTCAATTGAAACTTTTCCCCCACTGTACCAATCACTGTCAGTCAAATGTTTGCTGGGATGCTCAACTATGACAAATAAGGTCCGGACACAACTGTTGCAGCATCTAGGGCTGTCTTCGACCAAAGAAATTCTTAGTCGACTAACACTCATACGATTTTGTCGACTAATCGATCAGTTGATTTTTAATCTGTGAAACTGAGTTTCTCCACAAAGAATCACACAAAAGCACCACTCTATATCTTGCGTTTACCAGAGATGTGCTCACAAGTTTCTTGGGAATAAGTCATTCAGCCTGAAAAAGCATAAAAGAAATGACTAATCGACTAAAGAAATCTTAGATGACAAGACCAAAACGACCGATTAATCGACTAATCGACGAAGAGGGGGCAGCCCTAGCAGCATCACGTGCTTATATGGTGCAATGCAGCACAGTTTGTTTTTATATGATGGACAGTGTTGACAGGCAGAGAGAATGAGATAAAGACAGATATACTTCATGACGGATGAATAAAGACAGGTATACAGACAGACAGAGACCAAATCACCAGACACCAAATACCTCCTGTTTACTGTCAACTGGTGACCCGGCCTCCTCCTTATCGCCAGCAAGAGTTAAAAAAAACAGCATGTTAGCAACAGAGAGGCTAGGCTTGAGTTTGCATTTCTCAGCAAAATGAGAAAAGGGTTAAAAAACTGTAAAGCTGTCAGCGGGATTTATGAGCAGTGCAGTGTAAGCATATAAGCCCGAGTGAATAGGAGTGAAGGAGAAGAGTTAGTAAATGCTAAATCCACCAAAGCCACCACAGCGTTATGCCCCTGCTGGGTAAGCCTAAATTGGCCTGAGAAGTTGTACTGCGCCTATTTACATTAGCACCCTGCAGCCAATGCCATCTCCCTGCGCCAACGCCGGAGTTGTCGCAAAGGTGAATAAAAGCTCTATACATTTGGACAATCCGTAGTTTTAACATGAAAAAATCTACTTTAGCATAATGGAAATTCATAAAAAACGTCAAAAATCTTTCCTACCAAGATCTCTTTCTTTCTGCTTGGAGTGACATTGCCGTCATATTCCTGCTCCGTCTCCTCGCCTGGCTCTCGGTCCTTGTCTTCCTCGTCCTGCTCCACACTGGGCTCCAGCTCGGTCTCCTGCTCGTCCACAGAGGGGCTGTGGAGGCGACGCTGCTCACTCATGCTGCGGTGGGATAGGCTGTCGTGGTTCTCACACATGGCTGAGACCGGCCGCGAGAACTCTGCTGAGTTGAACATGAGTTGAATTATTACAAGAGACAAGTCAGAGTTCAGCTGATATTGGATTTTAAAGCAGCAGTTGGACATATTTTTTGTTCAAAGGTAAAAACCAAAGTATAAAAACAACAGGGTTATGTGTGAGACTATTTCTTGGCCTGGAGCAGTGACTTCCTGCACCCCCCATAAAACTGCAACTAATTGTTTTTACACTTTGATTTTTGTATGGCTTAAACAAATTTCATATAACATGTAAATTACTGGTAGGTGGATTTTTTTCCTTTGGGCAGAGATAAGATAGCTATCTCCTGGCTTTAACTAAGGCCCTGTTCACACCTGGCATTAACATGTGTCTTGGGTGATTCGATCACAAGTGGAAATCTTAAATACAGGTGTCAATGCACCCAAGACGCATTGAGGATGCATTCAGATCCGATCGCTCAGACCACATTGGGAGGTGGTCTGGGCCGCATGTTACCTCAGTAAACATTGTAAACATGAGTTTATGGTCTCAATCACTAGTTTCCAGTATTTTTCAATACAGCATGATGTTCATTTAGTAAATTATGGTCCCATTTAAAGTCAAATAGACCATAAAGCAGGGTATGCTAAAGGGCGTGGCTACCTTGTGACTGACAGGTCGCTACCACGGCGTTGTCCGATCTAGGAGTTGTCCACGTTTCATCTTACAACTTTAACCCTTTCACAGTGTGTTTTCAGTTTGTGAAAGTTAATTTGTAACATTTTGGTCGCCTAAAAATGTCTTATTCAGTGTTCGGTTGTACTTAGCTCCACCCTCTCGTGTTACTTCTGGTTCCAGAAAAACCAAGATGGCAACGGCCAAAAATGCCATACTCAAGGCTTCAAAACCGTTCTCCACAAACCAATGGGTGACCTCACGGTGACTACATCCACTTAGTCTATGGTCAAAGGCCACCTTAAAGGATCGCCTACTCAACGTCCTGACGTCCCCTTCATAAGCGAAAGTACGTACTCATTAGCGTAAACTGGCTTTGTCCACGACGTCTGAAATTGTCGAAAAGCCCATAGAGATATATTACGAGTGCGTCAAACATCATGGGCGATTTGGTTTGCCTTGAACACGGCAAGGAATAGACCCCATCTCTATTGTTTTGATTTATTCTTCTTTTAATTTCCCGCAGACTAGTCACAGGAAATGCATTGCTGCCTCCCGCAGGTTAAAACAGCAATGCATTTGGTCTTTGCAAAAGGAAATGATGTACGTCTTTATTTGCATATAGAGCGAGGAAGTGAGATCCGATCCTAAGTGGTCACTCGAGACACATTCTAATGCCAGGTGTGAATTAACATACTTAGAGCAGTCCACTCGAGATTGGATCACCCAAGATTCATGTAAATACCAGGTGTAAACAGGGCCTAACTCTTCACAAGAAAACAAAGATGCATATTTCCAGAAATATTCAACTATTCCTTTAAAGGTCCGTCTCAGAACTGTAACTTTGGAACTGAATACAAGTTCAAAAATCCACTCTTTAGACCCTCCATCAATAGATCTATTAGGGAGGTATTGTGGTTCTCACCTCCGTCCAAGCTCCTGGAGAGCAGATACCTCTTGCTGGTGGAACGCTCAAAGTGCGGAGCAGGTCGGTCTATAAGAGCACTGGCCTGTCTGGTTTGAGCCTGTGTCCTTCCACTGTATCGAAACTTTGAACCCATCACTAAGAAGCCCTTAGGAGGAGGTTCTGGAGACACCAGCCTGTAAAAAAAACAAAAAAAAAACGGCAACACTGCACCATGTAATAAAAAGCAGCCTGACTGTGGTTGCACGATAGACTGTATATAAAGATGGACGGCAAGACAGTTCCCCAAAAGTGAAGCCAAAACATCTCGATCGCCCCCCTGGTGGCTGGCAGCAGTATAGGTCATAAATCCCGCCCCCTCCATGTTAGCAGATGGGACATGTGTCAAACTAAAAAGTACGTCAACTAAATTTTTCCCAAAGATGGTTTCTGTCATTCTAGGTAGTTCTTATCACACTGATGTTTGTTCAAGTGTTATTTTTTCTGATAAGTTTGGTTTTAATTAGTTATTTGATGCTATAAAAAGATGGTGAGACGTCATGATTGGCAGCTTTGAGTCTCTCTCGCTGACAAGCTGTGGCCGTGCTCGGCTCGCGTTTGGTTCGGGCGGGTGACCTCGATACCGGGGCTCCACCCCCCGATCACTAGTGCGCAGACTCTGGCTCCAAATGACGTCAAAATGTCAAGATGGCAGCTCCCGTATCCGGGATATTTTGGCTTCACTTCTATACAGTGGGAGGAAGTGGAGACGCGTCGTCCATCTTTATATATATGGGCTTCACCTGATGAAGGTGTTACACATGGAAATGTTTTGCTTGCGTTTATAGGCTTTGAATGGGAACCTTCCAAACATGAGACCAGGTCGATTCTTACCTGAAGAAGGTGTGATGCTCAATGCAGACCTTCCACAGCCTCTTGGCAGCTCTGTGGTTAGGAAGCTTAAAACCGATTGTACTTTCAAACTGCTCATACTGGAGAGGAGAGAGGACAGGGAGACAGAGAGAAATGTGAAGAAAGGTGTGTGGCGTATAGCACCAGCTGTGTTTACTCTGTTTTGCTGAGGGCTACCTCAGAACTTCTCTGTAGACTAAAGTTAAGGGCAACTTTATACATTCATAAAATATTCAGTAAGTATACTACATCTCATACTTGGATGAACACTGAACACAATCAATAAAGCAGTCTTTACTCTGTGGTGGCATAGATATTACTATTACATAAGCAAACACATTTGCTTAGATGGATTTTGTCGACTGGACAGAAAAGAGCAGATCTAGGCAGAGGAAGGATAACATCCATGGTTCAAACACTGAGAGCAAATGGGAGGAAAACTATTTCATGGCTCTATATTTACACTCTTTATCCTTCTATTCTAACTGTGGCTGCAGCTGCAGCCGCTCTGTTAAAAGAGGCTCTTTATTTGGCTCGATCACAGGCTCACTGTGCGGCTCTGTCACTTGACTGGGTCTGGCCCAGACAGCCTGTCACACTGAGGCTCAGCATGGAGGATAAGCTGCAGCGCTGCACAGCACAATGAGGAGGGCCAGAATATAGACCCGGACTGTGCTGAGGAGCAAAACTGAAGGTATAAAGCAGAGGATTTTACAGCCCTCTGCTCACCACAACTGACCACACATTAATTTCTGCACTGACTTTCAACGGTAACAGCTGTGACAGAACATCAGCTATTACTGTACTCAAAATCTGAGGTCGTGGTTTAAAGGAATAGTTCGACATTTTTGGAAACAGGCTTATTCGCCGTCTTGCAGAGATTTAGATGAGAAGATCAATACTATTCTCATACTGTCTGTATGCTAAATATGTAGCTGAGCGTAAAGATTGGAAGCAGGGGGAAACAGCTAGCCTGAACCTGTCTAAAGGTAAAAAAAGACTAAAAAGACTAACCATTTAACAGGTTATTTTTAATTTGTTTAATCCATACAAAAAACTGAAATGTAAAAACTGACTTCCTGGAGTCTTGTCATCACCAGGCAACCAGCAGAGACTCCAAGAGGTCACTGCGCCTGAAGAAATAGTACCGCACATAACCCCCAAAAACTACACCTTGTTATTTTTCTACTTCAGTTTTCACCATATATGAAATAAGTGGGCGACCTGGTACGGCACTCACCTGTCACTCAAAGCGGCTATACCCTCAATTATGCCTATACATCGTTTGTTTAATGATTAAACAAACAAGATATAAGGTTTTCATTAAAGAGCTTTAGAGTTGCTGGAAGGTGGATTAGCCAGGCTCGCTGTTTCTCCGTTTCCAGTCTTTATGTTGAGCTAGGCTAACTGGCCGCTGGCTAAAGTTTCATTTTTAATGGAATGTTATTGATCTTCTTATCTAACTCTACTCAATAATGCAAATACACGCATTTCCCAAAATATCAAACTATTGCTTTAAAGGAGTGATTCAGTATTGCATTTTAATAAGGCTTCAGAACTTGTGAGAGACAAAGTAAAAAAAAAAAAAAAGAATGGTCAAAATTTAAGCAGCAGGAGCCCAAATATCCTGACTTTTAGTTCCCAGTATGTGTTGGGCTCCAAAAACACTGGATCCTACATTCCCCATAATTCAACTCAATAGAATCTAGAAGAAAAATCCCTGCCTGGTTAACACTCACTCCACACCCACAGTTTGAATAATAACTTTGAGCCCAGATAACTCTGATGACATCACTATGACTTCATCAGGCTTACTCTCTCAGACTTGACAAGGTTCCTCCAAAGCTGGAGAAGAAATTGCACAACTGTTTTTTGTTGAGTAGCAATGCCCATGACCAGTAAACAAACTTTTGTAAAATGTAATGTGTAAAATCGATAGAGTGATCCTTTAATTATCCTTTCTGCGTACCTCTCCAGGCCGTATCTTGATGTAGAAGTTGCTCCTCTTATAGGAGATCTTAAGGATCTTCGGCCAGGCAAAGCGGTTGATCCTCAGCCTGTCACGGTAAATCAGCAGGCCGTTGGCACAGACACCCAACATTATTTCAATCCCTTCAGAATCCTACAGGGACAGCAAAGAGGCAGAAATTATTTAAGAGAAACACTGTATGCATCCTTGAAACCCACTTTAATGCAAATTAAAATAACGTTGGAAACAGCCAACCTTAGCGTGATGGAGGTCCACCCCGTACATGGACAGTTTCTTCGCATTCTCCAAGAAGTTAATTTCAGCCTCTGCTGGAGTCATCCCCCTGTGGGCAGAATAACGATAATATCTGTAACCAACATCAACAGGCCTTAAATAATAAACCCATAATCTTGCACAGTGGGAGCAGAATTATCTTGGTAATACGCTTGATATCGTCAATTCAAAATTCCTCCTATCTCTCCCCCCCAGCATTATGTTTGTGCATATGCCAAAAAGCAATGCCAAATCAGAGTGGCGCAGACCCTGCAACTGAGAAAGTGTTCTCGCACTGGCAAGACTCGCACTGTGTACATCTCAATGACAGATGGTGCGGTAATGTGACGGCATCTATCAAGCCATATGCATGGCGGGGTGTTTCGACACAACAGAAAACTCATCAGCCGATCATTCCCAGAGGTTTGTGGATAGATGAAAGTCTGATTTAAACAACATTGTGTCCAGTACTTGTAGTTTCGGTGGAGCTCCATCACCCTCTCCTCCAGCTCGCGAGTCTGATTGGGGGCGAAGCGGAAATCGCTGACGTAGTCGGAGCCGTGGTCTTCCTGGTCGTAGTCCCCCAGCTCGGCTTGAACGCTGTAGGAGCCCAGGAGGGCGTGAGTGACGAACGAGCATGGCAGTCGCCCTGACAGCATGTCATCCCTCAGCTGCAGACACAGGTAGTATCTGTCAGATGAGACAAAAAGGGAGGAGAGGGGGGTGCTGGCAGTCAAACAAGCCTGAACCAAGGCAAGCTCCAACAAGTATTCAGCGTAGTTAATCCATGGCAGTTAGTAGCATTCCAAGTCTAATCCTCGAAAAGGAGAGAGGGATTTGGGTTGCTTTGACACCGGGGCAAATATGCCATGTAAATTGCTACAATACTTTCATGTAAACACTTGTGTTTAGGAAAAAAAGGGCAAATCATTTGCAGAACTGACATGTGTAAGCAATTTCTCCTCTGATTAACTCTGAAGAGCATCTGACAGCACAGCCAGAGGAGTTACAACTGTTGGTAGTGTAAGAGTGTATGTGTGTGTGTGTGTGTGTGTGTTCTACCTGGTAATATCCTCAGTGAGCTGGGAGGGGTCTGGAGGGTAGAACTTGACAGAGAAGGCAAAGTGCCACGGAGAGTCTGAGGAGAAATTACATCATGTCTGTCTCAAAGGAAACTTGTACAAAATTGTAATTACAAGCCATTGATGGACTTGTATAGAACAGATTAACACAAAACTTTGCATCAGTTCATATCAGGGCTGTCAAAGTTAACGCGATAATAACACGTTAACGCAAATTCATTTTAACGCCACTAATTTCTTTAATGCATTAACGCAACTTGCGATTTTTAAGGTTAGTTGTTATCAGATTTAAAGCTCAAGTGAAGATACCAGCATCATATGAAACTAGAAAACCTGAGAAATCCATCGGTACCAACTATGTCATAGTAGCTTCTCGAGAAGGAGGATAAATAACAAACTTGTGCTAAATTTTGGTGAGGAAAAACAGGCAGGGCCATTTTCAAAGGGGTCGCTTGACCTCTGACCTCCAGATATGTGAATAAAAATGGGTTCTATGGGTACCCACGAGTCTCCCCTTTACAGGCATGCCCACTTTATGATAATCACATGCAATTTGGGGCAAGTCTTGGTCAAGTCAGCACAATGACACACTAACAGCTGTTGTTCCCTGTTGGGCTGCAGTTTGCCATGTTATGATGTGAGCATATTTTTTATGCTAAATGCAGTACCTGAGAGGGTTTCTGGACAATATCTGTCATTGTTTTGTGTTGGTAATTGATTTCCAATAATAAAATATATACATACATTTGCATAAAGCAAGAATATTTGCCCACTCACATGTTGATAAGAGTATTAAATATTTAACTACTTACCAATAAGGGTATTAGTAACAAAAGGTACATTTTGAACAGGTACAAAATGTGTAATTAATTTGCAATTAATCGCGATTAACTATGGACAATCATGCGATTAATCGCGATTGAATATTTTAATCGATTGACTGCCCTAGTTCATATGCCAACAAATCTATTTTTACGACTTTACTGATCATCTCATCTACTTGGAAAAGAGACACTCACTGCGCATCTGCTTCTTGATCTCCTTGGAGGGGTCCAACCAGTTCTGAAAGACAGAAGGCAGAATTCACACAGGGCAGACTGGAAACATGGCTAATGCACAACCCCAGAGTCACATTTTGCTCTAACTGCCGTCAGTGTTCCTAACGAAAGCCTTTCCATATGGTTAAATAAAGGAACTGAGCCCTCCCCTGCTGAGCCGTTCAAACATGCCGGTAGCAGATTTAATTCAAGCATCTGTTTCTTCACTGTGTTGCAAAAACACCGCCAGCCAGTTACCTATCTGATCTCATCACATACGATCGTGCATTGAACCGATTCGCCTGTAGGGGCACCATTTCTGATTTGGTTGCTAGAGCATCTCATCAGTGGTGCAGTAGTGCACACTGACTGGCTTGTAGCAGAAGCTGTAAATCATGCTGTTTAGAGGCATAGCAACACACAGACGGCAATGAAGAGAGTAATGAAATATCTCCCTCACGTACTCTTACCTCTACTTTTACCTCTCTGCATGGACTCTCCCATTGCATATTCATCCTCTTATTACCTCCACCGAGGAGGTTATGTTTTCGGTGCGGTTTGTTGTTTTTTCTGCAGGATTACGGATAAACTACAGCCCGATTTTCATGTAACTTGGTTGAAGGTTGTAGCTTGGGTCAAGGAAGAACCCATTAAATATTGGAGCAGATCCAAATCACGGGGCGGATACACACATTATTTTTCACTTATGGAAACAGCCTTGGCGGAGGTCTGTGCTCTGGAGGAGTGCCCTTCTAGTTTCACTATTGTTTCCCTCAAATGGCCCTATCTGTATGTCTCAGCTGGTGGCCTTCACCAGGCTCATCTTCTTTAACAGTAGATCATCTATGCTGGTACAGAGGAGGTCTTTACTTAAAATGTGCCTCTTTAGTGTGGCATACTTTAAAAACCCTCATTATAAGTGTTAAGACATATAAAATAAAATATAAGGTGAAACTGCAGGGATAAAATAGGGATTTGGACATTTTTAAGATCTGATAAAACACTATAATGAAAATCTATTAATTGAGATTAATGAGTCAAGACACATTGGTCTCCTCAGACTTTTCCTCCCTTCTCTATATCAATGTGTATTCAGCAAGGGTGAATTTTACTGCTTATGAATTCAACATTTCATTTGGGATTAGACTGTGTTATTTCTTCTTTCAAAAGTTACATAGTCTCAGTTTAAGGTCAGCCAGGCTAACTCGCTAATAGCAAAAGAAATACTGTTATTCTTTGGTTCTGTCCTCTGGGGTTTAATTATATCTGCTTCTGATACAGTAAATGTGTACATAAGTTAAACTCCAATTTCAAGTGGAAGGTCTGAATATGTTTCCCTCCGATCTCCAGAGAAGGCGAAGTTCCCCAAAAATCCCTATACTGGATCATACTTGCACATTTTGGGACTGCCCAATAATATATAATCGATGGTCACTTTTATCCTGTTAGCACACTTAAAGCTGCAGTAGGCGAGATTGGAGCAAATATGATTAAAAAAAGTTATTTTTATAAAACTTTCGCTATATCGTGACAGTATTACATGAAACAGGTAACCTGAAAAAAATCATGTGCCTCTGTGTCCTCCGGTGAAAACAAGCAGTAAGAGCTGATCTGAGTTCTGCCGTCTCTGAGCAGCTGTCAATCACTCGCAAACCCCGATCAAACGGTCAAACTAGGCAGGTTTGATCAAATATGAATCAATATTCTGTTACTGTAATGCCTATTTCTCGCCTCAAATGTTTTCAGAATCATCTTGTAGCGTACTGTTTAGCTGTAAAATGAGAAAGTTTGTGACCCGGCAGCATTGTTGAGATCAGTTGAGGAAATACCAAGCACCGCCCACCAGCCGGAGCAAACGTTGTCATTTTACAGCTAAACACTACAAGATGTTTCTGAAAACATTTGAGGAGAGAAATAGGCATTACAGTAACAGAATATTGATTCATATTTGATCAGCGCTGCCTAGTTGACTGTTTGAAAGGAGTTTGCGGGTGATTTACAGCTGCCTCCGTTGAATGAACAGCCAATAGGAACGCTCTCTCTCTGAAATGACCTGTGATTGGCCAAAGTCTCCCATCATGGGCTCGATTTTTTAAAGCCTGTAAACAGAGCCATGAGGAGGTGCAGAAGTCTATTCATCTCTCAGAACACTTGAATTACAATAAGCTGAAAGGTTATATGGAATTTTTGCCAAATGATGCCAAAAAACTGCCTACTGCAGGTTTAAAGATTTTGGTGCTTTATACCCAGCTTTATTATTTTCTTTGCAACAAAAAAGCATAAGTAAGATTTACTAACCTACAAAAAAGAATCCTTTTTGCATTTTTGAGAGAATTAAAGAGTTGGCTTGATATCGGAATTAACATGAAAAATAACTTGGCTTTATTACTATTTAGACATGTGAATTTTGGAGAACTACAGCCAATCTTCACAAAGCTAATACCACATCTGTGACTACATGGTTAAACAAGACTCTACAGACACAGTGCTTTGAACTAAATGCTAACGCTAGCATGACAACATGCTCACAGCAGCCACAGATGGCCGCCCACCCAGAGCATGGTTCTGCTCGAGGTTTCTTTCCATTAAAGGGAAGTTTTTCCTTGCCGCCTTTGCACCAAGTGCTTGCTCATGGGGGAATGTTGTGTCTCTATAAATTAAAGAGTACGGTCTGGACCTGCTCTATATGAAAAATGTCATGAGATAACTTCTGCTGTAATTTGGCACTATATAAATAAAATTGACTTGACTTGAAGGGACTGTAATTAGTTTAGCAGGTATTTGGTCATAAATCAAAGTAATGGGCATCAAGATTTTGCCACTCTTGTAAATGTTAAGATATTTCCCTAAATAAGTGAACATTTTGAACTGCTAATGGCACTAAAAGGGGAATCACCAAAGTCATTAGGATCCATTAGCATCATGGATATCTGTATCAAATTGTATGGCAGTCCATCCAATAGTTTTTGATACACTTGACACTAAAAAACAAAAATGTCAACCTGCTGGTGGGATGAGATGAAAAGTCAGGGGATCACCAAAATCAGTATGTTTCATCTTCTGGGGACCATGAATGTGGTTGTCTATTTAAAATTCAACGGTGCAGGTCCAGTGCTGCTGCTAGCATGACTAAAATCTAATTTAAAAATTACGTGAAAAATATATTTTTTTAAAAAGTATAAGCAGAAAAAGATCTCTGCTTACTTACACACACAGTAACAGGTGTCAACATAAGTTGTTGCTTTGATCCTTGCGCTTACACACACAAACAGGTGTTTGATGCGTGCAATATAGTTCTGCGCTGCCTGTGGTGCAGAGAGCTGACAGTGATCCTCACTAACCTGAATACTTCACGGCAACTGCTTATTAATGCTGACAGTCTTTTTGGCATCTGGTATTACATCAGTCAGAGTGGAATCATGAGCATGAGAGGTTGATACAGCGCAGTGCAATCCTGTGGCCATGTTGGGCAAACTGCAAGCATCTGGCAATTTGAACTGCGCCTTCGCGTACGCACACACACACAGACACTCGCGTACACAAATACACATACTCCTCCAGTGTTTAATCAGGCTGCTAAAGACTTTAATGAGCCGCAGGCATTTATCGTCCCCCTGAATCTATCTTATATCAGCCGAGGCCAAAGAGCACTCAATTAGTAAGGCGCTCGCTGTTGCTTTGCTTTTCTCTGCAGAAAAGCAGGAAGAACTTTTAATCACTGACTCTTCAAGGCTTCGCTCTTGCTTTTGCAACCTTGGTTCATAAAGCAGTCACACGGAATAAATGTTCTCAAGAAGAGCGAAGATTAAATCCTCGTTCCCCCAACTGAGACAGAGAAAGGGCATCTGAAATGACATTTCAATTCTCAGGCTTGTTTGGTCTACCAATCAGCGATGACCCCAGGCAGTAGTATCAGTCTGCGCTCTCATAAGCCTGTCTTTGAGGAGCCTGTCATATCGATCTAAGCTGTAGCCTTACCGACACTCAGAGAGAGGAAAATATTTGAACTTCAAGCCTGTTTACCTCTGTAACCCCCCAGTTAACCTGTCTTTGTGGGCCGAGATCATGCTCAATCCAAAGCCTGGGCCGTCAGACACACACCAAGTCACAACATGTGAGCTGAAAAAGTCTGTACAAGCTGATGATGGTGACAGAGGATATGCTCCAGATGTTTAAAGGGACTTAGTCTTGTCATCTTTCCTATCTTCAAAAGGCAGGAGGTTCCTCTGAAGCCTGCTGTACAACCACATACCTGCCCTTAGGGAGGCTCGCGTCAATCAAAAAACCAAAACCGTGTATCTGACAAAGAGCTCTAATGCGGGCCGACAGCTAGGACCCATCAGTTCAGTGTCATTTACTTGATGATAATGAGCCTGGTCTGTGCATATGTCAACAAAGATCAGAGGGAAACATATTCAGACCTTCGACTTGAAATGTGAAATTGATTTGTGAGCTGATTGGAGTTTAATGTATGTACACATTTATCAGAAGCAGAGATAATTAAACCTCAGAGGACAGAACCAAAGAATAACAGTGTATCTGACAAGGGAGTTTTTTTTTTTTGCTATTAGTGAGTTAGCCTGGAAAGAAGAAATGACCAGTGGGAAACCTCCAGGTCTGAAAAGTGAAGTCAATACAGAAGTGCCTTAAACTTGCATTCTTTCTAATATCCAGCAGGGGGCGACTCCTCTGGTTGCAAAAAGAAGATTGATTGAATAGAAGTCTATGAGAATATGAGCCTACTTCTCATTTGATTTATTACCTCAGTAAACATTGTAAACATGAGTTTATGGTCTCAATCGCTAGTTTCAAGTCTTCTTCAATACAGCATGATGTTCATCTAGTAAATTATGGTCCCATTTACCGTCAAATAGACCATAAAGCAGGGTATGCTTTAGGGCGGGGCTACCTTTTGATTGACAGGTTACTACCACGGCGTTGTCCGGTCTGGGAGTTGTCCGCACTTTCGTCTTCAACAACTTTAACCCTTTCACAGTGTGTTTTAAGCTCATGAAAGTTAATTGTAAAATGTTGGTTGCCTAAAAATGTCTTATTCAGCTTTCGGTTGTACTTAGCTCCACCCTCTTGTGTCACTTCCGGTTGCAAAAAACCAAGATGGCGACGGCCAAAATGCCAAACTAGAGGCTTCAACGGCAGTCCACAAACCAATGGGTGACTTCGCGGTGACTACATTCACTTCTTATATACAGTCTATGGAAATAACACAATCTATCCCAAATGAAACGTTGAATACATAAACAGTAAAACTCACCCTAGCAGTCCGCTAGCTAGCTATCTATCTTGCTAGTTCCATCATGCTTCAATGCCACACTGTTGTTGTTGTTCAAATTGACTCATTTACATTTTCTATGTGCCTCGTAACGTTACTACTCCAGTACTACTGGAGTAGTAACTACTACTACTTAGTAGTCGAGTAGTGACTACTTACTACGTCGTTACTGCAAAACTTCACCTCAGTGAATCCACGATTTCACGCACGTCTTCTTAGTTTATGCGGAAGTCAGCCCGCTACAGAGGTCACTATGGCAACAGTACACATAGAAATGGCTGCCACTTTGACCATCCTGCTACGTTGATTTGAATGGTAATGTCCGTTCTACTCCTATATTCTATTTCTATAGCCCAAACTCTTCTTCAATGATTGATGAAAGGTGGCTCTTTGCTTAAGTCAACGGAGGTTTAACTCAGATTATTTCTGCCTCCAGAGCAGCCTCTGAGAAATATTGGTATGACTAAATTTCATATACAGGTCTTGCAAAGAGTAGATTAATCATATTTTATCTTATCTCCAACTGCATACATTTTTAAATTGCCTGTTGTCCAGACCCATTTTCCATTCATCTTTGGATACTGCACCCCTGAGAGAGCCGACCCAGCCAACAAGCGAGAGGAATACAGATTGTCCTGTGAGCAATGTGTTCATGCACTGAGCCGTCCCACGAGGTCACTGTGGTACAAAATTCACTGACCTTCTGGGTGTCTGTGTCAGCAAAGGTCAGACCATAGTAGTCCTTCTCCAACAAGTTGAGGTGCTCGCACACCATGTCCATCAGGGTCTGTCCTTTGGAGTGTTTCTGCAAAAACAAACATACATGACACAGCAGTGGTACAAAGGTCAACAACAATGCAGAAGAAAGCAGAATAAATATTCTCTACTATATTTCTGAAATACCATATGTGCATAAGAGTCTACTGCCGGTATAGCTCAGTTTTATTGGGCAAATTTTGGCTCACCAATATCAGACCCCATTAGACAGCTGTGCTTGCCAAGATTGCTTTCCTGTGCTCTGGTTCTGCACACCATAAAGCAGCTCAGCCATTTGGTGCTGCGTCACGGTCGGTGTGCATCAACACTTGACAGTAAAAATGGACTGTGAATTGCTGGGGAAGATTGGTCTTTGTACTGTAGGCAGAGATTTACTCTGCTATTGACAGAGTTCAAGATGAGCATTTCAGGAAGATTTCCATTCACATTCTAGTGACAAGTTGATGTTTTCACATTCAAAGGAGAGTTTCTTTACATAATGTATGTATGACTTTACATAAAATCATACATCACGATGCACAAATAAACATTTTTGCTCACAGTGCTAAGGGAGCCTTAGACTAGATTTTCAGTATATCCTTTGTATATAGCCTGGAGGGGAGAAGTGTCCAAAATAAAGAGGTGGAGAAGGAGACGAATCAATATTTAGGCATTTAGAAGAAGTTTATTTTAACATATTATTTATTTTTTCTGGATCAGTTTTTCCTCCTTTCTAACATTGTAATATCTGAGTGAAATGTAATAAAATACAAAAAACATATTTCTAAATAAGTGAGATCATTTAGATTTGAGTATTGATTGGATTATCTAGTGCCTGTCACAACGAATTGATAACAATAGGTGGTTTATATCTCATTCAGTTAGAATACAAAACCATAGCCTCACAATTATCATCACACCCAACATCTTTCTCTGATTATGACCAAAATATAAACCACAATAGCACATATTGTACATCTACAGTAATGATTACAGATGTGCTGGGCACAGACAAAATAATGTTTTGCTTATTAGTACTAAACACAATGTACAATGAACTGTAATGGGAATGAGATTATTTTTGCAGGTATATGGTCATAAACAAAAGTTTAATTGAAATTTTGTCCTGACGATGGTGCTAGATGAAAAGTCAAGAGAACATTAAAGTCTCTGAAATGCATCCTCTTCGAACCATGAATGTCTGATGCAATTTTTTTTCCCCAATCCATCTGGTAGATGTCGAGATATTTTACTTGATAAGTGAAAACGTTGGCCTGCCGGTGGCACTACAGGAAAAGTCTGGGGAACACCAAAGTCATTGAGATTCATCCTCTGGGGAAAATGAATATCTGTACCAAATTTTTGGACAATCCTTCCAAAACATTTCACTCAAAACCAAAAATGTCAACCTCATGGTGGCACTAGAGGAAAAGTCAGGGAGTCACCAAACTCATTAGGATTCATCATCTGGCAACAATGAATGTCAACCAATATCATGGTAATCCATCAAATAGTTGATGAGATATTTCAGTCTGGACCAAATTGGTGGATCGACCCATTGAAATTGCCATATATTTTTAAGTAAGTAAGTAGTGCCTGTCACATTCCACGGATAAAAATAGTGCTTCAGAGGGTTTACATCCTATTCAGTTATAGAATGAAAAAGACTGCAGACATATGTGTCATAGTGGCTCAGTGGTTAGCACACATGCTTCCCAACTTGAAAGCCATAGGTTCAAAATAAGGATGTTAATTTAGATTTTTTTTTCTGATGATAGCTGACCATGGTTAACCGATCATTAACCGACAAGATTAGTGTCTTGCATACAGGGGTGCTGTGGTTGATGCGCCTAACAAGCCGCCAAGTTGCAACGATAAGCCGATGCACAAACATGTTAAATCCATCATTTATCGCCAGCTGCAGTGTATGCACAAAACAGGCAACTGAGTTCCCCGTTCACCCGTCCGGGAGATTTTATGCTCCAAGTTTTGCTCAGCTTTTTTATTTTTTTATTTTTTATATTTTTTTAACTGTTTAACTAATTGGTTAAACAGTTAATTAATAACATCCCCAATTCAAAACCTGGTTAGACAGACTCTTAATGGTCTTACCTCTATGGAGTTTTGATATACTTCAAAAAGGAATAACACTAATCTTATTTTAAGTAATTAAATTCCCTAGCACTGCATATTGATTGGTTTGTAATTTAATTAATTGAAAGTAATTTACTGCACTGGCAGCCAAATTTGCTTGTTTCAAGCAAGAGAATGTGCACATCAAAACTGCTTTCACTTTAATTTGATAGGGCTAATGAAATATTGACTCATCATCAATTCACGCATGGGCTCATACGCCACTGTCAAATATAAAACAAGGAAGATGTATGTTAATGTTGAGGCCTAACACTGAACGATTCATACATAGTATTATACTCTCACACACACATGGTGCCTCCTCCCCTGGAGCCTACTTTGTGACGTGACAGGGAGATGGAGCAAGCAGTTGCCAGGGAAACAGATGCAGTATTATCTCTCTGCTGTCTTGTCTCTTAACATCTCAAGGCTAGGACTTGAAAAATTGTTTCACCTTTGCCTCATTATGGGTGAAAGGATGATGGAGCAATACTTGGGAAATGTGTATAAGCTCTCATCATGTCAGTCAGTACATGTAGGTCCCTAATGGCAAAGCAAGAGTATGTTGTATGACAGCATATAGGGTCTTAATAATCCATGACTGAGGTGAAGCAGTCTATTCGCTCTCTGCTCTGGAGCAATTAAATATTCAACTGTACAATAATGATCTCAGTGTTGCCATCTGAATCGACACCCAGGAGAATCTCGGCAGTGTAAAAAGACAACTAGCCAGCATGAAACACTCAATTCCACCCAAAATAGCCCTGCTATGCACATCGGTCCAGCCAGGCTTGACCATGCATAGTCAGGCGGATTACACCCCAGTGAGCAGAGGGGGAAACTGGGTGAGAGGAATGGATATGGGCGGGGTGTCTCCTCTTATGCCCGAGGACCACGGGGAGGCTCAGCGATGCATCCATGACAAGAGACTTAATAAACCCATGAATGCGGCACCTCCTCCAGGGAGAGCTCCCCCAAAGTGTGGCCTGCCTTCTCGCACCACTGTTATTACCAACTCCTGGAAGCACAGGGGAGGTTTGGATATGGCAGGCATGATGTTCCACACCAGCAATTAAAGACAGGAAGTGAGAGCAAGCCTGCCAATGACCTAGAGGTCTGAGGCTCTCACCAAACTAGAATTTTAAAAAACATGTGCTGACAAGTGGCTGTTTTGTACATCCTTCTCTGGCAATGACTGGCAGTGCTGCGAGGGCGGGCGAATATTTAGGGAGAGCACTTAAGACACAAAAGCTTTCATAACCATAATGCTAACTATTGTTGTGGAGGGGAAAAGGCCCAAAGGTATTTCTGAATGTTTTTAAGTGCTGAGAGAGCAGTTGGTGCAAGCGTAGCATTCCTGATATTCTTACCTCATACATTGGCAAATAAAAGGCGCCCTCCCCCCCAACACCACAATGTCTCACACACACACACACACACACACACACACACACACACACACACACACACACACACACACACACAAAGTTTCACGCACTTGTGCATAAGTATCCTAAGGGCTGGCTCATAATAACATTGCTCTTCTATTTTCTACTTGGCTGCACCTGGCTTGCAACCATGTAATAACTATAGATTTCCTAGCACCCTGTTAGCAGCCCGTGCTGAAGCCTTTTATTGGACAAAAGGGACATCCTGTGACCCTCAGTATCTAATAAAGATTTTAGTGCCAATACCAAATCAGTATTGATACAAAAACAATACTTTTGTGATACCTTAGTCTGGGGAATATAAACCATTTTTCTTTCTTTTAACAACATACAGTACACCAAACCACTCAGTGGTTCAAAATCAGAATCAGAATCACAAACAGTTTTACTGCGAAGTAGGTTTGCACATACAAGGAATTTGCCTTGACGATTAGGTGACAGAGTTGTACAGATTTGTGCAGGAATGCAAAATATTGACCCGGGAATGTGAAAAAGTTCACAGTAAAAAAGTACAAAGAAAATGTGCATGTGGGGGAGACGGGAAAGATGTGTGATATTTTGGTCGCCTAAAAATATCTTATTCAGCGTTCAGTTGTACTTAGCTCCACCCTTTCATGTTACTTCTGGTTGCAAAAAAACAAGATGGCGACAGCCAAAATGCCAAACTCGAGGCATCAAAACGGCAGTCCACAATGGGTGGCGTCACGGTGACTACGTCCACTTCTTATATACAGTTTATGGCCTAAACGTAACCAAACATTAACCAGAAAGGTGGCAAATATGAAAATGGTTATATATATAATTATTGTATATGGGTCACTTGTAACTGTTTTTGCAAAGCCCTGACAAACACTGTTTTCCTACAGATTAGAATACAGTTTCATTTGAAAGGAAAGGCCTATTTTCTCATTTAGGTTGGAGGACATGTAACTTTCATTTTCAACACTGTCACTCGTTGATACTCGATGCTAAAGACACATTTCCAGTCATACCCAGATCTACCCATGAACATGTACAATACATTTCCAGTCCCAGTCCACGCTGCATCAGACAGTCTTGCTGAAGAGATGCAGAGGCAGGGTACTGGGCTGTGACACAGGCTGGCATGCATCAATTGGCCCGATTTAACTCTGTCATCTCGGGTACAGAGGCAGCGGTGCAAGACAGACGCATCATGTCTAGATAGATTCTCAGTGAGTGGAATCGAAAGCTGAGCCCAAACAAGGAATAGCTTAAAATAACGCTGGATAGTCTCCACAGTCAAGATATTGAATATGAATTTCTCCCACCACAATCCTGCAAAAGCTATTTTAGAAGGAAAGATAGACCTATTTTTCTGCCAGAAGTGTTATGCTGCTCCTAGTCATAAAAGCTCCAAAATCTCCGGCTTCTTTCCGTGCATTTATCTAAGCCAATGCACTTACATCTATCTCTTCTCTCCTTTCTTATGCATGCCTTCAGTTTCCTTTCCAAGCAAGCGGGAAATGTCCTTTTTCACACTGCTGGAGTAATGACAACAGATGGTGTAGAATGAAGACTTTCATGCTGCACTATTTTTGTGGCTCTGTGTGTATTACAGAAATGTGTGACATTGCTTTGGCTTCACCCCCCTGGTGAGCTCTCAGCATGGCACCAGCTCTCTTTTATTCTCTTTGCCTGTTTTATCCACTCGGTGCAGCGCTATACAACACACACAACTGCCCACAGAGGACAATAACTACAAAGGGAAAAAATAATGTCGCATTTCAAGGGTTTGTTCAAAGCAGGTTAAGGCTAATTCTAAAAAACGTGTCATCACAAATTGTTTTCCATACCTCAATTTCTCCTTCGAACTCGGACAAGTCCAGCAGGGTCACTTTGAAGGGGGCGGTTTTAAGTCGTTTGGAGCCTTTCTGGGGAGATTTGAGGTTCTTGTTTGGGGACGTTTTCTCTGACATATCGTCTGTTTCTCTGTTTTCATCCAGATGCTTGGAGTTCTGTTCCTTAACATATATGTATAAAAAAAGAAAAGTCAATCGAAACAGTTATACATACCTGAGTGGATATCTGAAACCGTTAAAATACTTTGAAGAACTGTATCAGTATCAGGACAGTGCGATTGTAATGGCCTAAGAGAAAGTCAATGGTGTAGAGTCAGCATTGTGTCTTTAATAGATATTGGATGTGTGCAATCTGTACAAGTCTGCTAATTCAAATACTGAAAAGCATACATTATAATGTAGATCTACTTGAAACTGCATTGACTACCAGTTATTAGACAAATCACGGAATTACAGGACAAAACAGAAATCAGAAATAAAATACCATCACAGCAGTCATTAGCGATGCTATCCCTGTATATCATAAACTCTTCAGACTCTTTTGAAACAAATACTTGAAGACTGCTTCAGACCGGATGAAATGTTGCAATATCAAGAAATACTTTAAGTTAATGAATCCAGATAAAACACAATCAGTGTCATCTTCATTGTCTACAAGACCCAAAGGCCTGTTGTGAAGGAGGCAATATAAACAAATGAACCCTATTTTTTCTGCTGTGCAATGATATTCTCAGCTCAATAAAACACAAGCTTTAGAGCCAGTTGCAGGTTCAAATTTAGCTCAGTTTTAAGCCAGTTTCAAGTTTCAAGCCAAAATCTTCCATCACAATATACATCATTTCATATCGCGATAACTATATATATCATGATATAGCATGGTTTCTGGTAATTCAATAAATAAATAGTCTATATGAAATAGCCACATGGTAAAGCCTATTTATTTATACTCCTGTGTGAATTAAATACTTGACAAATGAAAAGTACTGAGTATTTACTTGAGTACAAAATGAACATAACAGTTTTTAATGAAATTATAGAAAAAAAATAAATATAGGCCTAGCCTATATCGCAATAGAAACAATATAGAAACATATTTTTTATATTGTTTTAACGATATATATCGGCATATTGACCAGCCCTAGTTGAACCACACGCACACAGACATAGTTCTCACTGACAGGTGTGACTGCTGCTAGCTAACTGAACCAACAGACAAAACTAACGTCAGCTTGTACCGTTCAAACTGAGGAGTAACATGGAATATGGTGCAACCTGGTTTAGTAAATCACTGGTGTGATAGAAGCACCTATTAATGAAAACTTAGGACAGACTTAACACACAAACTTCATAATGGAGTTTCTGGATAGCTGGTGGAACTTTAGAAACCCATAAAAACTCCTATCTTATACACTAAAAGCTACAATTTCCTGTATTCTGCTTAATGCAATCACTGGAAAGGTCTGTGGCTTAATGTGGAAGTCATCCATTAGTACAATTAGGGACACTAGTGCAGTGCCCGTTCAAAAGTGGCTGTTTGGAACGGGCCGATTGCTTGGCCTCCGGTGTTGCTGCTCGCAGCTTTCTCGAGAACCGCTCATCCAAACAACTTCACACTCGACACTGAGCTCCCTTGGGTCCTGAGCAATACAGCTGCCATGATATAGTTGCATCTCCTAGCAAATGCCAGGGGTGAAAAAGCTCACATGAACATCGGTGGAGAGCAAGCTGTACCCAGCATGCCGTTTGTCTGGTTAACAGTTAATATTTTAGCAAGAGATGCGAGCTGTACCCACATACAGACAGACAGACAGAGATTCCTTGCTTCATAGTTAGATGCTGACCTGTTTGGCCATCTTGCTGTCCGAGGCTGAGTCCTGCATGTCTGCTGCTGCCCCCTGCTGTCTGGGAGGACTCCTGTCTTGCTCTCTTCACCTCCGACTCAGGGCCTGCCTCTGTCTCTTCAGCAAAGTAACACCAACCTGAGAAAAGACAACAACAAAACATATATTTTCAAGCCTCTCTTCAAAATACCATGTCAAAAGCGGTAATGCATGCTTTCTTTCAGCATCAAAAGAGCTGAGATCACAGCAGGAGCTGCAGCTGGAGACTGTGAAAAATTCCGAACACGAATGCCTTCACCCCAAAATAATAACGGCACTGGTGCCAGGATCACACCTTCATTACAAATTCTGAAAGCTACAGCTTCTTGATACAACACAATTTCCACAGACATAATTCACCTTGCCGGCAAGGACATTTACGTTAATTATAAAATCCCTCACTGAGCCAGATAATGATCATCTATTTAAGCAAGACAAGCTCCAGCACCGGGATGACGATTACCAAAAAAAAAAATGAATTAGAGAATTAGGCCGCTACTGTCGGTACTCATGGCTATCAACAGTGCATTCCTTCAGTCGCAAAGGTGTTAAACCAAAAAACTGATAAGAGTACTAGCATCCATGTGTGGGCATGAATGCTTTATGGTGCAATGGACTATCCAACTGCCTAAAATGCATATAAGGAGCAGTAATACAGCAGGCTCACATCATAGCTTTGTCTTTGATTTGTCTAATAAAAAACATATTCAGGCATTAATACTAAACAAAGATGCACAGTATAATGTTACAGTGCAGAGCGGTTACTTTGCTTGACTTATTTTTTTATGTATCATCATTCTTCAAGTGTTTTTTTCCCCTTTCTATTTCCCCACAGCTTACCTCATCGACTTCTACTTCCCTTTGTCAATGTCTACATTTTATGGAAATCATTTGGAATTTGTTGCCTTCAGTTGCAGGTTATAGGTGTGGACAACTGAACAACAACAGCAAGTGAAGTGAAAGTAAAGTGCAGCCAGTTTTGTGGGTTTAGAGAGGTGTGGTACTGTAAGCAAGTCTAAACAGAGGCTCACTAGAAAGATATTAACGAGCGGTACCTGAGCTTTGGGTATCGGCCAATACCGAGTACTGATCTGATACCAGTGTTTAATTAATAAACTGTACGCCTCACTGTGTGACTGGGATCATTCTTTTACGTGTAAGGCAACATCAGGCGGGATTTAAACATTGCTTTCCTAACTTTGTAAAACAAAATGTGACAAATAAATACATAGATATACATTTATTTAATTGTTATTTATTATTAAATCGTTCACCAGCAACTGGTAAAAACGTAAACAGGAATTAAAATTAAAGTACATAATGTGTGTAGTATATAAACATAAAATTGAATTGAATAGATTGGCCCCATTTTCACTGATATCTGATCCAGTATCGGTGCATACAGCCAGGAGACGGTTAGTTTAGCTTAGCATAAAGACTAGAAACATGTTGCAACAAGCTTGTCTCTGTCAACAAGTAACAAAATCCATCTAGCAGCACCTCTTAAAGGATCAATGTGTAACAATTAGGGGGATCTATTGGCAGTAATGGAATATCATATTAATAAGTATGTTTTATTTAGTGTATAATCACCTGAAAATAAGAATCGCTGTGTTTTTCTTATCTTAGAATGAGCTGTTTATATCTACATAAGAAGCGGGTCCTCATCACGTAGCCAGCCGACATGTTTCTACAGTAGCCTGGAACAGACAAACCAAAAGCTGACTCTAGAGAGGGCCATTCACGTTTTCACGTCAGCCAACACGCTTGGCACACGGGAGAGGCTTCAGTTTTTTGCAATCTGCTACCTCACTGTTAAATGTCGCCAAATCCTACACACTGGACCTTTAAGTTCACTAATTAACACATTTATATCTTGTTTGTCTCTGCTCATTGCCCCTTTTATGGATTTTATCATTTCACTGCGTCTTATTTAATGCTTTAAGCATTGTACTCTTGAATGCACTGTTCTAAATTTCTGCATATGTATTCTGTTTGCATGGTAATGAAAGACTTGAGTTGTGTTTTAAGAAGCGAATCCTTTTTGTGTCAGATTTGGTTTGAAGAGCTTAGAAAAGCCAACGTACAGTGGTAGAATTATTTTGTTCCCAATACAGTTTTATGTAATAATTTATATTATTCGCTGACAAGCCTTGTTTCACCACTGCAACTGTGTATTTAATGTCTTATAAGCTTACGTGGACTGGGTACTTTAATGTGCATGACACAAAAATGAAGATCACATTGTTTGCATTTCATTGTCGTCTATTAAAGAGAGATTGGCTTCTCTGCCTCCTCCGCAATGTCTCCCTGAATGTCAGTGGAAAGTGGAGCAAAGCCTCTGTGATTTTAAAGACAAAAAAAATATTCACTGTGAATAATACAGCTAGTTGAAAATTTAAAACTCCATTGTAGAGTTGATATAGTTTATGTTTGGCCACTTATTCAAGTGAGAAAGAAAAAGAAGCTGCTCATCAACCCCCAAAATACAAGGTGCCCTGTGGATGGATATTTTTGTGACCCAGGATGGATGTTTCCCCACCAGATGAAAAGGATGCTTATGACCCTGGAACATGTTCTTCCATGACCTTTCATAAAAGGAAGACAAGGCACATAATGTGTGAACATATCCTCAGTGGGATCTGCTCAACACAGCATATAGGAATAATGCCGTGTATTATAGAGTACCCCAGACAATACTCCAAGACCTTGTATTTAATCCAGTCTCTGTATGACCCTGGAGGCCTCTCTGCCCCACGAGCAGCAAATCATATCAGCATAATGCACCTGGGTGTTATAGGCCATCGTGGCTGATGACTGATGCAGGAACACAACCGGTTCACACTGGTTCAGAGAAGAGACAACCCCCCTCTGACTCCCAACCAGGGAAGGTCTTGACATATTGAATGTGGTTAAAGGAGTGTTATAAAACAGATAGCTCCAGTCCTTGATTGTTATTGGCCGAGCTTTGTTCAAACCCGTTGTAAAAATACTCTACAAACACACAGCTGTGACTGCATTACAATATCACTACGCCAATAATTCACCTATTGTTACACACTGGAATTAACACAAAAATATTTACACAATCAGATTTTTGATAAACAATCATCAGTAATGTGGATATAATGACTAAGTGGGTATACGGAATTAATAGAACAGCTACAACAGAAAATGACTTTACTGTAATGCACTTTTTAAAACCAGGAAAAAAACAACACTTATGTCATATCACCATATCGATATATTGCCCAGCCCTATGTTAAACAGACTATGTGGTCCAATCGCTTTTTTCAGACCTGATCATCCGCCTGGACAAGAATGATCAGGGGTACGTACGCTGTCATTCAATGAATGCACAAAAATACACAAAGAAGCTGGCAAAAGAAACAAAGAGAGTCTACAGGGATTTAGGCTTGAGCAGCCAGGGAACCCACTGTGTTCTGTCGCTATGTTGGAAAAATACATGTCGTTGCTGCCACTCGGTCCACAGGACTTTTATCTCCATCCAAAACAGACTGAACAACTACACCAACGATCTCTGTAAAGTTAACATTGTAACTTTAGCTAGCTTGCATTTTTCATTTGTAGCCTATTATACTGACGTTTCTCTCGCTATATTGTCAATTTTTAGTGATATCATTTTTGTTACAGTGTAGCCCGGTTATTCAGCAAGTAACAGGACTACACTATAACAAAATTACATCACTGGCAAGTGACAACAGCTAGGAGAAAGTGACCATAATATTTGCCGATGGTAGATACGTGGTTATAATGTAACTGCAACATAATGCAACATAATTCTCCTTCTCTGTACCAGCAAAGAAGAGTGCTAACATGATTGAACACTACTTCAACAACTGCATAATTAACAGCGATATCCAGGTACATGTTAATAATCACCCCAATCTGTAAGCATGCTTTCCACTGTGTCTGTGTGTTGCTTGGCAACCGTTTTGCTAAATGTCACTGAAGAACTACGTCGCTTGGCAGACGAATGATTTTTTGTTATTAATAAATTATTACATTTTTGTGTGTTTATTTTATGAAACCTTATCAGGTATATGTAGTAACTAGGTATGTCCCGAATACCATTTTTTGGGCTTCGAAGCTTCTACTCACAACAAACAGCGATATCCATCTGAGAATAACTAATAATAATTAATGTTGAATATGAATAATAAATAAGCTTGTAGCATTGTTCCTTATTTCATGGTCTATTTTATTATTACATACTTAAATATATACATATACTGTATATAATAAAAAAAAAAACCGAAGCATTCAAATACTGATTTGAAGGTCGATTACCATAGCAACGGTCAAAGCTTCGAAGCGTCGGAGCATTCGGGTCAGCCCTAGTAGTAACCATTTTACAAAAGCAATAAGCCACTTGAGACCATGATATACAGTGATTTTAAAACAACAACGCCCCATAGCTGTTGTAAAATCACTGTGAATCGCGACCTCTTATTCAAGCTTATTGCTTAATAAAAACCTCCAACCTCACTCCTCCTCTACTGTGCTATCACAACCGTCCCATTACTTACAACCACAAAGATTTGACAGAAATGAATTCCTCTTCTTTGGGAACAAAGAGAAGCGTGGAGTGGTATGGCCACTCAGGGCCTCATTTTCCCCTCGCTGTCTGATCCAGCTGGGCACTGAGCTATAAGTTGCTAAATCAATTTTCCCTCACTGGCTGAATCATGGATATGACTGCCAAATAAAGTCCCTGATTGGAGAGAAAAAACTCCATTGGGTATCGTGTTCTGGTGGCAATGGAAGCAAACGCTCGCCATGCCGCCGTGTCTTTCTGTTATCGCGTTCGCCTCCCAGTCGGATTCAGTCAAGCTGAAAATAACGAGCGTCTCCCCTGCGTGCATTACAGGTGCGCACTTCCTCATTCGGTCCAAGTCAAACAGACGCTGACGTCCCCCCTCACTTAACATCCATCTGGGCGACATGACACAATGCATTCATCTACAGCTGCCTGTGTGAGTATACCCGTCTCAGCTGTGCTGTGTTCACAGCAACGAATAATCTGAAAACAGCCCGTCTAACCATATCTGCTCCCCACTGTGGCCATTTCTCACTTCTGCTCTCAACACATTAACGCACACAGGCAACCATGACAAGTTTTCTAACCATACCCAAATCGATAATTACTGTTGCTTTGGTCATAAAAGGTTTATACGATACATGAAAGCCAATAATGGAAAAGCCCTTTGAGGACACGGGTACACACATACACAAAATTGAGAATAAAAATCACGTAATCCAAAATTAGTTTGTGGTAAATGGGGTCCCTTATTGAGACATCTCATGAAATCAGATTAATTGCCAAATTAATACAGATTGATGTCACAGAGCGAGGCAGTAGAGCACTGCAAATGCATTAATTTCCTGTACCAGTCCATTACCCACAATTGCCTCCGTCAACCCAGCGGCCAGGACCTCTGCAGAGGAGAAGAAAGCACCTAACAGTGCAGGAATACACTGCGTGTTTCCTTTGTTGTACACTGTGCGCAGTTCACCAACAATGTCTGCCTTTGATATCTGCCATCAGTAATAATGATTCATCACAGAGAAAAGCACATTGTATCCTTGGAGGGTTATGAAACGCTACTCTCCTCTAACAAGCGCAGCCTCTTCCCTTGTTTCTCCTGCTTCTTTCTCCTCAGAGGTAAGCTTTAATCTAAGTAAGGCGAGTGGAGGGAGAGTGAGAGAGGGAGCACGCATGTCTGTGGAAGAGTACTGGCTCGGCTCCGAGATGCAGTTGCCATGGTAACAGCATAGAGAACTCTTTTTTTTTTCTCCACAGCCGCTCGTCCCTCTTCAGAGGAGTGACAGAGAAAACAGAAAGACGAACTGAACAAGGAGGGAAGATGAGAGGCCAAAATATGAGGCGGCCAGAAAGACAAGAGGATCAAGGATAAACGGAAAAGATAAGAAATGACAAGAGGGAGGAAATGAGCTGTCGTGGCATCACGACTGAAAGGAAATGTCACACAGCCTTCCCTCTGGTTAGCGGTGGAAGAGCTGCACGCAGCTGCACATGGGGACGGATGGGGAGTTTGAAGCAGGGATGCAGGCCACTGCTACTAGCGTCCCTCTGCCATCTACCAGCAAACACAGCCTGCTTCTCTCTGAGCCCTGACAGGCACAGTCAGCACTATTTGGCCGATACACAACTCTAATTCCATTGTACAATCCATGGTCTTAATCACATTTATCCATTAGCATGCACTGAGCGCACAATGCAGTCGAGTAATCACGAAGAGCACTGCACTGGCAAAAGAGAAAGACATAACACAATAGCTACTAAAGCATTTCCTTAATAGCTTGTAAGTTATTTGCATATGGGTTCAACTGTCGCAGTATAGTCATGTGAGTGAACACACAGGTCTGCAGCTACAGCTGTCATTCATGACTGAAATGCTTCATCGTAGTAAATTTACACACATTTCACTTTTGAAAGAGCGGTGCACTTCATGAGTGCTTTTACTACAAGGAAGATTCAAGTGTTGACCTCCCAGTTTAAGGTCACATGTTTGCTGAGTGAGGTGGAGCAGAAGCACTCTGGACAAGAGGTTGTAAATGATGTTAGGTGAAAGAGGAATGCATTCAGAGCAAGACAACATTATTGACGAGCAAGAGCAGAAAGAATGTACAGTTTTGCTGTAATATACAGCATGTACTGTAGATCTGTGATGTCTTGGATTACAGAACCACAGTGTTAAAGGATCAGTGTGTAGGATTTAGAGGGATCTAAATGGAATAATGTTATGATTTTTATGCTAAATGCAGTACCTGTGAGGGTTTCTGGACAATATTTGTCATTGTTTTGTGTTGTTAATTGATTTCCAATAATAAATATATACATACATTTGCATGAGGCAGCATATTTGCCCACTTCCGTGTTGAAAGAGTATTAAATACTTGATAAATCTCCCTTTAAGGTCATTCTGAACAGATAAAAAATGTGTGATTAATTTGCAATTAATCGTGATTAACTATGGACAATCATGTGATTAATCGCGAAAAAATATTTTAATCAATTGAAAGCCCTACTTAAAATACTTCTGTAACCAGCAACTTCTCCCACTTCTCAACTCTGTAGTGTTGGCCTCACATGTATTTGCACATGCATGCAGTGTTTCTTTCTTTCTTTCTGTCCATATAAGTTCAGTGAGTATCTGCTGTTGTACTGGGCAGTGAAATTGGAACAACTCATCATGTTGTCAACAACTCTGGCTCTTCCTCCTAGAAGGCAGCAGTGCTTCAGCATGTCTCGGCCCCAGTGATCCTCGGCACACTGCAACGTGTCAGTGACAGTTCATATAGTCACTCAGAGAGAAGGATGGGGGGGCTCAAGGACACACTGCTCTCATTCACCAACATCACACATACGGCCCGTCATATACACTGACAACTACAGTGTAACACTGATGGAAGCCACACAGCCAGCACTTTTTTACAAAGCACCGTGCGTTAAAGCTTCAGTAGGCAACAAGTTTTTGGCATCATTGGGCAAAAATTCCATAATAGCCTTTCAGCATATTGTAATTCAAGTGTTCTGAGAGAAAACTAGACATCTGCACCTCCTCATGGCTCTGTTTTCAGGCTTTAGAAAAGCCCGTGACGGAAGACTTTCTCATTTTATAGCTAAACAGTACAAGATGTTTCTGAAAACAGAGAAATAGGCATTAACGTAACGTAACATTGACGTAACAAAATATTGATTCATATTTGATCAGCGCTGCCTAGTTTGACCATTTCATCGGAGTTCGTGAGTGATTGACTCGGGGCTCTCATAGACAACAGCTGGACGGCAGACTCCAGATCAGCTCTGATTGGTTGTTTTCCTCCGGTCTGTGAAATCTTGCAGATGCCATTAGGAGCACCGGAGGACACCGAAGGACACAGAGGCACATGATTTTTTCAGATTACCGGTCTCATGCACTACTGTCAGGATACAGTGACCGTTTGATAAAAATATATTTTTTTCGTCATATTTGATCCATTTCTACCCACTGCAGCTTTAAGATATGCAGTATGTTTTTCCACTCTAGTGGTATTCTTTTCCTAAGATGACGTTGTAGTCCTAACGCCTCTCGTCGCTGGAGTGCCCTCTCAGCTTAGCTTCCTGGTTGAGCCTCAGCCAATGGATGATGACAGATGAGGCCTGAGTGGAAAGACTGAGGCTAAAGTAAAGTAAAGTAAAGCCACAACAACTGCATGACTCTTCAAGCTTCACATTCCTGCAGTACGTCTGGAATCACCCCGAGAGAAAAAAGACCATGTTTCCCCTGTGCAGCTGTAGTAATAACACATGCTCACCTTCCTCTCTTCAGACTATTTGAATGCAAAGCAGCACAAAGTTTGGAACTTGGCTAAATTAAAGGTGCTCGCTCTCAGAGGAATATCAACACACACAGTCGCAGATAGAGAGCAGAATTACCGCGAGCCAGCGGCAGGCAGGCAGGCAGGCTCGGTATAAATTGCTGTGGAGACATCATTCTGTCACAGTCCGTCTAATGGAAGCTGACCTTTCTCATGCTGTGCTGGAGACCACTGGTGCGTGCACGAGGAGGGACGTCTCACCGCTGACGGATCTGTCCCTGAAGCTGCCAGACGCCACGCACTGCAGGGACTACAAATGCGAAGTCTTTTCCCCCTCACGCTTCTTCTATAGTGCTCTCCCCGTCACAGCTGATAAATGAGCAAAAGCAGCATAGCTAAAGGGAAACATGACCGTTTGAGAACATGCTAGCAGGGAAATGA
Source organism: Sebastolobus alascanus (assembly GCA_916701645.2). Taxonomy (NCBI): domain Eukaryota; kingdom Metazoa; phylum Chordata; class Actinopteri; order Perciformes; family Sebastidae; genus Sebastolobus; species Sebastolobus alascanus. Next base: position 87,517 of record CAKAOJ020000507.1, read on the forward strand.
GGACATGGGCGTGGGAGCACATGGGTGGCTGTACAGGCAGCATCATGAGCCTCGGGGCAGGGAGACACATGGTGGCAAGACCGAGCTTGTTGGCTTGTGAGCGCACTGTGTGTCAAAGCTATGCTAAATTCTTAGAACCATAAATGTGACATGCGGATCTATGCTACTTGAAGGAGTTATGCCCTTCAAATGCTTGTTTTTGAGACATTCCCTTTTGTCTCTTGCTACAAATGTCAAAGTCTACTCCACAACAAGTCTCGCAGCAGTTTTTGTTTTTCTCACCGCCCACTTTATGTCTGAATAATTATTATTTCATGGCAAGGGCTCCAATTCTCTTCACCAAGTGGATATAATTATTTTGTTCTAATAATGAAAACTACAGTTCATTCCACTTTTATCCCATCACATGCATACAATATGCTGCATCATTTAACACTTTCAGCCGCGAGCACATGTGCCTCCTGTTTTATCAGTTCCTGTCCAAAAAAAAAGTGCTGTCAGATTCTCAAAGGCCACTGTGTAATTGTCTCGGCGTGAAGCCTCCGCTGTGCCTCCAGTTAATGAGAGACTGTCACAATGGTTGCACTTCCCAAACCAGATTCTCCACCACTATAATCCATGAGTGGGAAAATTATTTCCTGTAGCTTACAACCATAATTGCAGCTGTTTTCTTGGCTTTGGTAAAGTGCTGATGACAAAAAAACAACAAACAGGTCAGTGCGGTCTCAATAATGTTGCACTCATTTTAGCGCCTGGAAGAAACTGCACTCACAAGCGTTTTTACTGTTTAGTATAGTAGGGTTAAAGGTCATTTGATCATGAAAAAAGATATAAGAATTGAGAAGCTGTTGACAATATTGTGCATATTTGTTAGCCTAGTGACTGTCAGCAGGCAGACAGATAAAGTGTGTTATTTATGAGTATCCTTTCCTTTACCACTTTAAAGGGTAACTTCAGTATTTTTCAACCTGAACCCTATTTTTCCATGTCTTTGTGTTTAACTGACTAATAGGGACAACAATTGCTCAAAGGCTGCAACATGGTGCTATTGGGGCAACCTGGCACCGTCATTTACAGCCACTAAAAGTGCTTTTTTTTGCCATGACAAATCCTGAATGTTAATATAAGTGTCTGACATCATGGAAAGAGTCTTGTTCTGAAATGCTCACAATAACAATGACATTTTGATGTTTAGCATGTACAATAGAGACCATTTTCACCATCTTTTTAGCGTGCTTGCATGCTAACATTTTGATAATTAGCACTAATCACAAAGTACAGCTGAGGCTAATGGAACTGCCATTAGTTTAGCAGGTATCTGGTCACAAACACACAAAGTATTGGACGGTTCCAATTTTGACCTGATGATGGAGCTAGGTGGAAAATTACTATTACGATTATTCTGAGGAGGACATGAATATCTGCACCACATTTCATGGCAATCCATCCAATAGTTGTGGTAATGTTTCACTCAAAACCACACATCTCAACCTCATGTTATTATAAATGTCTGTCATGATGGAAAGAGTCTTCAGTCTTTGAATTTGATGGCCGCCCGTGTTTATTTGAGCCAGAGTATACGGATATTCAGATTTCACAACCAGACATCTCCTTGAGCGGGAATTGGACACAATAACAAACAGACCGGATTAAGCGAAAGGAAAGAAAAACATTATATTTCTCTGTAGGGTCCTTTCCATAATGTTGTCAGACACCTATAATAACAATCTGAGCCTGTCAGTGGCAAAAACAAGCACTTTTAGTGGAGATAACGTTACATTGACGCTGCTCACTTGCCCTCACAGCTTGTTTCGTTTTCGTTCTCCCTCAATACTGGACCAAGTTCAGAAATTCTTGTCACTATTTGTCACTTAAGACAAAAAAACATGGGAAAATAGGGTCCAGGTTGAAAAATACCGAAGTAACCTTTAAAGCATGCTTGCTATTCAGTTCACAAGTTCAAACCTATAATACAAGATACTCCAGACGCACTACAACTCAACAGATTCCCAGACAAAATGCTGTTTGTTCTCCATTAGATGAGACGAGCTCGACTGTGCCGCAGATCAAGTCACGCTGTCAATAAATCCACATCGCTCGACAATTTCAAACAGGACTCGTCTGATGACCCAAAATACTTGAAGTTTTGCCTCAGCTTGGCACACACAGTTCGTCTCACCCTCATTTTCCCTTTCCCTTTGAAGAAATACGCACACACATACACATCCTCCCACGCAACACACTCTCTCTTTCCCTTTGATTTCACTTTCTGCATTAGGTCTATATTAATTTATTTTTCTTTTTGTTCTCATGTATACATTTTGTATTTATTTTAACGTTTTTTTTTCAGATGTCTTCTTTCTTTTCTACCCCTGTGATGTGTTTACAGGCCCCTAGTTTCTCTTCTCACTCCTGCACTGTTTGTTGTACTTTGTCTTTTTGTTTATTTTTATGCAGAAATAAATCAACTGCCTTGTGATGAATTTGAAAGCAGGCAATCATTGCAGGAGTATTTGTTGGCAGCATAGATGCTATTTACGCCCCTTTCAGACATGCAACTTGATATGCTGACAATCAGACATGTTGGGATCATGTCTGATTGTCAGCATATCAAGTTGCATGTCTGATTTACTTTCATGTAAAAGTCACTGTGATTGAAGTCACAGCAATCTTCCTAAAACACTGCATCACCATATAAAGTTGATATGGTGAACATGTTATCTAACAGTTATTTGACCCGGTGCCGTCAGAACAACTTAGAGCTAAACGCTCTAAAAACAGTGGAGATGGTTTAACCCCACCAGCCCCCCCATTCACTTCCTGGGCTCCATCATTTCCCAGGACCTGAAGTGTGAGCTGATCATCATCTCCCTCATCAAAAAAACACGGCAGAGGATGTACTTCCTGTGGCAGTTGAAGAAGTTCAACCTGCCAAAGACAATGGTGCACTTCTACACTGCCATCATCGAGTCCATCCTCATCTCTTCTGTCACCACCTTGTACAACGCTGCCACTGCCAAGGACAAGGGCAGACTGCAACGTATCATTCGCTCTGCAAAGAAAGTGATTGACTGCAATCTGCCATCCCTCCAGGACCTGTAGGCCTCCAGGACCCTGAGGTGGGCAGGAAAGATTAGCCGACCCCTTCCACCCTGGACATAAACTCTTTGAATCACTCCTCTCCGGCAGGAGGCTGCGGTCCATCGGGACCAAAACCTCACACCACAAAAACAGTTTCTTCCCATCTGCAGCTGGATTCATCAACAAAGTTCAACAAAGCCCAGGACCACCACTGACACGGACTGTTCTGATTCAGGTTCACACATCCACAAGACATGTCGCAACATTAGCATTCATTTAGAGTTGGGTTTCTGGCCACCCTACTAACGTCCAATATTCACTCTACTTTTAGTTCAGATTTGCTCTCCACCAACATCTGAACGTACGGTGGGTTTATCAGAGCATAAAGGGGACATATCATGCTCATTGCCGGGCTCACTTGCATTTTGGGTTTCTACTCTACAAAAGCATGTTTATATGCTTTAATGTTCAAAAAAGTATTTCTCTCATACTCTCTGTCTGAATATACCTGTATTCACCCTCTGTCTTAGCTCCTGTCTCTTTAAGACCCCCTCCTGAAAAAGCCCAGTCTCCTCTGATTCGCTTGAGAGAAAAATATGGTGCGCCTTTACAAAGGTAGTTCTCATCTGTGGGTTATATATTCTAATGAGCCTGCATGTGACATAGGTAGGGGAGCCAAATCTGAATGGCTTGTTGAATCACGTTTTCTGATCTAGGCAGCCCACAAATGTGACTTTAATGTGACAGCACTAACTGTGAACAATCTTCTTCCTTGATATCGTGATTTTCCAACACACCTCTGTTCTTCAGCAGTGGTGCCAAATATCAAGCAAGAGTCACGCCATGCCTGAAGGAAGCCATAACAAACGTTTACGTATGCCTGAATGACAAAAAGCCAGCTGAACACAGTACAGTTAAATATTCCATGCATGAAAAGGACTTTAGATGTCTCAGCTCTACCTCCCTTTATTTAAAGGTGCTAAATGCGGGATTGGGAGCATTTCTATTGCCTCTCAACGGCTCTCCGCTAATGGTGCTAACAGCGCTAACACTGCATACAATGGCGAAAGTGCTGACAGAGATAACAGTGTTTAACTGGGGGGGAACCGGAGGGTGGGTTCTACGCTTCCACAATGACGCCGTTGGTCGGGACGGCGTTATCAGCTGTAACCGCCGTATGAGAGCAGTGCAGCGCGGCGGCTGTGAGCTAGCCAGTGGGGCACGCTCACATACACATAACATGCAGTAAAATGCCCGGCTATGTCAACAAAGCACAGAGAAGCTCAATTACAACACACACAGAGGGAGAGTGACTTCATTCTCTTCTCAGGTAGACATTACTCCTCTATATCTTTACAGAGCAAATAGTTGTTTGCTGCTATATTAATGCTCTGGATATCGTATAGAGCACGTTTAAGTTTTGGCAAACTTACTGAGTTGGTATAATCCACTGATTAGAATTATAAATAATAATCTTAGTAATCAATAACAGATTATACACAGCATAGTCAGTCATTACACTGCTCCTGGATATTTATGACACAACAAAATACAGACATTCATTTGGAATTTGCATCTCTCCAGTCCATAGTGAGACAACAGTGAGATAAATACCTAAAGTGTGTTGTGAAATCCATCCCTTCCAACCGGAAGTTGCAAGTCTTGCCTCATGACCCTGTTGTAAGCACTGATACAATACCTGCTTTGTTTCCCACAGTGTTTGCCTGCCTGGCGCAACGCTCAGATTAGTTTTCCTTTTTAGTGGAAAACTGATCTGCACACAGGATTTCTTTAAAATGTACTCTGCTTTAAATGTGAGCCTAATTTTGGTCACTTTCCAATGACGAGGTGTGTGTTTCAGCACAATGTGTTTCTAAGGGAAAAAAAGAACACACTTTCATCTTTCACTGTGTTTTCTTAATGCCTTTTTTTATGTATTCAAGGTCAATCTATGTTCCCACTTATTCTACTCAACTCACAAATATTGCTTTTGTTTAGTGAAGATTTACTAGCTGCGACAACAAAGAAAGTGACAACGAAGCCTCGTGTCAACCTGCATATGCATGATATTATGCTAATGGTCATGCTCAACTGCGTTTTTGCAAGCACATGCCCTTGTAGCAGAGTTCGTCAGAAGGAGCTGTCCTCTGTGGGAATAAATCCAGAGAGGACAACAAAGCCGCAAGCCTTGGATATCTACCGTAGGAAGGACACAACTAACTGCCTCCTAACACCGAGCTGCCATTTATATACACAGCAGTCACCTCGAAGGTGGTTTTTACAATTTCCTTTCACCCTTCGAAGTCGCCGGGAACGCCATAAATCAACAGGAAAATGGTGGGTGTCAGGTTGCCTTACACAGCAGGACTCATCTCTTCACAGGTCGCCTTGAGTTACAGTCACACTCTTTTACTGTATTTATCTCAGGGGATCAAGATGGATCAGCTGGCAATACACAGGACGTATTATTGGGATTCCCATGAGCAAGCCTGGAGCATTTTTTTTTAAACTCCCAACTTGAATTTGGGATCGGTGCCAAATTTATTGGGCTTTGTCAAAACTACACCAAACTACAGAGCGGACTTTCAGTACAAAAGTTGAAATTCTTTTCATGCTATTATGGAATTATAGCAAGAGGTGGCGATTCACAAACCTGACCCGTCAGATGGTTTGTTACACAGAAGAATCTGAGAAGCCGTCATTGGAAACTGTTTGGAAAAGGGCAGGCACTTTCAAAAAACACTTGCAGGTGATTGGATGAACTATCTGTCCATCAAACTCTCGCTCGGGAGAAGAGCAAAAACATCTTTATCCAGAAAAGCCTTTAGTGCCGTTCTTTGCTCTTCTTTCAATGAAGAAATACACTCCAGTTCTGATATAACTGATAGTATTGTAGCTACCGTAGCTATTGCATCTCGTGACATCGTGAGAATCCTGCTAGGTAAGGCCAAGGTAAGCAAAGAGAATAGAAGCAAAGAGCCAACCTCTGGTGCTTTTTTTACCACAGCCGCTGCGGTAGCACTGCCACCATTTTGGACTGAAAACATCAATGAGTTTTTGGCCATGGATGTATAAAGAAATGTCTGTAAATCAGAAGATCATTTCTTTAGGTAAATCATCTTCCCATCTTCCCTGTGGTCTATTCTACATCTATTTTGGAGCTCCTTGACATGAAAAAGTTTGAGATTACTCTCAAAATCTGTGCGCGGGTTTTTTCTAACTTCTATTTATGTCCATCGCTCACTTTATGGTCCTCTGGGAAGCGACCGGGCAAAAATGCTTAATAAATAAATAAGTAGGTAAGTAAATTATTTTAATAGTATGCATATTTATAATTATTCTATTGTTCAACACAGGCCATTTCTAGACACTAAATATGAAAATAGAATAGAAATAATTTTGTTTTACTTCTATACAGCACTTTGTAGGCGGACGTGTTACTGGCGTCCGGTAGTCACTTTCAGTCTAAAATGGTGGAATCGTAGCTCTGCTGCTGGGCGCTGATGTTGCAACTGAACGACCAACTAACTTTGATTTTGCACAGGAAGCAAATTATTATTTCACCTTTGTTGCATTAAATGGAAAGATAAAAGCTGTTTTTTCGTCTTCAGAACATTTCTATAAATGGCAAATGACAGCAGACTTTCATTAAAAAGTCATCAGAACAACTCTGCAGTGAGCTCCGATGGGAACAATTCAGAAAACTTGAGAGGGTTGCTGGACGCATGCTATTTTGGCACAAATGGCCCTCCTGCCAGCTCCCAGTGGCAGCACTCTCTGCCAGCTGAACACATCCTGCTGCTGCCCAGCTAGCTAGAGCAGCACTCAGCCGCTGCTGGCTAATGGACTGCCTAAAGTGAGAGGAGAGGAGAGGCCTGTGCATCCGAATGGCTGGCATGCTGCAGGTGCAGACCGTCGTCACACAAAGAGGCAGCGGCTGGAGCACATGAGTCAGTGTGTGAGTGTTTTGTTTGCTTGCCTACGTTCCTCCCCACCGTTTCTCCACACATACACCCCTGGCCTGAGCTGTTCCATCATCCGAGGAGAGCGGCGAACACTCTGAGATATTTTGGCTACGGGCCGATTCACATTCCCCATGCCAGGATGCAGAGAATGGAGCCGTGGCATGGCTATCTAAGGCTCTTCCACATGCATGCAAAATACCGCAGTGCTGTGACGGTGTGGGGAGAGGACACACAGGAAAGCGCGGAGAGGAGACGACGTGTGCGGTATCTCTGTAACAAATTACCACGATTGATACACAACCCAAGAGATCATTTCACAGAAAACACTATGGCAACAGAGCCTGCAGCATCACCCACTGTCCCTGTCATGGCCCATTTGAAGCTCGTTGCCCAGTGCCCATGGGAGGAGGTGGCACAAGGCCACGCCATATGGTTGGTATTCTATGTGGCGGGCTGCAGCACTCTGCAGGAGAGCTGAGCTGTGAAAGGAAGGATCCTGTCCATTGGACTAATTAATGTCTCTGTGATCAGGGAGGTTTTCCTCATAACCGGGCTGGAGACCCTTTGCCACACAGCACCTTTGCCAGGGCGCCCAAACAAGCAAAAAGGTGTCCCGCTTTACATGTAGAACAGATGGCGGTTTGTGATCTCGACTGCAGATGAAGACAAAAGGTCTAGAAAGAGGCGTGTTTGAGGCATTTTATCTTGCTCTTTCTTTCTCCCTCTCTTTCTGTTTCTCCCTCGATGCCCTTTGCCATCTGATAGGCCTGGAATAATAAGCGGTTTAGCGTGTTATCTGCTAACAGCTCCATTACAGCACTCTGATAAAGCTGCATAGATCTCAGCAGGTGCAACAGAGCAGCAGCGCTCTGTAATAATAGTGGAAGCCATCACAGTGACATGTAATTAGCATGTACTGAGGTTGAGACTAGATTCAAAAAATCATCAGGATGCCAGGTCCTAATATTAGCTCCAGCACGCTTAGCATTTATATTAAGGTTGCATTGGCAAGGCGTTCACTGGGTGGAGGGCGCTCTGTTGTCAACTGGTCATATTGGACACAGTAAAGGACATGAACTCTTGCATTGTGTAGGAATGAAGCTGCTTTATGTGGTCTGCTTTGCAAAGAGCAAATAGTTCGATCACTTTTTGAGGGTTTACATAAAGCTTCACAATGAACCTTTGCAAGGCTTACAGGGCTCCTCATATTCATTTTTATTTTTCAATTAAAAAGAAAACAAATAAATGAATCTAGAAATCTCTCTTTGTTCATTTTGTTTATAATATTGATTTTAAAAAATACTATTTGGACTGCAATCACTACAGATGAGCCAGATGTAATAAGGTTTCTGCACGTTTTCCCAGGCACATATGTGACACATTTGATATTCTTTGTTTTTTAAATGTCAGCAGACAAAGAGTGAGCGCAGCACAGACGCGACTAGGGAGGTGCACTGAATCAATTAACTAAAAATAAAGGACTGACACAAAATAGACGACGAAAAAGAAAACAAGAAGAAAATAAGCAATTGACAACACGATATCTGAATATTTCATACAAGGGAACAAACAGGGACGGGGAGTTTGTGTTCATTAAAATTAAAGTTGAACGTCATGTTCAGTGAACTGTGAAATCACTACAGGCTATGACTGCACTCTAAAGATAAGACATTTACAGTTTGCATTGGGCTACCTCTACTGAGGCATCAGCCGTATCAACAACAACATCTCCCCCCCCCCCTCCAGCTGCTCTGAGCGCTCTGTCAGCTGTGGTGGTTATGTCATCTTCATTTTTGTATTTAAAGTAGGGCTGTCAATCGATAAAATATTAAATCGTGGTCAATCACATGATTGTCCATGATTAATCGCGATTAATTGCAAATTAATCCCACATTCTTAATCTGTTCAAATATGGGAGATTTGTGAGTATTTAATACTCTTATCAACATGGGAATGGGAAAATATGCTTGCTTTATGCAAATGTATGTATATATTTATTACTAGAAATCAATTAACAACAAAAAACAATGACAAATATTGTACAGAAACCCTCACAGGTACTGCATTTAGCATAAAAAATATGCTCAAATCATAACATGGCAAACTGCAGCCCAACAGGCAACAACAGCTGTCAGTGTGTCAGTGTGCTGACTTGACTATGACTTGCCCCAAACTGCATGTGATTATCATAAAGTGGGCATGTCTTTAAAGGGGAGACTCGTGGGAACCCATAGAACCCATTTTCATTCACATATCTTGAGGTCAGAGGTCAAAGGACCCCTTTGAAAATGGCCATGCCAGTTTTTCCTCGCCAAAATTTAGCATAAACTTGTTATTTATCCTCCTTCACGACAAGCTAGTATGACATAGTTGGTACCGATGGATTCCTCAGGTTTTCTAGTTTCATATGATGCCGGTATCTTCACTCGAGATTTAGCGTTATTTTGGAGCGTTATTTAACCTCCTTCGCGACAAGCTAGGATAACTTACTACCAATGGATTAAAATTGAGCCCAGTACAACCTCCAGAAGGTCAATTGCGTTAATGTGTAAAAGAAATTAGTGGCGTTAACGCGTTATTATCTAGTTAAGTTTGACAGCCCTAATTTAAAGTTATCATCTTTAGGATTTTCATGAAATCAAAGTCCATGTTTAATACTATGTATGGTCGGCATTTTTCTGCAACACCCATTCAATGTATTCACACTCTACTATATAGTAGATTTTATTGGTAGTAGCGGAGTCCGCCACTCCCACGCTGGATTCAAATTGCCTCCCTAAGCAGGAGGGATTCACAGAACAACGATTCAGCATGTCATACAGTGTTACTGTTAGTAATTTTATCTCATTGATATCAGCCACACTGTTTACAGTTCTCACTCTCCCACAGTCGTATCAGAGCTGCATTAAAGGGGACATATGAATAACTCACTTTCTCAGTGCTCATACATTTGGCTATCTGGAGTTCCTACCAACCCACAAACTGTGAAATAAGACAACCCAGTCAGTTATTTGTGGGCTGCCCAGATCAGAAAACATGTGATTCAACAAGCCAATCAGATTCGGATCCCCTTCCTATGTCACATGCAGGCTCATTTGAATATACCGGCCACAGCTTGAGAACTACCTTTGTAAAGGTGCACCATATTTTTCTCACTAGCCAATCATAGCAGACTGGGCTTTTTCAGGAGGGGGGTTTTAAACAGACAGGCGCTAAAACAGAGCGTTTCAGACAGACAGTAGGAGGAAAATAATGTGTTTTTTGAACATTAAAGCATATAAACATGTTCTAGTAGAAACCCAAAATACACGTATGAACCTGGAAATGAGCATCATATGTCTCCCTTAAGTTACTACTGATATAAACTGCCGCTGCTTCACATTAATAGCATTTAACTGGGGAAACATGGGGCAGCTTTTGTTGTGAAGCAGCCACAGGAAACACCGTGTGATCAATGATATGATGATGAAATCAGATCATGGTTGCAATTATCATTGACCGACTTCTGTATTAAAACAATGTGAGCTTGTTTGGCTGCACTGTAAACAGATACTCCAGCTGCTCTTCTGTTGAATTTCTGACAAAGTAGCTGCTCTAGGAGTGTTTGCTGTTATGTTAAACCGCCCTTGTTGTTACCACGGTAACCACAGGTGTTGCCAAATCAACCAGGACTCAAATATGTTAGGGATTACAACTTGTATATAACAAAAAGTCCTACAGATAGAGATATACTATAAATGTAGGGTCCCTTTGAATTAAAAGTATATTTCTGAGCCGTGTTTGTTCTAAAAAAAAATGCTGTTTACTGTAAATGTGCTAATCAGTGTCTTCTCGCAGCAGGAAACTATACTATTTTGGGTACATAGGGACTTAAAATGTAGGTACAACAGATCTTAAACAATCTGCCACTTTCACGCATAATTCCTAATAAAAAACTGGTAAAAACCCTAACACTGCACACTAACAATCTCCAGACCTTCATTTCAAACTTTTTCTATTGGTGGTCAAACCTTTTATTCAGCACTAATTCACTGCTGCCAACACTGCAAACCCCAATGAAACAAGTAGCAGCTGTCAAACATAAAAGCCCACTATCATCTCTACAGCATTCTGCTGTATAAGAGTGACTCAGGATAAGTCAAAAAGAAAAGCTGAGTCTAGACTCTAATCAAGCAGTATCCAGTACCATATGGTTCTTCAGCAAGTCATACACCTAAACTCTATCCACAGGAACCACATAGACACACACATAGCTTTACGAAAAGAGAGCCAAAAGTGTGTGTTTCAGTGTACCTGGGTGTATGACTCTGTTACGTTGCATTCATACCAATAGCAAAGCAAATTTTCGCCTCACTTCAATCGCGCAAATTGGACCGTCGGTATCATTTGTGTTCATTCACGCTAGACACGCCAGAGAGGCTTGTCTCCATACAACAACTTTTCTTTTCGCCATTTCTGCCATCAATCATGGAAGAAATTCTGTGGAAGTCCCAGATATGTTGGAAAACCTGGGTTCATAACATCACCCGGCAGTGAGCTGTATTCACATACAGTGCCATTGCACTGACTGTATCTAGCACGCGTCACTACTGCGGTATGAACCCCAAATAAACAGATTGTGCTGTGATTTAATTGCAATAAACAGATCAAAAGGATGTCGAAATAACAAAATAATAATGCTGATTTGTAAAAAGTCTGAATTCATGCTTTGTCAGGTCTGCAAGACGACAAAATACTTTTAAATTGCTTGTTCTCTGAATGGAGTTTGGATTGATCAGTGCCAGGCTATACAGCTGCTCCATTAACACTCAACCTAACGGCATTTAGGCATAAATACGTCAGCGACGTTGTTGTCGTACATTTATACACAGGGTTTGGTCCGATCTCTGTACTAATACGATGTACTATCGTAGCTCTGGGTGCCCACGGACAGCTACAATATTTTTTTCCTCCATCTCTGATTCAACGACATCAGGACGTCAAGAGGAGAATCTCAACGCTGACAGGCTTTCGCGACACAGCGTCAAGCAAATTTCTCGCCCGAGTTGAAATATTTTAACTCCCGCTGATATGCAAATGATGCAAATGTCATGTGTCCTCTTTGCATTGACTTTGTATGTAATCACGCCGCGTGAAAAGTTTGCTTCACACTTGGTGTGAACATACCATTACAAAGGCTGAGCGTTTGTTTGCTCTCTGTGGTATGATAATATGCTGCCATGGATCTGTCCTCCTCAAAGTGTCCTCTGCTGCTTGTCCTTAAAAAGCAACACAGAGACGGGGCTCTGGACAGCCCGCAGCACTGCTCAACATCTGTGGCAACAATCTGCCAGCGGTGGCTGAGCATTTATGTCACAAGGTTACACTGAAGTCAGAGGACAGGAGCTGCGGGCCATGGTCAGTTAGATGCAGAATATCTGAACACAAGGATTTCCTTCCTTTTGACTTCACTTAAAATGACATGGTGCGCACATTAAGAATCATAATCCATGTGAACATATTGCAGAAACTTGTTGACATCAGTCACTTTAACCAGACAAACATGCACGGAAGGAATTTGAATTTCAAAGGAGGCAATGAGGTTTGTTCAATTATGTGGCCGCTAGCTGATAATCCTACTTTAAGGGTGCAAGTATGATTTCCAACAACGATTCATAGTCGATTTAGTTTTTGACTAATTGACTTAAAGGAGCAGTGTGTAGAATTTAGTGGCATTTTGTGGTGAGGAATCAATGCAACCAACTGAATACCCCTCCGCTCACCCCTCCCTTCCCAAGCGTGTCAGAAAACCTACGGTGACCTTCAGGTAACATAAAAACACAAAAGGCTCTCTCTAGAGCCAGTGTTTGGTTTGTCCGTTCTGGGCTACTGTAGAAACATGACGGTGCAACATGGAGGACTCTGTGAAGAGGACCCGCTCCCTATGTAGATATGAAGAACACATTCTAAGCTAACGGAACAACAACGTTGTATCCTCACACAACGGCTCGTATGACATCTTAAGTTATTCCTCATTTTCCATGCGTTTTCCGAATTTCCAGCAACACGTGTCAATTTCCGCTCGGTACAAGCATATAGTCTTTTCAAAATAAACTTCTGTCTTCACAGGAAAAAACATCCTTAGGTTTGGGCAACAAAACTACTTAGTTAGGTTTAGGAAAAGATTGTGATTTGGTTTAAAATAACTACGGAAGTGGTGTTACTTAAGTACGGAAGTTACATGACAAATAAATTAACGTTGACTTCTGGTTTCTCACAGGACATGAACAGCAGTCTCCTGGGTGAAAGTCTGATGTTTTTGGATCCACCCAATCACCCGACCTCCTCCCTGTAAATCCTACACACTGGTCCTTTAAATGTCAAAGAGAATGACAGAAGACAAGAAAAGCTGAAACTCCTCACGTTTGAGAAACAGTGGAGCAGTAAGTGTTTGGTATTTTTGCTTGATGAATGACTTAAAACAATTAATCGATTAGCAAAATTCTCATCCAATTAATTTTCTCTTGCTGCAGGGATAGAGCAGATGTAGCTCCGTTGTGTTTCATGGCTGACTAAACTCTGCATATTGGGATTTTCTCAACACGGCCTCTGAGGTGGGAAACAATGGGTATTGTATAGAAGGGCAGCCAGGAGACTCTTCCTCATCTCATTAAGATGCTTCCTCGCATCTCTTGCTGCTTCACCACCGAAAAACCAAATTAAAGATGAGATTGAGTCTAAACCCAATTTATTTTCTTCTGCAAATATGCAGCCTGGTTATAACAGAGATAAAGAGTGAGGCTGTTTTGTTTTCAGCCTTCTCAAAGTCAAAGTACAACCACTATCACTGCACTCAGGCTTCTACTGACTTGATTTATTTTAATCAAGATGAGAAAGTCTCACTTAGTTGTAAATGGCCAAATAAAGACTCTAATAGTCTACAGGATACCTCATTATAACTAACTTATTTACATCAAGACAAACATACAGCAAGTATCCAGCACATTGTACTGATAAATCCAAGCCTTTCTGTCTTGTAAAACTTCAAATTTACACAAAGACCTCACATATCAATACAGTCTGCTTGCATGCACACATTTTATGGATCCACTCCTTGCAGTTTTCAGCTTGCACATTAAAGTGGTATTCATCCGGACTGTGTGAAATATGTACAGTACAAGAGACGTGTGGCTCATGGAGGGCACCGGGGAAGGGAAAGGGCACAACAGTGCTGTCGTTACGACAGTGAAGAAGTGTTTTTACTCCTTCGTGTTAAACACAAGCTCCTGTGGTTTCCAGATTTAAGGACTTCACATCTCAGCTTCAGAATTACGACCACACTGACCTCAGAGCAGGTTCAACCTCACTGCAACGATCTCCCACACTGGACATAACGGATTCTACTCCTGGATCAGGGGTTGTTGTGTGTTGCCGAAAGGTGATTTTTGACTTAAATGAAAGCCCAATTATTCCGTTCAATCTCATATACGGAAAGTGAAAACAGTCAAACCATCAAAGTCAGTAACTCGCAGTTACTTTGATCGTGGATGAAAGCAAAAGTAGTAAAAAACACTCCAGGGAATCTTCTTTTAAATGGAAACACAATATGTGCCAATGCTGGTGAAAGAATAAAAATATTTCTTCATCTTAAAGAGGCAGTAGGCAGAATGTTTTTGTCATCATTGGGCAAAAATTACATCATAACCTTTCAGCATATTGTAATTCAAGTGTTCTGAGAGAAAACTAGACTTCTGCACCTCCTCATGGCTCTGTTTTTAAGGCTTTCAAAAATCTAGCTCATGACAAGAGACTTTTGCCAATCACAAGTCATTTCAGAGAGATGAGGAATATGTTTCTGAAAACATTTGAGGTGAGAAATAGGCATTACAGTAACAGAATATTGATTCATATTTGATCAGCACTGCCTAGTTTGACCGTTTGATCAGAGTTTGCGAGTGATTGGCAGCTGCTCATAGACGGCAGACTCCAGCTTGGCTCCAATTGCTTGTTTTCCTCCGGTCTGTAAAATCTTGCAGATGTCATTAGGAGCACCGGTGGACACAGAGGCACATGATTTTTTTCAAACTACCTTGTCTCATGCACTTTATAATATTATAACAATAACTTTTTTTTAATCATATTTGCTCCAATCTGCCTACTGCTGCTTTAAGTGAGTTTTGAATCTGACCCTAACAAAACATCAACATTTTTGATTATTCCGTTGGATAATGTGCTTTCTGGTTTGAAATACTGAAATCAAACCATCTGTGATTCAGACTTGTTGAAAGATACTTTAAAGGTTCATGCACCAATTTAATCCTGCAAATGAACCACAACGCGATGCCCAAATTGCAGAATCAATGAAAGTTAACACGTTGGCTGGCACTTGAATTTTATCTTGTTCTGCTTTAAGCCTGAGGCATCCTCGATTCCAAGAATAAAATATTTACTGCAGCAAATCCGAAGGAGAGGGTCATTCTTTGGCAAGCTGTGGGACATTTACCAAGAGAAGTGATTCTGCTTTTATTGACTCTTATGATCTGTAGTGTTAGACTTTCACACAGCGAACTGACAAGCTAAGACGGAGTGGGAGAATTCCCTCCGAACTCCGATCCCAATCCCTTTACGACGGATTTCAGAGCCGCCTTAAGAACCTTTCCTGCATTCACCACCTCGACAGGCACAGCACGTACCTCTGACCTAGTGCCAGATAGCCTCTTTCCAAATGTCCTATTCTCAACATATTTCACTCTGCCATTGTGTTATTATGCATGAAGTAGTGCTCTATTGTGTCCCACTTCACAGTATCAAGTGTAAACCCAGAGGGAGAATTAGTCCATGGGCTGATAGTTATGCAATGTGAAGTTGAATTTGACTAGAGTTCACACTGGGACACCCAGCAGACTCCTCACTGCCTCCATGAACATGCATTCCTACTGGGAAATTACACATAGGGAGTTGTTCAAGCACACACACACACACACACACACACACACACACACACACACACACACACACACACACACACACACACACACACACACACACACACACAGAGAGTGAAATATACAAACAGCACAGTCAGGTTCTGAAGCCAAAAAAACTTAATTCTGACTTTGTTCATTTGGTAAAACACACACATCAGTGAAAGCCCACACACTTGGACCAGCGTGACCTTGTTGCTGCAGATTACACACACAGGCAAACGCACACTCACGCATCAGCTGCTGCATTGTGTTTATATGAAGATACGAATGCTCATCCAATCTCTGCTATCCTCCCACTAAGGGCATGCCAAGAGCCACTGCGGCACAGGAAACTTACTGCATCAGTTTGTGAGAGTGTGAGTGTGTGTGTGTGCGTGTGTGTGTGTGTGTGTGTGTGTGTGTGTGTGTGTGTGTGTGTGTGTGTGTGTGTGTGTGTGTGTGTGTCGGAGGGGTGGGTGGAGGTGTGCACTTCTTGACAAGCAGCCATGTCTTCCATCCTGATGCGCTTTGCAATGAGTGACAAGTCCGGTATGAAAGCCGATAATAAAATAGACACAGTGAAACACAGCGTTTAAAACTTGTCATACTGTGCAGGTAAACACCTTAAAGATAAAAATAAGTAACTACATTTTACACAAGTGCTGTAAACTGTGGTATACAATGAGATAGGGCTGAACAATTTGAAGAAATTAACTATTTTTTTCAGAGAGATGCTGCACCTGCTGCCACACAGCTGATTTAAATGTCGGTAACCCTTCTGCACACATCTTAGTTTTCCTTTATAATTTACACAGCTCATTTTCTCCTCATCGTGTTTTTTGACCTTATGCACATTACACATACATCAGCAAACAGAGAAATGACATAGCTTTTGTTTCATACATCATACTCGTAGTTTATTTAGTATTGTTGGCAGTACATTAGTTTCTATTTCTAGCGCCCACATTTAGTTCACTTCTGTGCAGTCACACCTTAGTTTGTCTTTAGATAAGTTTGCCTTAAAGCAGCAGTGGGTAGAAATGGAGCAAATATTATTAAAAAAAGCCATATCGGCCGATACATGGCTGATACCAATCATTCTTGTTGTTGTTTTGTTTTGTGCAGCTGGTATACAAGACTCCAGACTAACTTTTATCACCACCGTCCCAAAAAATAATTTCAACTGAACCGAAGTCGGTGTAAATTGTAAAAATTCTAAATGTTATCCTTTTTCTTTGTTATTGTCATCTATATTGTTTATTTGCACGTAAAAGACACAATTCAAACGATTAGGAAATAAATAATTGCAATTTTATTAGGGCCATAGCTAGTCATGATTATCGCAAATTAATCACACATCTTTTTATCTGTTCAAAATGTACCTTAAAGGGAGATTTGTCAAGTATTTAATACTCTTATCAACATGGTAGTGGGCAAATATGCTGCTTTATGCAAATGTATGTATATACAGTATTTATTTATTATTGGAAATCAATTAACAACAGAGAATAATGACAAATATTGTCCAAAAACCCTCACAGGTACTGCATTTAGCATACAAAATATGAAGTGGCTATAATTGATATTTTTATAACAATGTAGTAAATTACAATATGAAAACAATGTGTTATGTGAAAGGGGTCGCTCGTAGTGATGAACCTACAGAGAAATAGCACCTGAATTTGCAGCTCCTCTCAGCTTTACGGAGCTTTATAGTGAGTTTCAGCTCATTGTTTCGCTGTCCGGCCCACAACTTTACTGTTTTGGTTCACTGTCACCGCTCTCATAGCGTCATTTTCAGCCGCAACAGGCAGCTGTTTTCAGCTAAAACGCTCTAAAACCTACTGTACACTACCTACTCAGCAACAAACAGCAGAGAGACACAGTTAGAGACTAACTGGTAAACATATTGGGGCATTGAGCAGCCAAAGAGCCAGATATTTCCCTCAGGAGTTGGTGGAGACCAAAACCAGAGCTAAAAGAGAGAGAATATTGGAATTACGTTCATCAGGTGGACACAAACACAAACATGACTCCAAATGAATGATCATGTTGCTTCGTAACTGCTGGATGTATAAATGAGCAGCTATTTGCTAACAACTTAAAAGCCGACGATAGGTCAATGGTGTGTTTACAACTTGTTTCCGCTGCTTCCAAGTGGTCAAAAAAATCGATCAATGCAGGTTTAAGGTCCTCAAGCAAGGCCTTCAGGTCCAATAAGTAAAAGATTGGTTGACTTTGGTCAAATATTGGCTTCCAAACATCACACACAAAAGTCAGTGAAAAGTCTGAACCGGCTTATTAACATGCAGCTCGTGGTTTACCTAAAACAAAGATAGCTTCTAATTCTCAGCTGTTGTTCAACATTAAAGGCCTGACAGATCCTCCCCACACACACGGCTCTGCTGCAGCTATGTAAAAAACACAAGGTCTGGGCTGGAGCCTATTGAAGCCAAAAATCACACTCTGTTCAATTAGGCTGACCTGAAGGTGGGTGTTAGGTGGGCTCTCTGTCTCTAATTCACCTCAAACTGCACCCTCGGCTAAAACATCAGTGACATCGGTATGTGTGTGGCTCACCCTGTTCTTCCCCTGCACTAGTTGTCACCTCAGAGACCCTCACGGATCGATAGCAGAAAGCATTACACATAATCTCCTGTTTAATATGCTCGTCCTGAGCCCGGGGTATAATTGGTCCCTTTAGTAAAAACCTAGCAGTTATAAAATCTATCAATCTGTACTAAGCAAGGGCTGACCTGGAACCTGAGTGGATGAATAATTGAGTAGAGGAGGGTCTGAGTGCCGCAAGCACGCTACCCATAATTCCTCTCGATCTCCAAACCCTCTAAGTTATCTACGCGAATACTCCTCGGCACAAGCAGCTACTTATGTGATGCAACTTGTCGATGTTCATGTCCCTCATGTGTGCAGCGATGTTCTACATTCATACTGATGTTTGCTGCTGTTTATTAGGAGCTATCAGAGGATATTCAGATCAGCAGCTTCTTCATTGGTTATGATTCCCCTCCTTATTCCCGCATGCACCCTCTTGAATAATGCATTCCTCTACTTAAAGGCAACTTCTGTGTCCTCCTTAAGACACGACAGCCGCCCTGTGACACCTCTACAGAACGCTAGAAGGAAAAATGCAACTAAGGCAAGAGGAAGAAGCTCTTTTTGCTCTTTTTACTTTACTTTAGCTTGCCTTCAGACAACGCCAAGACGAAATTTCAGAAATATCAGATACATGAACTAACAGTGATGTTTTAAAGGAGTATTAACAGCAAACATACACACACGGAATATTTAAGACATTTATGACACTTGATGAAATTGTGTTCAACAAGCAGAATCAGAGTGTGCTACCTGGTGGAGCCAACACGTTCTCTCTCCCAACTCATCACATACAGATGCTTGGTCAGGAACCCTTGGCGACGCATTTTAAGACACCCCTTTAGCGTCATTTTTGAGCATGCAGGGTAGACTGATAGACTGTAACACGTGGTTATCGTTGTGAATTCGACAACACTACTTAGTTAGGTTTAGAGATGGGGTTTTTTGCCGCCGATACTATGGCCGATACATGGCTGACACCGATCATTTTTTTGTTGTTTTGTTTAGTGCAGCTGGTATACAAGGCTACAGACTAACTTTTATCACCACCGTCCCAAAAAATAATTTCAACTTAACCGAAGTCGGTGTAAACTGTAAAAGAATTCTAAATGTTATCTTTTTCTTTGTTATTGTCATCTATAGTGTTTATTTGCATGTAAAAGACACAATTCAAACGATAAGGAAATAAATAATTGCATTTTTACTGAGGCTGTCAAACGATTAAAATATTTAATCATGATTAATCGCATAATTGTCCATAGTTAGTCGTGATTAATCGTAAATTAATCACACATCTTTTTATCTGTTCAGAATGTACCCTAAAGGGAGATTTGTCAAGTATTTAATACTCTTATCAACATGGGAGTTGACAAATATGCTGCTTTATGCAAATGTATGTATATATTTATTATTGGAAATCAATTAACAACACAAAACAAAGACAAATATTGTCCAGAAACCCTCACAGGTACTGCATTTACCATACAAAATATGCTCAAATCATAACATGGCAAACTGCAGCCCAACAGGCAACAACAGCTGTCAGTGTGTCAGTGTGCTGACTTGACTATGACTTGCCCCAAACTGCATGTGATTATCATAAAGTGGGCATGTCTGTAAAGGGGAGACTCGTGGGTACCCATAGAACCCATTTTCATTCACATATCTTGAGGTCAGAGGTCAAGGGACCCCTTTGAAAATGGCCATGCCAGTTAACGTGGTAACTTTGACAGCCCTAATTTTTATTTTATATATTTGCTTTGATTAAAAAACAATCTTGCCATTAGTAGTTTTAATTACGTATTATAAGCTGCTTAGTGTTAGGAAGTTAACTAGCTCTCCTCCTGACGATTATCTGTCTCACACGGCGCTGACATGTTTTGTTTTGTTTTATTAGCGTGTCACTCCTGAGCAACAACATGTGCAGTGCGGTGTGTAGTACTAGTTTGTCCTTGTATTCATGCTCATCTCTAGCCGCCCCTTTAAAACAGTAGCAGCGGGCAGGGCACCTGAACCACCAAACAAAAGCCAACTGTAAGTCAGCTGGACATAGTAGAGCTCGTACAGCGAGAAGAGGCAGCAGCAGACCAAAACAAAAACATCTTTCAATTCTCTCCCTCTTCCTTTCACGGGATAGCTGGCAGCCTGCCGCCTTGAAATAAGAGAGGCCTGAATGTGCTGACCCAGCACGCTGTAGGTAAATGGCTATCTGTCCTGTCAGCCTTGTCTGTGAGACGGGTTGAGTGCTAGTGGACACACACTCCTTTGCTGTCAAAACAATGCTCATTACTAGGTCCTTGAGTATGGATTACTGAGACTGGCTGAGAGAAATGCAAATATAATCACTTGAGTGGACATTTTTCCCCAAATCATGTTTTTTTTGCCAGACCTTTCTCCAGGCGTTGTCTGCCACAGTGATGCAAGAGTCCAAGCTGCATGACTAGTTTATAAATTAGGGTTAGAGCAATCCAACAGTGTGCCCATATGACTGGTCTTTTCATTTAAAATGAGAGCTCCGTCATCTACTAGAGGTAAAATTGTTTCTTCCCGATCACAGTTAATCAATCTTCAGTCTAATCCTCACACTAATGGACCATTTAGCTCATAATTATACCCAGAGATGTTGTTATGACACCTGCTTGTGTTACAGATGGCTGGCCAGAGTAATTATTACAATGTGATGTGAAGAGATTTCAACCTGAAAGGTTGACAGTCTGTAAAACATGCAAAGAAACCAACTTAAAGGACAGCCAACCCATCGAAAACAGTTTTATTAGCTTTAGTGTCACATGATGGTCTGAATTCTGCTTCAGAAGATTTTCTAGTAAGACAAGAATGGGAGTCTACAATAAACACACAATCCTTGTTATACAATAACCAGAACTTCAACTTTGATAACAAAGTGGAAAAACCTAATGCAATATTGACTTTCGAGTTTAATCTGTTAACAGATAGTGCTCTGTGAGCTGAAGTTTCATTTCAAAGTCACATCTCGAGGCCTCAAGGTGAATATGTGCAGACTGGAATAGTTAAAGAAGATGTCAGTCAGGTTCTGGACAGAGGTCTGCAATACTGAGTGCAAAAACCATACAGAGGCAAAGGAGCTGAAAAAAGATGGAGTCACTAATAATAATAAATGTCCAGCACCTCTTGAACTGAATTCCAGTTCAAAAACAGTTGACAAACTGAGCAATTTCACTAACAGAGCCAACAAAGAAGGACAATCAACTGAAATATCAGAGGAAAGGTTAGTTGAAGCTGCCAAAGTCAAAGTCCCGCAGGTAATTGTCGCTTATTCATATTCTCATTTATTCACTCACTTGTTAGCACAAATGTCAACAACCATGGCTGAATGTTAAGCCAATGCAGAGGCGGTTGAGATGCAGTTACTCTAATAGTCAAGATGCAGAAAATACACTGAAATCAATTGAAAAACACTTAATTCCTGTCTAAAAATATTGTCAACACATTTTCCATAAGTCCTCAGTGGATACTTTAACATCTTCTAATGCACCTCTTGTCAATATTTTTTTCCATTTTGATGACCTTAAAGCTCAGTTGCTAACATATTAATAGTAATTTAAAGCAGCATTAATGTTTTTCTTTTTCTTTTGCCAAAATGTGTGTTTAACAGATTATGGCCTCATCAAGGTGATATGGATAATGTGTTAAAGCAGTGGTTCCCAACCTTTTCTGCAGGGCACCCTTTTGTAGATTAAAAATATTTTCAAGCCTCCCCCAACCCCCCCACCTACATGCACCCACATAAACACTCTCTGACACGTCCATTGCTTGCAAACTCCAATAGAATTTATTTGAAACATTGAGGAAGTTGTTATTGTTAAACTTGTGGGGAAGTTCGTTACCCTCTTCAGATCCCGCAATTCAAACACTGGATAAAACCTTCCCATCGTGACAGCCGTCGGCTGTGAAACAAAACAGCGCCCCCCAGGTTAAAGTGTTAAAGTATGTAGCACAGTAGTGTAGCAGTTGCCCTTTTGTTAGCAAAGAGCATTTACACACCCAGCAGACACGGAGCAGTATTAGCATTCATTTGGAGTCATGTTTCTGGCCACCTGATGAATCTAAATCCAGTATTCACTCTCCCTTTAGCTCTTTATTGGTCCACCAAATATAACTGGTTCACTAGTTAAACTGCTCGTTGCTCCTCCACTATGTTCCCCAGATAGTCGCTAACTTTGTCTGTCTGGCATTTGGGGCACCTCAGGAATCATTGTGATGCCTGCAGCAGCTCTAAATCTATTCCTTGTTCTTTTGTAAAGTCATAGAAAAACAGATTTTTAGATCTTAGAGTTTCAATGTCAAAATTATGGTATTACATCTCCTTGCGTCATTCATGTAATCTTTGTGGTGGGGAAATTGTCAAACTGAGAATAAATATATTAACTTGGCAGCATGTTGGCGTAGTGGTTGGCTGTTAGAAAGCCCTGGGTTCAGATCTCAGCCTGCTCCTGTCTGGAGTTGGCTTGATCTAGCTGTGTCTGTGTGGGTTTCCTCTGGCTGCCCTGGTTTCCTCCCAAACCAAACGTCATACATGTTTGGTATTAAAAATACTCCTGCCATAGCTCTTGGCTGATGCATGGGCACTGAATTGGACTTCATCCCCTTGCACTAGAAAACGGCTGGCCTCTGCTCCAAGAAGTAAGGGTGGGTCAAATGCAGAGGACGAATTCACCCAGCGGGGTCAAAAAAGTAGAAGTTAACTTTTTCCAACTAACATCAGCTATCAGCCTTCAGCTCAGTTTGACCTTAATAAAACAGCGCTGACACATAAAAGATTGCACCGCTAACAATTTGATGCAGTTTTAGATTTTGACTAGAAGCTTGCACACCCCTGGCTGTTATAGAGGTATTGTAATAACCTTGAGAAGGTGGTTAAACTGAGATTCTATCAAATAAGTATGAAGGATGACTCAGTGGCAGACACCTGTGATTGATGCAGTGTGATAAAAAGCCTCACTCTGAATCTGACATTGATCTTCGCTCTACTTCCTGCTCCCGACTTCTGCTCGGGTCTGTTCAGTTGGGTAAACAACAGAGATGGCTAATAACCTGTCGCCCTGTTTAATCGATGCTCCCTCCAAGTCTGGCCAAGATACCCACGTCACGTCAATACGAGAATCATGGAAGGTTGGAGGGTGACTGAAGTGCAATACTGCCGAGAGAGGGCATGAAGTGGGACGACAGGAGAGGGAAGGCGGGAGGGAGGAATACTCAGAGACAAGAGAGACAAAAAATGGATGGATGAAGTGTTCTCCAGACAAATGAAGTACAACTTGCCTGATCCCCTTCGAAACAAGGGAAGTGTCCTTTGGGACATAGCTGCTCTTTTAGGGCTAAATCTTAATTTTGTCTTTTAATATTCAATAGTCGATTAGAGCTACTGTATATTATATAGTATTTTGATATTTGGCACAGATCTACCAATTCAATTTCATTCTGTTCTTGACAATTCAGTTACATAAGATGAATACCAATACCGCATAAAGCACTTCACAGAATTTAACCTGGAAACTTGATTATATGTTTTATACAACAAGTAAGCAGGACTGCTCTTTTCCTTTGAATATAAAATTGCTTCAATTGCAATTTACAGGCCAAAACGCAAACACTGTTTCCCAGTTATAAGATTATAAACCAAAATGGGCAACAAAGGAAAACTGTCCAGAGCTGGATATGGTACTGCACTACTACTGTACATATGGACTTCGACAAGGTACAATGCATTTAGTTTCATAATCAGTATGTGCAGACAGGGCAGACACTGAACGTTTAGAAAACCAAAAAAGTCCATTGGTACCAATCAGGTCATACTAGCTTGTCGCAAAAGGAGGCTAAATAACGCTCCAAACTTGCGCAAAATTTTGGCCATATTCAAAGGGGCCCCTTGACCTCTGACCTCAAGATATGTGAATGAAAATGGGTTCTATGGGTACCCACAAGTCTCCCCTTCAACAGCTGTTGAATTTGCCATGTTATGATTTGAGCATATTTTTAATGCTAAATGCAGTACCTGTGAGGGTTTCTGGACAATATTTGTCATTGTTTTGTGTTGTTAATTGATTTTCTAATAACAAATATATACATACATTTGCATAAAGCAAGAATATTTGCAAACTCCCATGTTGATACGAATATTAAATACTTGACAAATCTCCCTTTAAGGTACATTTTGAAAAGATTAAAAATGTGTGATTAATTTGTGTTTAACTATGGATAATCATGCGATTAATCACGATTAGATATTTTAATCGACTGACAGTCCTAGTTTTCTGTTTTGTTTTAATTTACAACGTTAACCACGTGTTTAAAACGGTTTTAAACTGTGACCGTAATTCGGGGAAACATATGTTTCCCTCAAAATGTAATTGAGAATGCAGTTTAGTACTATGGGAACATATTTGTGTCGGTATAACCAAACTTTGTTGAGTGACTATTGCCTTACTGTCAGTGTCCCCTCATGCTTTACACTCTAATGGGCTCAATGCTTCAAAGTGAGTGTGGCAAGATGAACATATTGTACAGTGTGTCTGAGACTCACAGTCTGTCAGGGTCTGTCAACTTCAGTTTATGTCAATTTAAATTTTCACTAAGAGATGGCAGAGATTATATACTGTCAGACAGAATTACAGGTATAAGGTGTTGAAGTGATGAAACACAGGCATTTTGAAGATTTTAGGTCCTGCAACATTGAATAATATTCTGACAGTGATTGTAGCTCTGTAGTACTGCTGCCATGTGAAAACCTTGTAACTCAAACTCACACATTTTCTGTTTCCCATTGAATTATTTACAGAATTGAAAAGCTCACACGGTCCATTACTTGCACTTGGGTTTCAAGAAATGAATTCAAAATCAATTATATATTCCTTAATTTGCATGGTTATCAATCTGAAAGCAAAGCTGTTTTACTTCTGCAAAAATTGAAAGAAAAACAATTCTGGGGAACAATCATCTTTGACAGCGCGCGCGCACACACACACACACACACACACACACACACACACACACACACACACACACACACACACATACTGTGACTTTCTGCAAAACTTCTGAAGCAAGACATTCACAGATATAATTATAAGAATTAGATGAGCGGCTTGTCCTTAATTCTGCACTGAACACCGCTCAAAGGCAAGAACAGAACAAATCAGCACTAATAGAATGCTGCGACTTCCCTCGTTCACCAATCACATGAATGACAACATTTAATGTGCTGAAGCAATGTACTTTCCATCTCCAGACATCAAATATTCATACAAACACAACAAACTGGACAGGAGTTGTTGAAAAATGGATAATCACTCTGACCCATGAAATATGAAAAATATGAAAGTATAATGAGCATGAATTATGAATGCGAGCATGACGAGCAATGATGAAGGAATAAATGATGTACTGGAGCAAACACAGAGAGGTGGATGCCCTGTTGAGCTCATTCATCTTCCGTGTTCCATCAGTGAGGCTGCACTAAACAATACCCATCCAGATCGGACTAGAGCCATTTAATTTGTTGCTTGTTCAAAATCCAAATGACAGTATGCTGCCATCCTGGCAGGACTATGTGGCAGTTACCAGCCAAAGGTTACAGAAAGCCTTGTTGGGTCCCTCAAAGGCGTGTAGCTGAAAATTGTTATTGTACTGACCACAGACAGCAAAAATCCCAGTTATTTTGGATTAGCATTCAATAGAAGAATATCTCATTCCATTAAAGGGGCTATATGTAAGAATCAGAAATTGCTTGTTCACAGCGACACCTGTGGCCGCAATGTCAACGAAAGTCAGCGTCCTGTGGCTCGCGCTACATAGACATGAACGAGCACCGGTCTAAACAGTGAGGCGACACACGTCAGCTAACACACAATATCACTCTGTATTTCACCTGCTTGGCAGTAATGTTAGCTGACCAGAGGAAGGTCTCTCCATGAATCAATGCTGATCCTAGTGTTGGCTTTTCCTCCCGATCCGGAGGGAACGGAGGGAACGGAGGGAACGGGGGGGGGGGGGGAGGGGGAGACTGACACCCGGTCGGGACGATAACGTAACTCGCTGCGGAGCCCCGTCACTTCACAAGACACGGGAAACCTCTGTTGGTCTGGAGGAGCTGCAGCAGTTATTTCTGCAAAAACGTCCACTGCACATTCACCAGATATTCTCAGAGCTAAACTAACTCTTCTGCAGTGTGTAGTGTGCGCGCGTTCACGTGGAGGTGGAGCGAGCCGAGCGTGTGAGAACGAGCGCGGTGTGCAAACAGGCAGGAGCAGAGCTGCTGCGCGCTCGCGTACCCACACGCGAGCGCGCATGGGATACCGACCCGTTAAGATTTATGCGCGTGATAAGTTACAAATAGTCCCTTTAAGGCAAAAACGATAGAAATAAAGAAGAGTGCCGGGCTTTGAAGCCAATTTCCATGGTGGCCAAACCTTGGAGTTACAACCTCTGGGTCGGTCCTGTGATGCCATTTGGCCCAAAAAGACATTTACCCGTAGACTTACATTAGGAAAGAGAGGTCTGTAAATCAGCATATATATATATCTTTTTAATGTAAATCAACTTCCCCGTACAAACACTTAAATAGCTCTTATTTAAATCGTTAGGTCCTAAAAAAGTTCACTAACAGCTGAATCCAGAGTTATTTAGGCCTAATGAACTGGCATTCATGTGAGCGAGCCGGGTATTTTTATACTTGGCTATAGTATTAGTAGTTTTATTAATATTAATTAGTATTAGTATAATAGTTATTTTACGGTTTACAAACAATGGAATGATAATTAATAATATTTACTAATTACTCATAATGCTATAATTTATGTTATTTAATCTTAGTTTGTGTAATATGAAATAAGTAGTTTATAAATTCTATATTGTATCATAGCTGATAGACGAACAATTACATTCTGATTACATTAGTAAACTATTTATTAACAGTTTATTGTTGCACAGATTATAACATTTTATATACTATAATAAGTATTTGGTAATTATTAACAAATACTTACAGTTTTACAAACTATTTCTTTAAGGTTTACTAATAATATCTTAATCATTAACAAATACTTATATTTAAAGTATATAAATGTTATAATGTGTGTAACAATAAACTGCTAAAATAACATAAATTATAGCAATATTAATAATTACTAAACGTTATTAATTACAATTTCTTTGTTTGTTAACTAACAATTAACTAAGTTTAATTATCTATCAATTTATCATTTATAAATGATTGTTATTTTAAAGTTTTTACCCATTTTACATACAAAATTACTTTTCTTTGGCTGCTGTTGCTCCCATTATCCAGTCGATCCAGTCCAATAGCGCCCCCAATTGCCATAGCAACCTTCTGAGTACTAGAATTACCTGGGGCGAGTTTACGTTCGTTGCTCATGTCACGCAAGATGTATAATTACTTAAAGTTTCTATAATCCATGTTTTTATATAAACAATGGATCAAATGACTGTGTAATGTGAAAGGGGGTCGCTTGTAGCGGCGTAACCACAGAGGATTATCAATAAACTCTGCAGCTCCCCTCTGCTTTATGGAGCTTTTCACCATCCTTTAACTCATTGTTTTGTTTGTACGGCCGGAAACTTTACTGTTGTGATTTGGTGGCACGGCTCTCATCAGCAGCATTTCCAGCAGGCAGCTGTTTCAGTGAAAAAGCTCTGATAAACACACTGTACACTGCACTAAGCAGCAGGCAGCATGGACCACGGAACGCATCTGAACAAGGGGGCGCCATCATTTCAAGGCACGCGCAGGGAGGTGGACATAGACCTACATTACTACTGAGTAGTTACATAACACTTTTTTAGTCCGACTGTCGACACCCAGGCCAGGCACCAGGATGAAGTGACTGAGGGGGATTTTAAGACATGCGTGGAAGCAATTTTTTCATTAATAAAAAACATTGATTTAACCATGCAATAGTCCCGGAAAGGCTAAATAACAACAACATAAGGCTACTGTTTCAAAAATCAGAGAACAAACAGACCACTCACATAAGAACGTAGCACTAGCAGAGCGCTAAATATGTTTTGAATTTATGAACGATGACGCTAGAAACAGCTGTTTGTGGCCCGCTAGAAACTTGCGGCGTGCACAAACAGCTGTGACTCTCTCTCTCTCTCTCTCTCTCTCTCTCAATTAATAATGCATGTGATAGGTAAATGTCAAATTGCATAGCAGCAGTCAGTGGAAGTGGGTGACGATGACCAATATCGTTTATTTAAAGTACAAGTTTTGATAAAAAAACACAGGTACAAAAGTTACCGGGGTCGTATC
The DNA here is from genome assembly GCA_916701645.2 of Sebastolobus alascanus. Taxonomy (NCBI): domain Eukaryota; kingdom Metazoa; phylum Chordata; class Actinopteri; order Perciformes; family Sebastidae; genus Sebastolobus; species Sebastolobus alascanus. The sequence goes on from CAKAOJ020000507.1 coordinate 116,430, forward strand.
CCCCCTGGACCCCCTGCTTCTGCGGTCTATAGCAAGCAGACAAATCCAGCAACTAACTGTCTGAGCAGAGTTGAGCATGTAGCTGCTAAAAAGCCAGATATATTCCTCAGGGGTTGGTGGAGACCAAAACGGAGCTAAATGACAGTGAATATTGGACTTAAACTCATCAGGTGGACACAAACATGAGTTTGAATGCTTATTTTTCTCTATATTAGCTGAATGTGTAAACACAGAGCTGTTTGCTAACACATTCGCCAGATCAATTTCATCAGCAGGTTTATGTAAACCGTTATTCCGCTTTGGTGTGCTATAGCAGAGTGATAAAAACACATTGTTTTATCATCAAACGACCTTGTCAGGACAAACTAGAAACTAGTGAAAATGAGAAAGTGGAGGCGGGTATCAGGAGAGACAATTAGAAGGACACCACCAATGACATGCCACAGTAGCTCCTCTGGTGCCACGCCCCCAACTAGCCCCAGTAAGAAACATGAATCTGTATGAGCAGCCACAGACAGCCAGGAGCTATAGGGAGCAGGACATGGGAGGGTTTTTGGGAGTTGAGGACAAGCACACAATACAAGATGATTGTGGTCGGACTAAATGTTGGATTGGTGCTCATTCTCTGGAGTAGTGTGTCTATTTCCATGTCTACAGTCCAGTCTAAGGATATGATGTGAATACGAATTAAAGGTTACGTAAACATTGATCCTAGAAGAGTGATGAAATCTTTTAGCATCACTACCAGCACATTTTCCGTGATGAACACTATAAGAAGCGCTTCTACAGTAAGTGAGAAATGGCCCCAAAAACATGAAATATTAAAACGTGAATGTAATAATATTAATTATGAATATGGTTTTCAGGCAGAGTGTTACGGCATTAGGTGCAAAGCAGCACAGAGAAGTGAATGATGATGGTCCTGCCCTGCTTCACCCATCCATGTACATTTGTTCCTGTGGTAATGGGGCTGTAGCTGCGATGAAGGCGTATCGATCTCAGAGAAATGTCAAATGCGTCATCGAGACAGTGTTTGAGTTATCTAATTTGCTTTGTTTGTTTATCTATTTGAAAATTCTAATGGCAGCATGCAGCCCATCTTGGCGGAGACTGTCTGGAGGCGGATGCAAGAGCAAATGCACAAAGTCTGCAGATTACTGAGTACAGTAGATCCTCAATTTGCAAGAACAAACATTTACCCAGTTACAGCTTCAAATAACAATCAATAAACACATCTGTCACCTTATTCTAAAAACATTAATTAAAGAAAATCACCATTTCGCTGAAAACACTGAAGTGGCTGGCCGTGCTCTACTATGTCTTACTCTTAAATGAATAGTTCAGCATTTTGGGAAATATGATTAATTGTTTTTGAGAATTAAATGAGAATATCAGTACCACTCTCATGTCGGTGTATGTATGGAAAATATAAGGCTAAAGCCAGCAGCCTGTTAGCTTAGCTTAGCAGAAAGACTGAAAACAAACACAAAATCCATCTCACAGCACCTCTAATGCTCACTAAATCACGGTATTATTGTTTCTTGAGTAAACAATGGCCAGCCTAGTTATCTCCACCTGTTTCCAAGTTTTCAAATTCCAAATGTAACACAAATCTTATACAAATCTTATACAAATTTCCAGAATCTGCAAAAGAAAATGCTAGGTAATGTGCATTTCCATCCCCTACTGTTATGCAAATATTCAAGACGTTCTCACTCCCAACTCATCAAATATGGCAGCTTGGTCAGTGGCGCTACGCTTCAAACTATGACGCTCTACGTACCCCTCTAGCGTTAGTTTTGCACCTATCAGTTTCCGCTCGTTACATACTGTCTTTTCTAAATAAGCTTCCGTGTTCACAGGAAACAACTTTGTTAGGTTTAGGCAACAAAACTACTTGGTTAGGTTTAGGAGAAGATTCTGGTTTGGGTTAAAATAAGTATGTTTGTTATCAATTTAAGTATGTCACGTACGCAATGTCAGATAAGTATATTACGTAACCAGCTTACGTAACTTAAAATAACAACATTGATTTTTGGTTTCAATTGGGACATGAACAACGATCTCCTGGGTGAATGTCCTGTGTTTTTTGACCCACCCATCCATCCCGACCTCCTCCCTACGCAGACTTTGTCGCTCTTTATACTACGTCATTTACTACTGCCATGACTATGGCCACGAGGAGCGTCATAGTTTGAAGCGCAGGGCAACTGACAAAGCTGCCGTATTTGACAACTTTGGAGTAAAAACGGGCTGGAATATTAGTCGGTCTAGGGATGTTACGATACCAGAAATTTAGTAGTCGATACCAATACCAGTAAAATTCAACGATTCTCGATAACCAATTCGATACCACAGTAAAAAACAAAAAAATAAATCTAATGTACTTCAACACACATTTTTTTCAAATGTATTATTAATCCCTGATGATCCACCTCAAGTTTCTCGCCAAAAACTAAATTTTACAAGATTTAATTTGAACACATCATGATAACGTTATAATTTACCTTCGCCCAATACTATTTTTTATTAAATAGAGCTTGAACGCATCATAATGACTCAAGGCAACCTCTGTACGTTAGCTGTAAGCTACATTATTTAGCCAAGTGGGACTTGGTTAAATAGAAACGTTAGCTAACAGCTAACGTCACTAGCTCTCCTCCTGCTGATGTCAACACAAATTTGTTGTTCACAATGTGGCATTATCAGGGAAGTTTTCAATAGTCCCCAAGATGACGTGACTGATCCCTGATCCCCGGTACCGTCACATTTTCCGAATTTTGGTATTGGTTCTCGTGATATCCCTAAGTTGGACAAATCGAATAAGTGTCCGAAATGTCAACCTATTGCTTTAACCTTCAGTGGTCCAGTGAAACACCTATGTTGCCCTTCAGTTTTCAATCCAGAGTTTGGGGGCGATTAAGACGTCTCTACCACAGTTATGGCTGGCTGCTTGTGAAAAGACAGTGTAGCTACAGGTCAGACAGACTTTGAAAATAATCAGTGAAACTCACAGACTGCCAGAGGCTAAAATAAGGGTGGCGTCAAAAACACTCAATAAGCAAAATAAAATTCTTGGCTAACGGTGAACAGCGATGACTCAGGTGAAGAGACAGAGTCAAGTTTGCTCTCAGGCTGAACAGTAAGTGACCAGAAACACTGACTTATCCATCCTTAAACACAGTCCTACTCCATAAACAAACACACACCCTGGACTGCTTTTGTTAAGTGTGAGAGAAGCAGTTGATAGGAAGCTGCCAAATCAAATTGAACACTTGAATTAGGTTAGTCTCTCTCTTGTTTCCCAATCCAGTTCCAACAAGTTTCATTCTGTGTAAAACCCTACCTTGTTGGAGAGCTATTTTGGAGATAAAATTTACACATAATTTATTCTCTTTATGTACAATTAAAGTAAGTGTGCAGATATGCTGTAAAAACAACAACTGCCTGCTACCAAGGAAAAGCATGTACAGTATATAATCCCAGCAATGATGTGACAGTGCACCATTTCACTCCCACATTTTGTTACGCAACATGTGCAAATGCAAACCTCTTTACAAGGGAAACATTTACGGTGAGAGCTTCCCACTCGCTGTTGAGAGAGATAAATAAGAGCAAAGACAATAACTTGAAGAATTCTGAGGCTTTTATTGCTCATGGATTTCATATTCCTCCACAGAAATTATTTCCAACAATGGTGTTTTCGCATTTAGTTGTATACTGTCAAGCAAGTAGAAGATCTGAATAAAACACCTGCAAACCTCTACAAAAAAAAAAAAATCAAGGTGACTGAAAAAAGGTTGGTTTTTTTGCAGTTCATCTTGACACTACTTAGTGCAAGGATTATGAAAATATTTCAAATATGAGCCAATGAATTATTAGCATCCAGTACTATGATTTTATCTTGTTTCTCTCTTTACTGAATGCAAGAGCTGAAATAAACATACATATCATTGCTAAATGACATGCTTTTAGAATTGTGGGCAATCTTAAATGGAGCCTTTTTCCATTTGTAAAATAATAGTGGTTCTTAATATAGCCCAGAAATGTACTTAAGGACAGCAACACATCACATCAAACTGACAGTGTGGGTGTATTGTTTCCCAGTGTTCAGGGAAAAAAAGATCCTTTCTTACAGTCCTGCCTTCCTCCAAATGTGACAGTCATTCCCCCTGATAGCATTTTAATGCTCCGATCCACCACAAAACCCCACATATCCACATTTTCTGTATTCCACCTGTGGCACACATAGTAGAGTACCCCTATCCAACAAACTGCCCACATTTAATCTAAACTGTGTATTCTTTTGGCAATCATGTGGACCAGCAGTTGGTGCAGAGAGAGTATGGTACACCATTTGGAGCTTTAAAGACGAAGTGAAGTAAAAATATATTTTCCAGGTTCTTATCATGTCTCAGTCTCTTGGTATTTAAAAAATAAACACTAAAAACAGCATTTTATATTTACCCATATTATCCGCCTCTTTTCTCTTTTAGTCCAACACTCAAATGTCCCAGTTTTCAACCGTCACTACTAAATTGTCCCGGTTTTCACCACAACTAATATAATATTAATAATAATATTATACTTGGTTACAGCTTCATGATATGTGTCATATTGCCAGATTCTTGCCAATACACAGCCCTACTGCCTGCAGTCTGAACTCAGCCTTAGACTTAGACTCAATCACTTTGGGAGTCATGAGGGTTGAATAATAGCTATTGACGATCATTGACCAATACCTCCTTCCTCTAGCTCCTCACTCTACCTGAGTTATTCACCTGCAGTGATGACCTGTGTGGACCTTTTTTTATCACTACCTCTCAATCCTTAAACAAACCAAGCTTGTGTTTGTCTTTTTGGCTTTCACTTTAGCCAAACACTTCTCTTTGCCCAGTCCAGGAGCCGTGGGAGTTGTCCTCTCTGTCCTCACCTGAACTGACCACTGACCATCAACAGAGGAACAGAAGCAGATCAGAGGAGACTGAAACAGGCATTTCACCCTCCGCACACAGAGAAAGAGAGAGGCAGTGGGCCAGCTTCACTCCACTGTTTGTATAGAGCCATTCATCTCCTTATTAGGATCAGTGCTGGGGCTGAAAGGAAGCTACAGAAGCTCTCTGTGTTATTGGTGTCAATGTCAGAGGATTTGAAAAGATGCTGAACAAGGAACTCAATGCTATTTGTTTAAGTATAGACAGCAACAGGCACAAACAGACTAAGGCTGAAAAAGCTTGTCAATACCGATCCAGAACCCTTTAGAGTTGTCTTGTAAACTTTTCTGGGCAGAATCAGTCATTGGCCGAGCACTACTACTACTATGTGGACAACAGAGTGTGGTTGGCTAAATGGCAGCTGAAAGCCAACATCAAGCATCTGAATCTGTGGACTGGAGTGTTTGGCATCACTATGTGCTGTTGGCGTAGAAGTGTCTGGTGAGATTGCAGCATGAAAACCGGCTACCAGAGGGACATCCATCATGAATTATAAAAGAGTCTCTCATTATCACTGCCAACATAAAAAAGAAAGAGAAGAAAAATCGATGCATGACAGAGAATCCATGAATGACCAGTACGTGCAGAGTGAAACACTTAATGCCGGCCAGCAAAAAAAAAAAAAAGCTCTAAAAACCGTGGAACAATTAGAGAAAAGACCGCGGTTGAAAAAAAAAAAAAAGCTGACTATCACAGACGGAGCTGCTGATACCAAAACAAGGAGTGGTTTCCGTTACTGAGGAGTGGCCTTACAACTCATGAGTGCAGGTGGGGAAGAGAAGTGAGAGCGTTGTTCAGGGTGCAATAACAACACACGAGTGATCACAAACCAAGCACACAGCAGTTTCAGGTAACAGTGGAACACCCCAAAATACAACAACATTACATTTCCTCTACAAACCACTGCTGCTTGCTGAACAGCATGACTTTGGGATTTGTTGTAAACTGTGTTCTGGCTTTACTGTTGACACTCTCCCAACAAGGCCGGCTAATATTGCTGCAGCAAAATCACTTTATGATTTGACAAAGAAGCTCGCTGCAGATGAGAGCACCTGCTCTGATTATAAATCAACAACCTTATTAATGAGGTGAGAGGATGCTTATTGGCACACTGAGGAACAAGGCAGTAAAGAGGAACAACGGAGCATACAGCTCGTTCAAGCATGAAGGATATACAGCATGTGCAATGTAGGCATGCAACTTACGATTATTTTCATTTAATTGTTCATTTGATAAATCAGTTGATTATTTTCTCTATTAATCGATTAGTTGTTTGGTCTATAAAATATCAGAAAATGGGGAAAAATGTCGATCAATGTTTCCCAAAACCCAAGAAGAGGTCCTCAAATGTCTTGTTTTGTCCACAACTCAAAGATATTCTGTTCACTGTCATAGAGGAGTAAAGAAATTACTCATATTTAAGAAGCTGGAATCAAAGAATTACTCAAACCGATTAATCGATGATCAAAATAGTTAAATAGATTAAACTCACTCAACTCCATTCTCATGTCTCTAGTTGCTAATCGGACTGTAAACAATTGACCAGCACACGGAAGAGGAAGTCTTGGCCCAGATATCCGCTGGCTACACCGGAAACCCAGAAATATTGGCCCAGAGGCTAAATCATCATCAGACTGATAGCCGATGGGTTCCAAGATTGCCTTCTCTGAGAAATAACTCAGTCAAATCTGAACACACAGACATGATAGACATATTTTTAGATTCAGTGTGACTTGCATTTCACACGGATACCACATTATCTCTGATGTTCATCATGAATCAACGTCCAGAAATCCCCTTAGACATCATAGAAAAAGACACTAATTATAACTTCGGTATCAAAGTAATCCAGTAACAGTTGTCTGTAGTTCCATGCGTACATTGCAGACAAGAACTGCTAATAGCTAATTCAGCATACTTTTAAAGGGCCAGTGTGTAGTATTTAGGGGGATCTATTGTCAGAAATGGAATATCATATTAATAAGTATGTTTTCTTTAGTGTATAATCACCTGAAAATAAATCACGTTAGCTCAGAATGAGCCGTTTATATCTACATACGGAGCCGGCTGCCATGTTTCTACAGCAGCCCAGAATGGACAAACCAAAACCTTGCTCTAGATAGGATCATTCACCATTAGGATCAGATCATTTTCACGTTCGCATCGGCCACCGTAGTTCTCCTACACGCTTGGCACCCGGGAGAAGTTTTAGTTGGTTGTAATCTGCAACCTCACCTGCAGATGCCGCCAAATCCTACACACTGCACCTTTAATGGTGCCTATTCGCCTAATCGAGGGGGTAAATTATACAAAAATTAAAGTATGCTCTAAACTCACAGCCAAGTATGAAATGGTCAACATGACTAATAACAGTGCATGACACCACATACATAAGATATTTTCACAGATAATCTAATAATGTGAAATGAAGAATGAGTGTGTGCACAACTTGTATGTTTTTGCCACATAGTCCAGACTGTGTGTGTGTGCGTGTGTGTGTGCGTGTGTGTGTGCGTGCGTGCGTGCGTGCATGCGTGCATGCATGTGTGTATACAGTACAGCAAACATAGCAACAAGCAAGTCGGTGCAACAAACTGAAATTCATAAGTCACACAAAAAACACACAAGACATGTGTCACATGCGTCCAGAGATCATTACTAAGAACTGTAAACACACACACAGCAAGCGTTGTGGCGTAATGACTGCGGCTGTGTCTGGATCTGCCTTCCAACCTGTCTGACCAGTTTGGAAGCCACACGACAGGGCCCACAGGGACTGGGAGTTGTCCTGTGTCTCTACTCCTCCACAGACCACTGCAACAAACCAAGCTAACACGACCCTCGACAAGCACATTTGTCATCAGTGAGAAATAGTTGGTGCTGTGCAACACGCAGACAGACAGTTACAGTCCGCACGCATACTATACCCACCTGCTTCGCTGGGCATTTGATACACAATCATCTTCTAATCTAATTACCAGTGAAATATAATGCAGAGGTCAGAGAGTACCCGATTTCCTCAGTGGAGCTGCGTATCTCCATAACCACACAGCAGCAGCAACAATTTTTAATCACAGTACAGTTACCACGAGACCATCCTCCTCAGAAGTAAAACCCTGCGTGAGCAACTTCACTTACTTTACCTGCAGCTTCATTATGTTGTAAAAAATAATTTGTGCAAATCAACTCTGGATTTTCCTGAGTAGCAGCAGGAGCAATCATGGTATTGTTGTGAATTTTGACTTTTTTTTTTGGCAACTCTAATCCTTCCTAATCCTCTTTTTAGGTCTTGTTTTATGTATTTAGAAATAGCTTGCACTAAGATCGACCTTAGTGCAGACTATTTTTCCTCAATTCACCCGCTTTCTACAATGTGCGAGACTCAGGCAATCACACACACACTCTAATCATCAGGGAAATGGACGGCTCAACAATGGAATTAGCCTCCCTCCACAACTGTTGAATGCAAAGGCTCTAATTAATGATTGCCAAGTGTGAAGTGGCCAAAAGAAAACAATGGCAGCTGGCTTGGTTGGTTGGAAGAGGCCAAAATAGCTGGAGAAAAGTATTTCCAGCTAGACCACAATGAAGGCAGAATAAACAGCCCTGGAAGAAGTGGCAACTGTTCTCTTTCCCCCACCAAGTTCGCCTGAAATATAAATTCTGCTTTACTGTGGGGAGGCAAAAAATGAGCAGCATTATGGGTATCGTTGCACCAGATCAAAGCCAGACAACAACATGATGAGTCTCATCCTTTAGAAGCAGGGGATTTGTTCAAAGAAGACGGCAGTCGAGAGGGAGACGAGTGTAGGTATGCAAAGGAAGGGGGAAATAAGAAAAAAAAAATGGAGAACCTGCTGACTCACTGTAATCATCAGGCAGAGGCTAGCTGAGCTGTTGCTGCTCAGGGTAAAGCTCCCTGCCTCCCCTTCAGAAGGACAAAGTAATGCTTCCGTCAACTGTGAGGAGCTATATGACTGAAGGTGGGAAATAGAGGAATAGAGTAAAAACCAAAGCTAAAAATAAAGCCCTGATCAGACAGACAGCAACAGTATAGCAACTGGCTGGAGAAGAGACCCTCGACAGAAGGAATTTGACCGTTGCAAATAACTGTTGACATTGTTGCTCGAAACCCAAAACACACTTTTAAAGACCTGCAGTGAAACGATATGATGTTCAGGTCTGAGCTGTAATGAGATTTTGACAGGACTGCGGCGGATGCAGCATCCTGATGAGGCTTAATTCAATTCCCGTAAAACAAAAGCACAGAGCCACTGCGATTACTCTGGATGGATTCAGCTGCCGTAATGTTGTATTATCCTCTTTTGATTATTCCAAACAAAGCGGATAAAAAAGCATGTAAAACAGAGATTTAGGTCTAAGGTTAGGCATATTGGATAAATAAACACAAAGCTGCAGTGCACCGTACCACTGTACTGCGATTACGGCTATATCAGCCGACAATCAATAACACAGAGCTGCTCATCAGTTATCAGGTATCAAGTATTAGTTACATAGTGTGTAAACAATGTTTGACGTGCATATAAAAAGTTGTAAATCTAACTATAAATCTGTCTGTCTATATGTCCTTCGCATATCTCAAGAACAGCTCATCCGATCTATTTCACATGTGGCGGGTGTGTTGTTGGGGACACAAGGGAGCGTTGTGTTGAATTTAGTGCAATTTAGACAATATTAATAAACTTAAATAAAGCGCTCTGTGCAGCAGCGGAGGCGGGGCTTTGCTGCTGGATATACTAACGTTTAGGGCTAACCCGAATGCTTTAAAGCTTCGACCATTGCCATGGTAATCAACCTCCAAATCAGTATCCAAATGCTTTGGCGTTTTTTGTTTTTGTTTTTTAATATAAAGATGTAATAATAATGTATAAATCCCAAAATAGCCCATGAAATAAGAAATAATCCTACAACAGTGTACAGTAGTGCGGCAGCAGCACTGTCCGGAGCACTGAAACAGGGGTGATGGAGACAGACAGACAGAAGAACATGTCAGCCTGCTGCGCTGCACCACAAATCTTCGAATACCTTCGAATATTTCTTACCGAAGCTCGAACGCCTAAAAAATGGAATTCGGGGCAGCCCTACTAATGTTACAACCGAACTCTTCTTCAATTCCCTGGAGACAACAAGCGATGAGCGTTTCTCGACAACGCTGCAAGCAGAACTATCAAACTATCAAATGTTGTCTTCCAAAATATGCACATGCTCCTTTGTCTTCCGTATCACGTCTAGTACATGCATGCATTGTTTCCCGTGAATCCCTTGTGTCTGGGGTACGCAATTAGAATGCTGCAGACTCCGCCATTATCCACGAAAACAACTATTTAGAGAGGCCATGGCAGAATGCAAACACAACACATGGTTATTGCCATCGCTATAAATAGTATGAAAATGGGGGCTGATACTGACAATCATAAGGATGAAAACTTGAGGTTTAAAATTGGATTTAGGTTAGGGTTGTGATTAGATGTATGAAGTACAAACGCATGTGTGTGTCTCTGTGATTGGTCACTGGTGTTCAGCAGGCAGGAAGAGACGTGACCACAGTCATCACGCTACAAAAACATGGCGAGTCAAAGAACATTCAGCTGGGCCAAAAGCAATGACAAGCGCAGGACACACGCACACACACACACACACACACACACACACACACACACACACACACACACACACACACACACACACACACACACACACACACACACACAGCTGCTGCAAGCCTTGGCATCATCATTGGTAACATCAGGGTGACCCCACACAATTCTGCAGCACTCCATGCATGTGCCAAGAGCTACAGAACAAACAAAAGAAACTATGACTCAGGTAAAATGGACACTTAAAGCATATTCTTCCTCTGTGATATCGTTTCATACAGATGAGCCACTAACTGCTCTCTTTTTCCAACGGAGAAGTCAATAAGAAATGGTTGAGTTAACTTGTAAGTGCGAGGAATGACTGGCTGCAATGAGACACACGGGGGGAGGAGGGCTGCTTCAGCCTCACTGGATGCCTCATGCATGCTCATTTGAATTGCAAATGGTGGTAGGCAGCATGCTGTGCTGTGAAATCCCAGCAGCACCCTCAGGCATCTGAACTCACGCACAATGACAACACTGACATGTACACACTAGTAGCGAGACTTTGTGCACATACACACTACGATAAGAAATAAAAAGGCATGCAGGACTGTTGAGTTAGATTCACTTCGATGTGTCTGAACTCTGTATTATCACAAATCCATGTCGTAGTACTGATGAGCCAACAGTGGAGAAACTGGTGCTGAGATGAGGTAATGGCTCCCTGGCAGTTGGGGGGTGGGGGGAGGCTGGCTGGCAGGGTGACTAGGCAAGGCTGACACAGCAGGCACAGGAGTGTGTCCGATGTTAACGACATGGATGCTGTGTGACAGCAGGTCTGCCAGCTGAGGCTGACAGTGTGTGCAGCCTGAAGGAAGAGCGTGACAAAGTATCGTAAGCCCACCTGTATGGTAACACTGCAGAGGAACTGAACCATACTTGGTCTGACTTGCAAGGACATGACAAACCAATATAGTAAGAAATACGTAAGGAATAATGTACAGCGAGCCGGTCATCGTTGTGAAATAAACCCCGACAGGTTCTCTCATCGCCCTGAAGGGGTTTACTTCACAACAATGACCTGCTAGCTGTACATTATCCCGCTTATTACACGGCTACTTACTTAAAGAAATCAATAATTTGACACAAAAACGGTCCGCCAGAGTCCGACATCAGAACTGCGTCCATAGCAACGGTCTGTTATACATAGCAACGGTCTGCTATAAAGAAATAACAGACCGTAGAACGCTGTGATTGACCAATCAGAATCGAGTATTCAACAAAGCCGTGTAATAAGAAATAAGAAAGAGTCAGAGGAGCAGTTGATTGCAATAGACTCAAGGATCATCAAACTGTAAATGACTTCAATATACAAGACACAGACATATTAAAGGTAGAAATACAGTTGGAGAAGCTAGCTGGAGATCCAAGTAAAGCATCCCAAAGGTGAAGCCAACCCGTGCTTTGCTGAGACATTCCTCGTCAATACTGTATGTAATTCCACAAAAAGCGGTGAAAGCCAGGGGGCCAAAGGTGAGGCCATTTCCATACGTGGACCTGCCCGAGCACGCAGGCAGAGTGCTGCTTCACCTCTGCAGCCAAATGTCTCAGCTGAAGTACACCATTTACACGTCACGGACAAAGAGAGGCCAAAAACTACTGCAAATGTGTTTTAAAAGCAAACACTTGCCAACCACAGGTGTTGTTGATGAGAGGGTGTGACAGTGGCAACATCTATTGTGTAAGTCCTGTAAGTGTGTGTGTGTGCATCTGCCAGTGTGGCTGTTGCATAATTAGTGATGGGTGTGTTGGGAGAACACACTGGCTGAAAGACAATAGCAGATCCAGTTTGCCCTGACAGGCTGAGACACAAACTGAAACAACAGCTGATCTCTGAAGCCCAGCACAACTTTAATAAAAGACGTGAAAAATCCAAAATGAAGGCTGTGCTGTAGGTGAGAGCATCATGTGTACAGTGGCAGAGATGTGGGGGAGGTTGGGGGGGTACTGCCTGGTCGCAGGCTTGCTGTCAACACTGACTGGGCCAGTAGGCACAAAACGACGCAACAACTTCCCTCTGCTTCTGCTTCATTCCCACAATATGATCCATCCCCCGGTAGAGGACGGCAAGCAAGCGGGCAAAGTCCATGCGCGTTAGCTATAAAATGAACAGCAGCAGCTCCAATAATTGCCTTTTTTCTCCCACTGCAGCAGCTAAAAGCACGGAGAGAATATAGCAAAGCGCCGCAACAAATGACGATTACGCGGATAAAAGAAAGGTCTCGGAAACGTCAAAGCCCGACATTCAACAAATCGTTTAACAGAACCAAGCCTGGGCTCAAAACGACATGAGCAAACTAGCTCAGGGGAGGAAAATATGAATATTTCAACATACCCTCCTGTCAGACAGACATCCAGGGGAGGACCATGGATGGTGCGAACCGGGGGGAGGTCAATCCTGCTCCTGGCGCCGCTCCGTGTTTATTCCCCGGTTACAGGGAAAGGGAGTGTGTCGGTGTTTTGCCGGTGAAAAGCCTAATGAGAGAAGGAGGAGGAGGAGAGAGGAAGAGGGAGGGACACTGTCAGATGCAGCGAGGGAGGCAGGAGGGAGGAATGACACACACACACGCACACAGTGTGTGTTCAGGGGGAATGCGTAAAGACAAACAACGCAAGTGTCATTCCTGCAGAAATATATCCCTCTCTGTCAACAAGTACTGAAATCTAAATAAACACGCGGAAATATGCCAACAAAGGTGACATAAGAGCTCATTGTTTGCACAGCAGCTGCATTCACTTGTCATTATGTCAGGAACATGAATGAGGACACAATATGAGAAATACCCTTTAAAACATCATTTGGATTGATAGTTCAGAGAGAGAGAAGATGTTTCATTTTTAGGAGGAGTCCCTCTCTTCCTTTGAATGAAATATGTAAAGCCCCGGCACTACATCAGAGGAGTTGCTGAGTATTTCTTGCAGTGTCGTCACGATCCCTCTGATTGCATCACTAGGTCCACTGCTAACAACACTCAGCCATCACCTTCTGCATACAGAGATGATGGAATTCATTAGCACAAAGGACAGCGCGCCCTGACTCGCCCACTGTTTTGTTGTAAGCAAAAAAAATACTAGGAACTCACCCGTGAAAAGCAGTAATGCGGAGGTATCAGTTCCCCATTGTGTCTGCTTAATTAACAGGGTTTTATGTTGAAAGGCACGCTGAGTTTGATATCATTAATCACTGATGAGGGGTTACTGTTGCTGATTTGATTAATCACTGTCAGTCCCTTACAAGAGCAGGCCTATAATCAGAAGGATAGCATGAATATTACAGCAATACAATAATATTACCATAAGCCCATATACAAAAAATATACAAGGTCAACAGTAACCCGACACTAAGAATTCTACTGTAAGACAATATAATTTGATTTATATCTAATATGTCCAAGACTGGACTAAAAACTGGGCAAAGTGCAACTGTCCCATGGGGGTCCCAAAAGCTCCAGGTTTAATGTGTATTAAATAAAAATGTATCTGGAAAATATACCAATAAAGCGCAATCTCAAGTCTAATAGCATTGCATTTAGGGCTGTCAAAATTAACGCGATAATAACACGTTAACGCAAATTCGTTCTAACGCTAGTAATTTCTTTAACGCATTAATGCAATCGATCTTGCCGAGGTTGTAGCGGACTCAGTTTTAAAAGAGAGAAGATGCTGGCATCTTATGAAACTACAAAACCTAAGGGAATTCATTGGTACAATGTCATAGTAGCTTATCGCAAAGGAGGTTAAATAACGCTCCAAACTCTTCCAAATTTTGGCGAGAAAAAACTGGCATGGCCATTTTCAAAGGGGCCCCTTGACCTCTGACCTCAAGATATGTGAGTGAAATGGGTTCTATGGGTACCCACAAGTCTCCCCTTTACAGACATGCCCACTTTATGATAATCACATGCAGTTTGGGGCAAGTCATAGTCAAGTCAGCACACTGACACACTGACAGCTGTTGTTGCCTGTTGGGCTGCAGTTTGCCATGTTATGATTTGAGCATATTTTTTATGCTAAATGCAGTACCTGTGAGGGTTTCTGGACAATATTTGTCATTGTTTTATGTTAGTAATTGATTTTCAAAGAGCCAGATAATAACAGGGGCCCAGCAGCTTATTTTTGCCCCGAGGCCCCCAAGTATGGAGGACGGAACCTGCCAAAATAAAAAAAATAATCATTAAATAAATAAATGACTCAATAGATTAATAAATAAATATGTCATTAATATTAAAATTAAATGTAGCCATTAATTAATTGATAAAATGTGACATAAATTGATTTATTTATTATAACTTTATTATAACTTTATTATATACTTTATTTATTTATCTTTGTATTAATTCCCTTATTTATTTACTCTTCTGTTTAATTTTCCCTTTTATTTATTTATGTATTTATTTTTAGTGATTAAAAAAAAATGCATTTTTATTTATTTATTTATTTTTGCTACATTTAATGACATATTTATTTATTTATTGAGTCATTTATTTATCGATTGATTTATTTTTGATTTTGGATCCATCCTCCACCCAAGCAGGTTAGCATCTATTTATAACTTCTGATCTATATGGGTGATAAATTAAAGGGAAAACCAACACACAGTGTCTCAGTAAGCATCCTCCAGAGATGTATATATCGCAACATCCTCCCAATTACAGCTGCGTACTCATAGGTGTCCAGCTGGGTTGAGATCTCTTGACTGTGAAGAGCCTAGTATATAATTCACATCCTCTTCATAATCATCAACACATTCAGTGAGCTCTCTTGCTCTGTATGGAAGCATCTGCATTGTTATGTTTCTCCATCCATTTATTCAGGTTTTTCCTTTTTGTAACCGGTCAGTGTATTCATATTTTTGGGTTGGATCTTTAAGACTTACATGACATGGTGTTTGAGCCTAATAGTCCATGAGACATAAAAGACATTTTGCCATTTAAAAAAAGAGAAATCAAGATTACAAATCTCAACATAAAAACATATTGTATACAAGGTTTCTGCTTTATGGGCCATACAGTTTGACACCTTTGTTATTAATAGCATTTCTGCCTCAAGGACATACAAGCAAGAATTCAAAGCCATGCTTCAACACGTTCTCATCCCAACTTGTCACATACATCCGCTTTGTCACGCCCCTTGAGTCACTTTAGGTTTTAGCATCAAAACAATTTATTAGGTTTGGGAAAAAACTACATGGCTGGTATTAAAACTATGTTTGTAAAGTGAAATTGAAACTAAACGTTGTGAACACGAGACACAAACGAACAGCTGAAGCCAGTCTGTTTAATAATGAAGCATCTCTATCATCTGCAGGTAGAGGTGTAAAGGATGCATCCTGGATGCTGTTTGAAATGGTATACTTTTATATCATTTATACCCTGCTTTGCTTTTCATGTACAATCTATATAAAATCTCAGAATGATCAGATGAGATGAAGATGAAAAATGAGAAGAGCCTTCTGTATGCGCCCTCTTGATTTTACTCGTTAGCTTTCTTTCCCCACTTCCGTTTCTCTTCTCGTGCACTGATACGTTTAAGCTGAACAGCCAATCAGAGTGATTTCTCTCACCGACTGGCTCTGCCACGGATTCAACATGCTGAATCGGCTGAAAAACCTCTGACAAGGGCAGACTAGAGCCGACGGTGTGGGACACACCGCAAAAAATAGGGCAACGGACGCTCACCGACGGCCCAAAGTCGCCAACCTGTCCAGCCACAACACTACAAGTGGCACCTTAGCAATCAGCTGTGCATGTGTTTAACGAGTCCTCCAAGCGGACAATATAAACAGAACTACTACACATCCATGGTGTCTGCAGCTGTCCGTGTACAGTACGCATCCGTTCGGGAGTATAATCACGGTTTTAGTTGCCTAACATCTCACCTTGCTTCTCACCTGTTTTAATATCTCACTGTTGGGTGTGGTTCAAGTTGCACACAGCACACTTCTGACCACACCTACGATGTTGGGTGAAACAGGCTTGAAACCAGCGATGGCAGTGAAATACTACTCTTATTTTGGCTCCAGGCAACAACCACTTGGCAGGACAGTGGAAGCACTGCGGACAACAAAAAAAGCTGAAACCACAAAAATCTTGGTTATCATCTACCTTTAATCCATCTCCCTCAGCACAGCGCCAGGGCAGCTTGGGCCAGACGTGCCCCCCAAAATTAGAGCTGATAGACAGTCTCATTGATAATCTATGGGAGATCCTTCAGAAAGGCTTTTAGAATTCTACTAGCGTCTGCTGTTAGCTGCAGGTTGCCCTCAAAGACAGGATAAATACTCGAAGTGGAGCTGATGCTGCTTGTTTTCAGGGACATGCTGCTTCCGATGACGTTTTTAAATAGGACAGAACATCATAATTATTTCATCCACTTCTTCTCCCTCCTCACCTGCACAGTTTTCTATCCCAGCACGCACTGGGTGGAAAGTAGAGAAACACAAGTAGGTAGTCCACCACATGACTTACACAAAGTGACAGATGCTCACATTCATACTGATGGGCACTGAAGAGTCTTTAGGCTGACTTAAGAGTGTCTAAAATAAACTGACTGAACTTGAAATCAACTTTAAAGGGCCAGCATTGTAAGAGTATACATGACAGGTGGCGTTTTGGCTGGCCAAATGGATATTTTTCATTAAAAATATACATTTTATATGTGAAATTAGATACTGTGTTAGGATATAATAGGTTGCCAGATCGTATAAAGCCTCAGTAGTATGCTTTAGCTGTTCAGTTTGAGGTGTGCCATCCTCCAGCCAGTGTTATGAGATGGCAATACAGTCTTTTTCCATTTGACGATTAATCGTATAGCAAGCAGTGTAGAGAAGGCCAAAACTATAGTTTGGTTAGCTGTGATCTGGAAAATTAGAAATACATAGGCTACTACAACATATCAAGGCACGCCTGATCAGTTTGACTTTAAATGTTATAAAATGTATTTGAAAGTAATAACCAAAGAAATTGGTGAAGGCTGCATAATGACTTGTTTATGACTCAAAACACAAAGTTAAGGACTTGCTGGTGAACAGCGTAGTTAGCAGGACAGGTAAGTAGCATTAGTAGCTTTGTTAAAGGTGCTAAATTTGAAATTCAGAGCAGTGACAACACATCTGTGATATTATCATAGACTGTATGTAAGAAGTGGGCGAAGTCACTGTGAAGTCACCCATTGGTGTGTGGACTAACGTTTTGAAGCCTCGAGTTCGGCATTTTGGCTGTCGTCATGTTGTTTTTTTGCAACCAGAAGTGACACGAGAGGATGGAGCTAAGTACAACCGAACGCTGAATAAGACATTTTCAGGCGACCAAAGAAGTTGTAATTAACTTGTTCATGAATGAAAACACACTGTGAAAGGGTTGAAGCTGTAAGACGAAAACACGGACAACTCCCAGACCGGACAACGCCGTGGTAGCGACCTGTCAATCACAAGGTAGTCACCCGCTAAAGCATACCCTGTTTTACGGTCTATTTTACTCTAAATGGGACCATAATTTACTAAATGAACATCATGCTGTATTGAAGAAGAATTGAAACAAGTGATTGAGACCATAAACTCATGTTTACAATGTTTACTGAGGTAATAAATCAAGTGAGAATTAGGCTTATTTTCTATACAATCAGACTTCTTTCTGCAAACAGAGGAGTCGCACCCTGCTGGCTATTAGAAAGAATGCAAGTTTAAGGCACTTCAGCACTGGCCTCTCTTTTCAGACCCCGGAGGTAGACAACTGGGTATTATGAATAAAACTTGACATGGAATTAAAAAAGAAAATTATGTCTTTTTTATGTATTTAACATTGAGCACTTTAGGGTTGCATACACCTCTGGGGCCCAGTGAAGCCTGGATCTTTGTTAACAACCTCTTAAGACCCACCGGCCCGCCAGCGACACATTTAAACTAGTGCTAAGCGGTTTAGCATCACGCATGAAGATGTACATGTTCAAACTTTTGTCAGTACAGACATGCTATACATCGTTGGATCGGTTAGATTCTCCACAATTCAATCGTTCATTTCATTTTACAGAAACCATGCGCACCAAAGTATAATTCATTCAGATTTACCAGCATAGCAAACAAGAGAGATGAAAAAAAAGTGGTGACTCCCTATCTTCAAAGCGGTAATAAAGTCATAAAGTACTCTCTCCTCAGTATTTCCTGTCTGTTTTTATGATGCTATTTAATGAAGCCAAAAATCAAATCAAATCAAATAAAAATGGATAAGCTTTCAAATTTTGCCTTCTCATGAAGTGACCACTTTTAATTTGCCTCCCTAGAATAGCATCGTCTCTACAGCATATTAACTCCACCTGAACGGTGTGAATTTAGTTATGCAGAATAGGCTACCCATAAAAGAGCTGTGACCATTTAGCGCTAAGTCCATCTGTTTATGTAAAACAGTCACATCCCATACAAATTTTCCTCCCTATGTGACAAAGTCTACCGTGAAATGATAAAGTGGGCCCGTCCAAGTGATTTACAGTGTTTTTGAACAGACTCAGAAGAGAGCTGGAGCATCCTGTCTCTTCCCTGTG
The DNA here is from genome assembly GCA_916701645.2 of Sebastolobus alascanus. NCBI lineage: Eukaryota > Metazoa > Chordata > Actinopteri > Perciformes > Sebastidae > Sebastolobus > Sebastolobus alascanus. The sequence goes on from CAKAOJ020000507.1 coordinate 135,619, forward strand.
TGCTATCTGTTGGCCAGGACACGGCTATTTCCTTCTCTTCATTTGTTCCACCGCCACATGACCTTTTCTGTGGCGGTGGAAGGTGCTGTGGCTAAAACACAAACTTATAAGGTCACATTTCAAGTGCAGTCTCTCTCATATGAAAATGAAGGAAAAACAAACAAGGGTCCTGTCGACAAATTTGTTTTTCTTTGTCAAGAATTATTTGGTGGATTCTTTTATGCTTATACAGGTTTGAAGGGTTGTCCAACAAAAGAAGGTGACACCCATACTTTGACAAAATGATTGATGGTATAACATTTTTTAGCCCTTCAAAGGAAGCCCTTGACTGATAAGAATGATAACAATACACAGCAGATCCTTTGTATTTCATAGATAATAAAACATGACCTTCAAGATATTTTTAAATCAAACATTTTGAAATTCAGAGTAATTTTTGAAGAAGTTAATATTTAACTTTGGCATGGTTTGTCTGGAGCACTGGAGCTTTCCTTGTTTGCTCATTTAACCAGGCAACACTGAGATGCCCAAGTGTTGATGTCCTATTTATTTTTGGGGCTAAACTCGCTGTATTTTTATTCATGTGCCATCTTTAGCCTCACCCCACACGTATCTGTGCAGCATCAGGGGTCAGAGGGGAACCTGCCCGTCACGCTCCACCATGCATGTGTGCCTTGACAGGTCCGATGATTGCAAACGGCAGCACAGCTCCCCTCGCAGCTGCACAGGAAACCAGCCGTGGCATCCTGAACCCTGCGACCCCTGCCCAGATGTGGCCATCATAACAATAAGAACGACAGCCCGCTGACACTGACCCCAACAACATCTTCATTCTCCAGGGACTTTATGAGGCGCCAAATAAAATATGTAAGATTCATCAGAGACAGAGGATGGTTAGAGAGAAAAGCAGACCAACCAAAACCAGCTTGAAAAATTGAATGATTTACTCTACTCTTTAAGAGAGTTGAAATGCAAACGTAACTGTAATTATGAAAAAAACATTTTACCAGTATCTGAAATTGGATTACCAAGTCAAAGTTATTTGTAGTACAACTAAAATATAACATCAATAAAAATAGAGCTGTTCCAGTGGGCAACTTCAGGGTCTGAGAAGTGAAGCAAATGCTGAAGTGCCTTAAACTTGCATCCTGTCTAATTTCCAGCAGGGGACGACTCCTCTGGTTGTAAAAAAAAAAGTCTGATTGTATAGAAGTCTGAGAAAATGACCCTACTTCTCATTTGATTTATTACCTCAGTAAACATTGTAAACATGAGTTTATGGTCTCAATCGCTACTTTTAAATCTTCTTCAATACAGCATGATGTTCATTTAGTAAATTATGGTCCCATTTAGAGTCAAATAGACGATAATACCTTGTGATTGAAGGGTCGCTACCACAGAGTTGTCCGGTTTGGGAGTTGTCCGAATTTTCGTCTTACAACTTTAACCCTTTCACAGTGTGTTTTCAGTTCATGAAGGTTCATTTTAACATTTTGGTTGCCTAAAAACATCTTATTCAGCATTCGGTTGTGCTTAGCTCCACGCTCTCGTGTCCCTTCTGGTTGCCAAAAACCAAGATTGCAACGGCCAGAAACCAAGATGGCGACGGTCAAAATGCCGAATTCAAGGATTCAAAACAGCAGTCCACGAACCAATGGGTGACGTCACGTTGACTACGTCCACTTACAGTCTATGATCTGTTCCTTTAAACAGCTGTGTGATTACACAATCCCACATTTCACATTTAAAAAAAACTATACTTGTATATAATACACATTGTAGTCTTTCATTGTAGCTACAGGTATTTCAAGAATATATATATTTGGTATGACATCAAATGAGAACAAAGATACTTTATAATGTGAATGAACAAAATGTACTCTACTGTATGCTGAGAAACGGTCTATATGGTAACTCCTTTCTGTTCAGCTTGTATACTGTCGGCCCTGTGTGTGCTGAGTGGCTGATGGATGAAAATAAGTGGTCCTCAAATGCAGCTCCATCCCCAATAAGTGCGCACATAAACACACACACACACTAACACACACACACACACAGACACACACACACACGCACGCACGCACGCACGCACACACACACAAGAAAGACTTCTGGTTGAATTTCTGCTGCACAAAAGCTTAAATGAACTGCATGTTCTTCTAAGTGCTTCTGCTCTCTGTGTTTGCTCCCATAGAGACTGACTCATATCAAGAACTCAGTGGTAATGATGTATGTAGTAAATGTCATAATTATTCTCTGATTTAAAGCTTATTTGTAGCTTTCTCATTTGAATCTTAGTCAGGCACAGACTGGTTTAATAAATTTGAATTGAGGGGAGGAAAGGAATTTCATTATCTGAAAACCAATTTCATTCCAGTCTTTTCTTGATGAGGGTCTCACACAGCCCAGTCGCCAGGAAAAAATGTTGGCATTGTACATTTCTGCAAACCAGGGATATGTTGAATGTCGACGTTTTTGCATTCAGTCAGAGCAAGTGACGTATTCCAACGAGTGACGCACAGAGCAAGTGACGTAATATATCGAGTGACAATTATTTTGACAATCACAAGTGACAGCACTTGAAGCATAGGACAAGCAAAAAACATGACATCTGACATTTATCACCTTATAAAGTTGTCAAATACCTCCGCTTGGTCAGTGGCCCTATGCTTCAAACTATGACGTTACCCCTCTAGTGTCAGATTTGGACGTGTCAGGGACGGCGTGTTAGTTTCTGCTTGTTACATGCGTTGTGTCTTTTCAAAATAAACTTCCAACATAGGTTTACTTAGTTTTTAGGTATACTTGGTTAGGTTTAGGCAACAGAAATACTTGGTAAGGCTTAGGAAAAGATTGTGGTTTGGGTTAAAGTAAGTATGTTTCCTACGTATCTGGCGTTAGTAAAGTACAGACTCCTGTCTCTTTCGCTTGCTAATGCTTATGTTCACCAGCTAGTCACTAAGTATGTCTTTCTGGGCAGGTAGTGGGATGTAACAACAATTTTTCACTGAAAACAGCTGCCTGCTGCAGCTGGAAACGAGGTTTAGAGGAGGAGAGTGCAGTTTGTGTGCTGAAAAAACAAAACAAAAATGAACCTAAAAGATGCTAAAACACTCTGTGGAGCGAGGGATTACAAAGATGAATGACAATTCTATGTGGGTTCATCACTGAACGACCCTTTTTACATTACACTTAGTCATTTTTTATATAATATATATTGATTCATGTAGAGTGGGTTAGTGCACATAGCATTTTGTCAGTCTTACAAATGTACTTTTTTACACCACTAAACACATCTTATTACAAAATGGAGACTCATCAGCATATCAGTGATGAGGTGCACACAAGCCACAGTATCCTGTAACATTTTCTTCATTAATATTAAATCTTAATCAATCATATTGTAAAGTGGATATGACACATATTCTATGTGCTGTTTTAAAGGGGAACTCGGTGGAGTTGATGTAGGTGTTTTTTTTTTGTTTTGTTTTTTATGTTATTTTTTGGGGATTTTCAAGCCTTTATTTAGAGGACAGTGGATAGTCTAGAAAGGGGGAGAGAGAGAGGGGGCGACATGCGGAAATGGCCACAAGTCGGATTCGAACCCGGGCCTACCGCGGTCAGGACTCAGCCTTATGGGCGCCCGCACTACCAACTGAGCTAGCGGGGCGCCCGAGTTAATGTAGGTGTTTAACATGCACGGAGGGTTCAATGATAATATGCTACTGAGTTGCATTATGGGAAATGTAGGATCAAGAATTTTTGGAGCTTGACCCATATAACTTAACTGTACAATTCTTATTTACTTGACTGTGCAATAATTTGCGCAATAATTCAACTGTGGAATACGCTGGGATTAATACTACATTTATACTGTACATTTCAAGAAATACTCTTATTTAATTGTTATTTATACTATTCTTGCATTTATATTTAACACACTTAATAGATCCCACTTCTCAGCATTTTTTATTTACTTATTTACACTGTGGTTATATATTGTGTGTTTGATGCACATATTTGTATTTCTCATTTTATTATTATTTATATTACTCTACATATATTGTGTTATATATTGTAGCATTATGTATGTAATTTACATTTTACATACTCCTTTTTTTCATTTTTTTCTTATACTGTATCTCTTTATGTGTGTATATAAGAGCAACCGTAACGTCCTAATTTTCCCCGGGATCATTAAAGTATTTCTGATTTTAATACAAATATGGACTAAATTTCTGCCCAAAGTTGGAACATTCTTTTTAAATCTGTCTCTTGTGGATCCCCAAACTTTATGGAAGTACAATATTAAATCTCCTGAATCAGACCCTAAACGTTTTTTCCTTCACTAGGATGGACAGTAGAAAATCTTAAATTGACAAGATTTGATCTCAGACTAGCCATAACCATGTTTGTATTTAACTACTACAACTAGGAAACAATGAACAGCTTTTGTTTACATCTGTGTCAGTGTCTTAAAGGATCTCCACCCCATTACACAACCACAGGAGATAAATACGGTATAGCAGAGAATCTAAGATTAAAAGCCATACATGTCATAGAGTGGACAAAAGAGGCCTTATTGTGTGTGCTATTGAGCATGAAGCCCTGCAGCCCCTGCTCTGTCTACCATTCTGCAAAAACTCAAACTGATTTCAGGGATCATTGAATTTTCAAATACGTGATAAATGTTTGAAACAACTGTAAAACTCATAAAATACAAAAATACATCTCCCACACTCCTCATGCTGCTTCACTGCGCTCGCGTAGCAGCCTTTGCAGAAACAGAGAGCAGCGAGTCAAGCACAGGTTAAAAAGTTATGACTCGTGAGCTGACACATCATTTGCTCTCTTGCTCCCCAAATTTTGCTCAAATCATCTAGATTTTTAAACACCTTACACACATTTCAAAATGATATACAACATTGCATTGCAGCAGCACATGTATTTCCAGTGCAGTCCTCTGTGGAAATAATTTTACAGCTTGCAGTGTTTTGGCCATAGAGGGAGGACTAACAGTGTATGGAGCAGAGGGCATGGATGGGTGCCCGGGTCCCACAGCTGCATGGCGCTGGGGCACAGACAGCCCTTCTCTCTGGGGCACATTGCTCCTTTTATGCCCAACACACTGAACCATTGATCTGAGGCTCCCTCATCTCCGTTGCACCAACGCAGCTCAGGTCAGCACAAACTCCGTCGAGGCTCAGTGAACACAATATCTGACAACATCTCACATGCAAATATTCATTTTCTTAACGGCCATGTCAAAGCATATATTGGGGAAGTGAAATTTGAAAACGTTATCAGGGTAACTTCCAAGATTTCATGCACTAAAAAACACTTCAAAAGGTACTTTATCAACCATGCATAAATTAGAGAATATTAATCTAAATGCTAAATTCTGAGATATAGATGATTTATCATACAAAAAATATCATACAAAAAATATGAAATCTTAGATAAACTGTGCCAAATGCAATGAGATTTGTGCATTGATAAATCAATTCTGTGTTTGTGTGACAGCTCAGACTTTAAAGCTGCTCATACCAATATTTATAGGTTAACAATGAATCATATCATATTGACGATCCCACAGATCTCTGCAGTCCATCTCAGCTCTACTGAGCTTTTCAGCATCTTTTAACAAGTTGTTTTGGTTTTACAACCCACAACTTTACTGTTTGGTACAGTCACATCGCTCTCATCAACTCTGTTTCCAGCAGCAGCAGGCAGCTGTTTTGAGTTTCAAAAAAGTGCTATAAACCCACTATGCTACCTGCCCAGCACCAAAAACGAGCTAGATGGAGAATAAACATTGGATTTATTCACCAGGTGGCTAATGTTGCTCAGTATCTGCTGTATATTTAAATGGGCAACAAGTTTAGCATATCAACTTTTTAAGATGATATTGTCAATGTTGTGTTAGCTTGTTCCACTGTCTCCAAGTAGCCAAAAAGTCAAGTAATGCAGCTTTAAGTAAGATGCAAGATGTAAGTAAGATGTAAATGTAAGATTTTTCTTTGTCAAATATTTAGGATATTTCAGATGAATCTGCTGGAGCATAGCTCAGTGTAGCCTATTTCCACCTTGGTTCACAATTTAATTGGATTACAGTGGTAGAAAACAGGCATTTACTGTAAAGGGCATTTTCAGTTTGTTTTCACTGCCCCCAAAAAAGTGGCCAAAAAAATCGGTTAATGCCGATTTAAATGATCTCATAACTCAACAGGAATTTTAGTTCTTTCTGTTATTCTCCTCAAATCTTTTTACTCTTTACTCTTATTTCTCTGATTCACTGCTTCGTTCACACTAACACCGCTCCTTCTCTTCATTCACTCAATAGCTCACTCGACCATTGCTGCTCTCTCTCCCTCGCTCGCTCATTGAGCCGTGGAGTAGTGACCAACTTTGAATGCCGTGTGTTTACAAACAGCAACCGACAACGTTACTTATACCTTTAAACAGCAATAGCTACGTGAAGTTCTCAAACATTACCTAACCTTAGCCACCGTAAGCTATTGGTGATACTAGACCAGGTGAGGCTATGGCAGCAAAACCGGTTCATATTGGGGTGCATGTTACTGCTTATGAATTCAACTTTTTGTTTGAAAAGAAGAAGAATGTATTTATTCTTCTTTAAAAAGTTTTATAGTCTCAATTTAAGTGTCAATGTATACATTTCATCGGGTCTAATGTGTTGTATATTTCTCCACAGATGCACTGACAAACATAGACTCAGCTTCTACCAAGGGGCTCTGTCCCAAACACTAACTGAACACACTCTGGGTTAAATTATTAAAAAAATAATTTGGATCCTTGTCACCAGATCATGGATCAGAAACAACAATATTATTTATAACATTTGTCCAGAAAATCCATGTTAACTGACTAACATAACTGCGTATAGATCTACACCTTAGCTGTAAATCTTAACATGTCAAACTATCAAATCTGAAAGTCAGTCAGTTCTCTACAGGGAAGGGTTATTCCAAATTGTTTCCGCTTAAAAAAATCAATCCACCCCCCACCAGTCTCTCTTTCTTTATGAGTCTCTTTCTCTCTGTGGTCAGCTATCACTCTGCTGGCCCTCTGCTGGAGTTGCCTGATTGATATTCACTGCACTTTTCCGTTGGCTGATGCACTGACCAGTTTACAACCTCAGTGGGAGGAAGCCTGTCAATACGAGGCTGAGGCTCTTTTATGATTCTGGAAAGCAACTTTTCTAATTCCACTATTTGCTGGCCCTGCAGTGTCCTTCACTAGTGTCTGGAGTGTTTGGAATTAGTAAGCCTTGATTCAGCTCATCATTGATTTAAATTTCCTTTCGATTCGTCCAGCGTGTCCTGATGTTTTAAAATGATGAAACTGAGAACTACTCATATCTAGTTCGTTCTGAATTAGAACCACTGCCAATAGAAAATCATGCACAGGAAATGTGTCTTAGTTTCATGCTGTGACATTATAACAAGTAGAGCAAGTGATAAAATGTTAACTGACCTACATGGTGCAAGAGCATATTCAAGACGGAGCAACATGCAGTTAAAATATATTATTCACATATGAGCATTATAAAAAAAGCACTACATTCAGTACTGATGGTCCACCACTTTCATCTAAACTGAAATATCTCAACAACTGTCAGATGGATTGCCATGAAATGTGGTACAGATATTCATGGTGTTCAGAGGATGAGCCTTAAAAACTTTGACGATCCACTGACTTTTCATCTAGTATCACCAGCAGGTCAGAGCTTTCACTTATCCAGTAAAATGTCTCACCATCTAGACTGATGAGCTTTTGTAAAGACATTCATGATTCCCAGAGGATGAATCATATGGACTTTGGGCTTCGAATGATATCAGCAGATTGAATGGGCATATCAGCGTTAATCAGCCTTGTAGATATGGGTTAGAAGGGGCCTGCTACACCTACTAGTAGGTTCAGAAAGCGGTTATCATCTATTCACATGGCTGATCACCAATACGAGTACAAGAAGACAACGCTGACCTCTTGTGGCCGTAGTAATTATGACGGGAGCAAAGGAGGAAGTCAGGTGACGTAGTATAAAGAGCGACAAAGTCTGCATGGGGTGGTGATCGGGGCAATGGAGGAGTCAAACAAACAAACCCAGGAGACCGCTGTTCATGTCTCGTTTGAAACCAAAAGTCAACTTTGACTTATTTTACCGTAGTTTTGGTAACTTACGTACTTCACTAATGCTAAGTTACGTAAGCTACGTAACAGGTGTACTTATTTTAATCCAAACCACAATCTTTTCCTAAACTTAAAGGAACAGTGTGCAGGATCTGACAGTATTTAGCAGTGTGGTTGCAGATTACAGCCTCCAACTCCCGTGTGCCAAGTGTGTGGCCGACACCAAAACACAAGTGGCCCTCTCTAGAGCCAGTTGTTGTAAGAGTAGAGTACTTAGAGTGTGTGTGTGTGTGTGTGTGAGTGGGAAGTGAGTGGTGAAGCAAGAGAGAGGGAGAGACGGGAGAGAGTAACATCATCGATTCTAGCCCAAGCAGTTAAAGTTAACAGTGTTTGATTTGTCCATTCTGTGCTACTGTTGAAACATGGCAGTGCAACATAGAGGATTGTTGATATAAACGGCTCATTCTAAGGTAACGAAAAACACAACAATTCTTATTTTCAGGTGATTATAAAATAAAGAAAACATGATTATTAATATTATATTCCATTTCTGCCAATAGATCCCCCTAAATGTTACACACTGGTCCTTTAACCAAGTTGTTTTGTTTCAATTCACAACCCAAGTTTTACTTTGACAACTTGCGGGTCGGTGCAGTTTCGCCCGTCTGAAGCATTAGAATGGTAGCGATAACCGCTGATAACGACCTTTCAATCGGCTGATAACATTCGAAATGGGTGTCCCACTGAATTGTGATAACTTCGGTGTTCCCCCCGACTTTTCCTCTAGCACCATCATCAGATAACATTTTTTATGTCCAATTCTTTGGTTTTTGATCAAATACCTGCAAAGCTATTGACATCAGCCCCTGCTCTATTTTGTGTTTAGTGCTAATTTGCAAATGTTAGCATGCTAACACACTAAACTACGATGGTGAACATGGTAAACATTATACCGGCTAAACATCAGGATGTTAGCATTATCATTGTGAGCATGGTAGCATGCAGACGTTAGCATTTAGCTCAAAGCACCGCCTTGCTTAAGTACAGCCTCACAGTGCTGCTAGCATGGTTGAAGACTTTTAGCCTTGTTATCTAAGGATACATTGGTCTCATCTGGCTTCATAAATTGGGACCGAAGCAGAGAAAATGTTCCAACATCTGTGAAATCAGTGAAAGGAACTCGACACAAACAATATTGAACTAGAAGGGCACTTTACTAGACCTCCGCCAAGGTCAAATGCCCTATCCCGCAATGTTAATGAAATTGAATTATAATGCGTATATCCACCCTATGATTTGGATCCACTCCAAAATTTAATTGGTACTTTCTTGGCCGATGCTACATCCTTCCACCAATGTTTTATGAAAATCGGGCCAGTAGTTTTCTCGTAATCCTGCTGACAAACAGACAAACTGAACTGAAAACATAACCTCCTAACTAATAACTATGAAATATCAATCCAAACTGTCTCCTACACAGCAGTGAGTAGACGTTCTGTTTAGAGGAAGCCAGATTCATTCATGTTAAAACTGTCCCTTTGGTATCTTTTGGTGTAAAGCCATCAAAGACCTGGGTGGTAATGAGCATGAGCATGCTGTGTGCATTTTACTGAAGCCCCGCTGCTTAATTTCAGGATACAGTTTAAATTAATTCTCGTTGCCATTTAGAGTCATTAATGTAAGAGGCTACCAAAGGAGACCGGAAACTGCTCATTTAACCATCTCCCAGTGTTAACCTTTACCCTTGAGTTATTGAATAACTCACACGAGTCATTAAACAGTGGAATTAAATGAAATCACATCAACTGTCAGTTTCAATGGTGTAATTGCTGCTAAGTGAATCTTGAAGTCAAATATGGACAAATCTGGGACAGCGTAGAAGATGATGTGTCATTCTGTGCCACATTCTTGCATTAAATAAGATGTTATAGTGGTCATAGAGTCAAATACTAACTGGTGACCTGATCTTGAGGTCTGAACTGACTGTAAACACTCAGTACAGACAGGCTGCTTGTGTTGCTTCTTGTTTTATAAAAGAAAATAAGTGAAATAAGTGGTAGGATGTCCTTGAGGCTCTTCCATCCTCAAGGAAAGAGTAATGAATTTGCCCACAGTGTGACCACAGGGTGCTTAGGCCATCTGTGTCATCCCATTACTTGACTGCCAGAGCATTTACAATATTGCATGCCCTTGGTTTACTTAAGATACAAGAGTTCATGGAGTTTTAAACTAAAATGAGCAGAATAAGTAAAATGAGTTTGTTTACCTTCCTATAGCCAAAGGAGCTGTTGTCAATATTTCCTGTTTATAAATCATTTGCAGCTTGTTTGGCAGCACATAAACTTGCAAATCTCAGACATGTACAAATATACTCCACTCTATAAACTCACTTGTTTATTCATTTGAATATATTGATTTCTGGAAAGCAAAAATCCTTTTTTCAAGGTCAGCATATTTTCTCCTTTTGCTGTATGTCAATATTTTAACTGGATAAGAAAGTAAATAGATTAGTACAGAGTTTTGCATCCGGTCTCTGCTCAGTCCTATATTATATGTACTGTAGGACTATACAGTATATGAGTATAAAACATTCATCATGCCCTGCTTATTCTTTGTGAGCTCAGCTGCTCTACAATCAACACTTTGATGATATCACATGTTTGCATATTGCACTTTGAAAACAGTCATTCTTATTCAATTATTTCTGTAGTTTGCTTTTTATATCTATGACATGATTATTATTATTACCTTAAAGGCGCAAAATTGAGAGCATTTCTATTGCCTCCACATGGCTCAGCCAATGGCTCTGCTAATAGCGCTAACATTACAAACAACGGCAACAGTGCATGTTAACCTGAGGGGGTTAACATGCACAGCTATACGCTTCCATGACGACGCCGTGGGTCGGAAAGGTGTTATCAGCTGTAACCGCTGTACGAGAGCAGTGCAGAACAGCGGCCGTGAGCTAGCCAGTGGGGCACGCTCACATGCACTAACATGCACTTAAAGGCACACACAGCCGCCCGGCTATGTCAACAAAGCGAGGAGGAGCTCTTATTACAACACACACAGCGGGAGAGCGACGCCATTCTCTGCTCAGGTAGACATTACTCCTCTATATCTTTACATAGTAAATTGTTGTTTGCTGCTATATTAATGCTCTGGATATCGAATGGAGAACCTTTAAAGGTCTTTCTGGAATAATTTCTGTGCGAGAGTAACTGAAAAGAAAGGAAGAGATCAAATGTATGGAGACCCAAAGTGTTCAAAATTACGTAAATAGATAAGACATTCTGAAATAAATACAGACAAAATATATAATATAACCATGAATTTATGTAAAGTTAAGTTATAATGTCTTATTTATTTCATTTCGAATGATTTGGGTCTCCAAATAAATTAAATGAAAATGCCCCAGGACAGGGTGCAACATACAGATAGACATCTCTTTGCATACCCCCACTCTGACCAAAATACAATTCCAGTGCGAGTTTCAACTAATTTGCACAACCCTCTGTTGTTTTCAGCTCAGAAATATTTACTCACAATACAGATAAATTAGTATGACTTTATGTTGTATTACACTAATGTCATTTTGCAGGTGAAAAAAAGTACTTAAAAGTCCTCATTGCAAAGGTTATCAAAATGAAAAGGATGTTTGTTTTAAGAACAGCGTGGAGGCCTTGAGGAACACAGACCAAAATATTAGGAGGATTTTCTTGGCAGATCCTAGAAAAGTCGGCAGCAGTTGTGATTGCTTTTTTCCTAATAACACACTGTATTAGAAACAGTGTGATATTAAAGAGGACTTCCTCTGCTGAGTCGGGGCGTACATCTAAACTGTTGTAGTGGTGCCGCCATTCAAGCAAGTTTGATGTCCTGGATTTGCATCGACACCAGTTGAGGCCATACTGCCTTCAGCCTCAGGGGGGCAGGAGTGCACCACTAGCATTATGTTTTGAAAAAAGATTCAGGGCAAATATCAGCTTGATCTTCATGTGTGGCATTAAGCTGGAAACCCTACATGACATGTGAGTAACACATTTAGATCATGAAACTCATAGCAACAAGGGAGATGTAGATCCATGCTGGGAAAAATTCAGCATAGTTTATAAAAATGTACTGCAAACGGACGTGAACTTTCATGGTGTGTGCAGGCAGGCAGGATTAGTTACAGTTAACTCAGTGGTAAAGACAAAAAGGAAAAAGGATCTCTGTTGTAGGCCTGAGTGCCTGGCGGCAGTAGCAGAGGAGAGCATGTGGATAAAACTGAACTCTATGTGAACTGCTCCTTGGACTACATTTCCACCTCCTCTGTAGTGAGCTGCAGAGCATCTACAGCCTCTGTTGCATCCCCCCCGAGGTGTGTGTGCTCTTTTTGAGTCGACACACACCAGGCTTTACAATGTTGTGTTTCCAAATGGCTCCGACAAGTAAGAGAGATCTCAGGTAGAGTGTGAATTACCTGACCTGCTCTCTGCTCTCACTATGGACACTGCCGAATCTGGTGTGAATACAGCCTTAGCTGCTAGCCACTGGTTCTATGGTGTCAAAACAGTCTCATAGGTATTCACAAACAAATGTAAAGTAATGTAACTCGAAAAACACAATGCACAAATAAATGAGTGATTTTTATCTGTAAATCTCCATCTGTATCTGTCCTCTAATTTGCAAATCGTATATCATCATTTGTACATCAACTTAGCATTTTTCAAAGGAAAGGTGTGGACACTTTTGAGACCGTTGGTATAACATGAATAAAACACCACAAGGTAAGAAGTAATCAGCTCGTAGCCTACTTGTCTGTATGTTAAATAATTTGCTGTAATTTTAATTCCACACAAGCTTCAGATTGGTCAGCTGTTTACTCTAAACATTAATGCACAAATGAATTTTGTGTGAAACACAACTGCACGTTAAAACAGGCTCAGGGATGTTTTAGTAAAAATATGAAAATGTATTTGTACAACTGTTGTGTTTATATACAAATGATGATATACAAGTTGTAAATTAGAGGCACAGATACAGATACAACTCACTCTGCATTTATTTGTGCGTTGTGTTTTATGAGACACAAGTCACGTGACATTTTACAAGTCACATGCTCACTGTATTAAGTGCATTTTGTGTGAAAACAGCACGGTAAAAGAGTCTCGAAACAATCCACACAAGTAGGTGAAGATTCACAAATATATTTCCTTTGAAAAATGCTACGTTGATGTACAAATGATGATATATGAGTTAATCAGAGGCCCAGATACAGATACAGATTTAAAGATACAGATAGAGATTTACAGATACAAATCACTCTGCATTTATTTATGCATTGTGTTTCACGAGTTACATAACTTGAAATTTATTTGTGAATACTTATGAGACTGTTTTGACACCATACGGTTCAGGCGTGTGGAGGCAATAGATATGCTCTGAATATTGAATTTAGCACCTAATTAAGGGATGTGACAAATGAGATCAACCATCCTGAAAATCAAATGTTCTTGATTCAATGTTTTCAAATTTAAATTTTGAATTTTCAGTTTCTCCATTAATTTAAATTCAGTAAAATTCGAAAGTGGTATGAAGACGGGGATAGCAATTCAGCCATAAATTGGTTTATTTGAGAGCTTTTATGTGGCTATGCTCAATTTCAACCTCTGAATGCTTAATGAGATAGGCCTATACTTTAACAGGTTTTGGTAAAAATAGATGATTCTAATTTGATTAGAAAATGAACTGATCAAAAATTGCAAAATGAAATCAGTCTCATTCCTTTGAAGCCACACAAAGGTCGACCAGCAGCATTAGTAATTACATTAGCATTAGCATCAATAAATTACTGTTGGAATTTGAAGTGGCTTTGATTGAGCAATAGTCTTGAAAACTGCAATGACTGCAAATAGTTTTATGAATCACATGTTTTCTGATCTAGACAGCCCACAAAAAAGCTGACTGGGTTATCTTATTTCACAGTTTGTGGGTTGGTAGGAACTCCAGGTACCCAAATGTATGAGCACAAGCACTGAAAAAGTACTATTGACACACTAGTATAGTTTCCAACATTACAACATACTCTATGATACATGAGCAAACCCTGCTCTGCCCCTGTTGAGAGGAGGAAGAGAGACCATGCTGTTATTTTCCATTACCACTTTGCTTTGTGCGTTATGATGACAAACTTTGACAGAGGAAAATTATAATATACAAAACACTCTACGGCCTTTCATTCTCAATACGAGAAAGATCACACAGTTAAATAGCAGCAGAGGCAGAAGTATGATAAACACACAGTTCAGTGCTTCTAGTTCCTGTTCCATAACGTGTCTAATATTTGCTGTTTGTTATTGTTGTTGTTGCTTTACTGGAAACTGATACAAGGAACTAGAAAGCAAACTTGCCAGCAACAGCAGGAGGTGACAAATATGCAGAGACATAACACTGTTCAAAACCACGTCAAGCTTTTAGAACTGTAGCTTTCAGAGTTTGTTCTGTATGCAAACAACACTCAAGGTAATAGCACTGATACTATTTTATGATATTGAAGAGATTATAAGAGAGCAGGACAGTGAAGCAGTAGAGAAACCAAGTTTTCTTATTGTTGCTTTATCTGGGTTATTCCCCTGGCCAAGTTCAGTTCCTGCTTTAGTAAGTGAATTAAAGGCCATGTGCCTCCCTTCCTCTTTTACTTGGTGATTGTTGGCAGTCCGACTAACACATCAGGAGGAACCTGAAAAACTGCTGCTGAAGGTAAGAGCGGGTGTATTTTAACTGTATGGAGTCAAATTTACAAATATATTCTGTTTCTTATATTTGTTCTCAAAGCTTAATCTTTCTAATGATGGTCCAAATATTTACCACATTTACCTCGATGTGTGAAGGAACCTTGAATTGTAGTATCTGGAAATGTTCTTAACAAAAGGTAGATTCCAGTAAGGATAAACTGTCCTAAGGTGTCCACTTCTGCTTCATTTGCAGTGTTAAACGTATTTGTTGAAGAGTTAAGAGGCTGCAACGCAGATTAAGAAAGATGTACATAATGTTTTGTGCATTGCCAGTGTTGCTAGTGTTTTTGGATGTACATTTAGATTAAATATAACTACTTTCGGAATTAAGCGCTGATGTGTTTTAGTCAGAGATGATGAGTGTTACCAGTAGTGAATTATGGTTTCTCTCTGATAAGCAGATCTTTTACCACATGGGAACTTCATTAAGAGAGCTTTCCACCGGTAGTCACATGTCTTAGATTTTGTCAGTTCCATCTGTCTTTATCTGTCTGTTCATAAACATGTTCAGAGCCTAAATCTGTCAATTCGAAAATGCAACATACTTAAGTTCAAGCAACGTCACCAGAAAACCAAAAAAAAACTAGATAGAATAGTTTAGATTGTTTGCATTCCTAAACAACTGATGGAGCTCCTGATTGTGGAAAGAAAAAACATGTGACGGCCAAAGAATTTGCAGACACTGACATTGTGTCAGGAAAGGCAATGGCTTGAATGTTCCAAAAAGTGGATTTTCCACCTGTAAAATCTTTCAAATGTCCATATTCAAAATTAAATAAAATAGCAGACTAATTTAATAGAAGTCCAGCTTGCCTGCTGAATTATCAGGGGTCATGTGGTTTCTTCAGCACTGACAGTCCGCTCTTTCACAGGCCTCCACTGAAGCAGGACTCCCAAACCCAAGGCTGCAGTGGAAATTTACACGAGAACTGTACTTATACTACTTTATACTTATACCTCACTACATTTCAGAGGGAAATATTGCACTTTTTACATTTATTTGCAGTGAAGTTACATTTCAGATAAAGTTTTTATATTCAAAAACATATGATAAGCTTATAAAGGTTAAACCAGTGGTTTCCAAAAATCATGGCTTGTGACCACAAATAATAGACTGTCTAGTGGGGGCTCCTTGTCACATTTCGGATGTTAATGAATTGTTAATCATATATGAGTCACAGGGCCCATTTACTTGTAATGGAATATTTTTACATTAATATATTGGTATATTTGCTAGTAATCTAAGTACTTCTTACACCAATTCCACACATTAGACTTCACTGTGGCTCTTCAGGTTTTCACATTTTCACATTGCTTGAAAAATAACCAACAAACTATATATGCAACCTATAGGTTATCTTAGATGGTCTTGATCATAGAGAGAGGTAAACGTTGACATTAATTAAAAAAGAAGGGGCTGTGCTTTAAGGAGAAGCCACTAGCATAAGTAAAATTAAAATCGTCTTCTATGCATGGGATATATTAGTGAATAAGAAACCAGTAATAAAAGGAAAAAAAGCACTCCTCTAAAAGAGGAAGCCTTGATTAATTGCTTGCTGAACAGTAAACATGTCAACCACACAAAAGCAGAAACATTGCCTGGTTTATGGTGTCATGTTCATAAATAAAGAGAGTTTTGCTGATGATCTTGTACTTTTTATCTCCCAACAGTCAAGATGTTCCTGTGTTGTTGGCTGGCTCTGGTGGCTTTAATCCCTATGACCTTAAGCACCAATCCTGGGGTTAAGGTCAAGCTAACAGAAAAAGGCCTTGAATATGGTAAGGTTTGCAGCACGCTTCCTTTTTCAGTTGGAAAGCCACCGATCTCTCCAGAGTTTCATCGTCAAATTTCCTTGCCTTTTGCTAGGCAGACAACTCGGGATGGCTTCCATCCAGCAGAAACTCAAAACCATCAAAATCCCAGATATTTCAGGGAAAGAGAGGGTGTCTCCCATTGGCAAGGTCAAGTACACCCTGTCAAAGTAAGGCACTAGTTTATTCAACACTCCTGTGAATTCTGTAGGGAACTGGGATACTTAAGGTGGTATTTTTTCCCAAGTGCCTTTACAAACATGCAAGCATGTTGTCTCTTCCAGTATGCAAATAGGTGATGTGGGTTTGCCAAAGTCTGCGGTGGATCTGGTGCCAGGGACTGGGGTCAAACTGTCCATTGGTAATGCCTTCATCCGTATGCACGGAAACTGGAGGGTCAAGTATCTCCGAATAATGTGAGTCAGAAAAGATTTCTTCCTCATACAGTGCAGTTAAATCCATTTTGTGATATTATTGCTGCAGCAGTGACTCCTCTCTCTTAACAGAAAGGACAGCGGCTCTTTTGATTTGAATGTCAATGATCTCACTATCACAACAAGTATTGCCATCAAGAGTGATGAGACAGGCCGACCTGTGGTCAGCAGTGTCAACTGTGCGGCCACTGTCGGCAGTGCGAGCATCAAATTCCACCATGGAGCCAGGTAAAAAAGAAACCCTGCTGTGCACTACGTTTGAACCCATATGAGTGAATGCAATGTGAGGTTTGTTTCATGCTTGACACACTGTCCTAACTCCTGTGATTGCTTTTTGTTTCAGCTGGCTGTACAATCTCTTCAAAAAGTTCATTGATAAAGCTATACGAAAGGCACTGCAGAAACAGGTGAGGGCAAACCAGCCTCATATACACTATTTTAGGTGATGATAAAACCCCCTATCATCACTATTCGATTTTTTTTTATAATTTAACGACTATTCGAAAAATCAGAAATTTCAATAGCTAACTTTTAGTCTCAGGATGTTACGGGAATATAGCCACTTCAGAAAATATTACTGGTTTGATACGAAGTTCTCACAGAGAGTGCAAATCTTTAGGATCTAACAGAAAAAGATCTGTATCAGAGTCAGTCAGTATCTCCATTTACTCTTCTGTCTAATAACTACGGCTGTCAAAGTTAACGGGATAATAGCACGCTACCGCAAATTAATTTTAATGCCACTAATTTCTTTAACGCATTAACGCAACTTGCAATTTTTAGGTTGCAGCGGGCTCAGATTTAAAGCTAGAGAGAAGATACTGGTATCATATGAAACTAAAGCCTAAGAAATCTATTGGTACCAACCATGTCATACTAGCTAGTCGGGAAGGAGGCTAAATAACGCTCCAAACTTACACTAAATTTTGGAGAGGAAAAACTGGCATGGCAATTTTCAAAGGGTCCCTCTGACCTCAAGATATGTGAATGAAAATGGGTTCTATGGGTACCCACCAGTCTCCCCTTTACAGACATGCCCACTTTATGAAAATCACATGCAGTTTGGGGTAAGTCATAGTCAAGTCAGCACACTGACACACTGTTTCAGTTTAGCATGTTATGATTTGAGCATATTTTTTATGCTAAATGCAGTACCTGTGAGGGTTTCTGGACAATATTTGTCATTGTTTTGTGTTGTTAATTGATTTCCAATAATAAATATATACATACATTTACATAAAACAGCAAATTTCCCAGCTCCCATGTTGATATGAGTATTAAATACTTGACAAATCTCCCTTTAAGGTATATTTTCAAATCAAATCAAAACAATTTTATTTGTATAGCCCAAAATCACAAATCACAAATTTGCCTCGGGGGGCTTTACAATCTGTACAGGATACAACACCCTCTGTCCTTGACAGTGCAACCCTCACATCGGCTAAGGAAAAACTTAACCACAAAAAAAACCTTTTTACAGGGAGAATTTTTTTTTTGAACAGATTAAAAAATTGTGCGATTAATTGCGATTAAATATTTTATCGATTGACAGCCCTACTAATAACATTAAACAAAGTTAGACATCGTCACGAAATCGTGGTAATTGTGGATGAAGAAGTTATTCCTCTGCAGTGGATTCTGAAGTGCTCTGTTTGGGGGTCTTTTAAGAATTCTTTTCTCCAGTCACAAATCACTGTGTGAGTCTGGGAATGATTCTGGTCTTTTTTGTTGCAGATCTGCCCTCTGGTGGCCGATGCAGTATCTGATCTGAACCCTCAGTTGAAAACTCTGAATGGTAAAACATCATCTTTATGTCAAATATTTGGATGTTTCATTGATGCTGAATATATGAGAGACTTTCTATCTAACTGCAGTTGTAGCCAAGGTGGACCAGTATGCAGAGATTGAATATTCCATGGTGTCATCACCCACAGTGACAAACTCTTCTATAGACTTGAGCTTGAAGGTAAAGAAGTGTATATCAATACACTGTACATTTTATATATCTGAAGCTTCAGTTTGGTTATAAAGGAACAGACAATCATGGTCATGTCCCAACTTTTCTGTCTCTGCTTTTCTTTGTCATATAGGGTGAATTTTACAACATCGGGAAGCATCAGGAGCCTCCGTTCTCCCCCGCAGCCTTTTCCCTGCCGCCCCAGATCAACAACATGTTGTATATCGGCGTGTCTGCCTTCACCACCAACTCTGCAGCCTTCGTCTACAACACGGTTGGAGCCCTCAGCCTGTATATCACTGATGACATGGTGAGCTGCATCCTCCTGATTCCCTCATCAGTCTACTTTCATGACGTCCCAGTTCACATGCACAAAATATTCTTGTTTTTTGCCCTCATTCCGAAAAAGACAATATTCCTACTAAGCTGTTTATATGGCTGATGAAAATAAATATTCCACTAATATTCCTTTTTACATGCAGACGTGCATACTCTGATTAATGTAATCGGTGGCGGACTTGTTTGAACGTGCAAACACACGTTACTTCAACCACCTTCTTGAAAAGGTTGGTGTAGCGATATTTGCGCATATCCAAAAACCTGCTGATATCCAATACTTTCAGAATGTTTAAAAGTAGGTGTTTCTCCTTCTCACCAGAGCAGCCCATCGCACAGCAGTTCATTAAATAGTCACGAAATCCAATGTATTGATTCGCGTACATAGACACGAATTTCACATTGGTGATGGTCAGCACAAAATCAATTTGTATGTAAGGGGAGGAGGATTTGTGCGTAGGGAGGAGGTCGGGGTTGGTCAAAAAACCCAAGACTTTCGCCCAGGAGACCGGTGTTTGTGTTCCGTCTGAAACCTCAAGCCAGAGTTGATTTATTTGTCACGTAACGCCCATACCTAAGTTACAGCACTTCCAGAGTTATTTTAACCCACCCTAAAGCTAACTACTGTAAGTAGTTTTTGTCACATAACTTCAATACTTAAATTTCGCCACTTCCGGTTTTATTTAAACCCAAACCACAATCTTTTCCTAAACCTAACTAAGTAGTTTTGTTGCCTAAGCCTAACCAAGTCGATCTTTTCCTAAGCTTAACTAAGTTGTTTTATTTTGAAAAGACCAGACCGGAAATTGACATGTGCGTCACATGTTGCTGGACTTTCGTAGGAAAACACACTAAAAATACATTGTTGAAAGTCGTGCCGAGCGTCACAAAAAAAGGGAAATTCGTGTCTATTTACACGAATCAAATAGATCAAATTTCGTGACTATTTCGCTAACTGCTGTGAGACTGTGTTGACCCGAAACGAGGGCTTTTCTTTTGGTCATGCATCTCTGGAAACTGTTGGCTCGTTGGTTTGTGTACAACGCATAAAGCTGGCTGTAAACAGGTATGAGGGCGTTTGTCGCAACCTGCCGTTAAAAACCCAGAGTGAGATGCATTTTCCTAATGCGCTGTATACATATCCAAAGAATACTCCTTAAACCATATCCCACATGTCTTAATCGGAAAATGCTCCATTAGGAATGAGGCCTAATTCAGAATATCCAAATGGAATATGCTGTTTACATGACCCGTATCAAATTCTGAATAATAGTGGAATATTAGTGTGCATGTAAACGTAGTCACTGATCTACAACCTTTCTGACTCTGTCACAACAGATCCCACAAGGCTCTCCCATCCGACTCAACACCAGAACGTTTGGAGCCTTCATCCCGCAGGTGACAAACACATTCCACTGATTTTGTAAGAAGCATCGTCTTCAGTGGCATTTTGTCAGCTATGTATCTGTGTATTTACAGATTGCCAAGCGTTTCCCGGGACTGATGATGAAACTGCTGGTGAAGACTGTGAAGAACCCCGTCATCACTTTTGAACCCAACAACGCAACAGTTCAGGCCACTGGCACAGTGACGGCCTACGCTATCCAACCCAACACCACACTTTCCCCTCTCTTTGTCCTAAACTTGGTAGGTTACACATCTGGTACGATAAAAAAAACAAAAACATTTGTGTGGTTTGGAGAAGGTAACTTTCTTACAATTTTGTCTTTACAGGAGACTAGTGTCAGCGCCCGAGTGTTTGTCAGTGGAATGAGGCTGGCCGGAGCTGTCACCCTAAACAAGTGAGTTACTAAAAAATCACTACTTGTTCTCAGAAGAGAAAAATGGGGCCAAAAGGTCCTGGTAAAAAATGAACATCACAGTCTAATTTTGCCTAATTTGCACAGAATGGATCTGACCCTGGGGACAAGTTATGTGGGAGAGTTTCAGGTGAGAACTGCATTCTAACACGAGTCACAGTGTGCACCATCAGTACCAGCATAACAAACTAACCCTAACCCTAACCTGCAGGTCAGATCCCTCGTCAACATCTTCCAAATGGTCCTCAAAGTTGTTGTGATACCTCAACTGAACGGTGAGTTCTTGCATTTTCAGTTTCTACTCAATGTCATGTACTCTAATCTGCAGCTCCTCTCGAATTTACACTGCATAAAAATGAGTTTCAGCTCAGTGTTTAGCTTTCTGGCCCACAACTATACTGTTTCAGTTCACTCTCACTGCTCTCATATTGTCATTTTCGGCCGCAGCAGGCAGCTGTTTTCAGAGAAAAAGCTCTTAAAACCCAATGTACACTACCTGCTCAGCACATAACAGCAGACAGACACAGCAAGACACTAGCGGGTAAACATAGTGGAGCATTTAGCAGCTAAAAAAATTTTTTTTTCCCCCAGGAGTTAGAAGAGACAAAAACAGAGCTAGAAGAGAGTGAATATTGGACTTACATTCATCAGGTGGCCAGAAACGCGACTCCAAAATGAGTGATAATGTTGTTCCATAACTGCTTGATGTGTAAATAACTGTTCATCATACAAGCTTATGTCAATATTGTTTTCACAACTTATTTCTGCTGCCCCAAAGTGGCCAAAAAAATCAGTTATTGCAGGTTTATCTAAAGACAGAAAGCCAAACTTGTTAGCCCTTTTTAAATAACTTTGTATTTATTAACATCCTATTTATATACTTTCCTTGTCATTGTAATTATATTGAACCAGTTTTCATTAATTGTCCTCTTCTCTTCAAGTTCATTAAAATCTTGTGTTGTACTTTTTGTATTTATTTTTTATGTTTATGTTTATATTTAATATTTTATGATTCTCTTTTTATGTGAAGCACTTTGAGCTGCATTTAATGCATGACATTCACTATATAATTAAAACTCAATATAAAACCCCTGCTAATAATATCACTATGTTTGCCACATTGGATTTTTGTGACTAGTTCATCTAAATGTATGAATTTTGCTTCATAGTTCAACTTGCGAAGGGATACCCACTTCCTACACTTGGAAAGATGAAGCTTGTGAACACTGAGCTTCAGGTCCTGAAGGTCAGAGACTGGATGTTTTCTATAAAATGGCATGTTTTTGAGTTAGCTGCATTTATTATATGATGGGGATTTTAATGAGGGCCAAGAACAGAATTCTTCAAGTCAAAGCTGTTATTAACTGCTGTGCTTTATTTTTTATTTCTTCAAGGACTACATGCTGATTGGGACAGATGTTCAGTTCACGGGTTGAATGGCATTTCTGGGAACTCCCAGGATTCTGACAGACAAATTTCAAAGAAAAAAACTGAATGATGCAAAAATATTGTTTTTGTCTTGTTTTTGTATTTGGGTATCACCTCAGGTTTTCATAATTTCTCTGTTCTTTATACTATTTTTCTTTTTTTTTCTCAGACCAGGTTTTCCACATATAAAATGTGATGGGGGCAGTGAACCTTTCCAATAGGGTTACTGCAGTCATGTCACAACAGGACAGTCTGCAGGAAAGGGTTCATTGTTGTCACCACAATCATTTTATTTTTAAATAACATGCTCCTTCAAAAGCAGATCACAGCACTTTCTACTGCTGACTTTAGGAAAAATTATTTCTAAAAGTTTCTGACTTGTAAGCGCACAGAGCAATTCTACAAATGTGCTGATCCTTGACATTTTTACTGCAGTTTGGAGAAATCCCATAAAAAATGCCATGACATCAATCAAGCAACAGACAAAAAAAATCAGTAACCGTTGTATGTATTAAACAATTTACATCAACCAAACCGGTGTCAGCATCTTAAAGGGATAGTTTGGATGTTTTGAAGTGGGGTCGTATGAGATACTTATCCATATTCAGTGTATTACCTTCAGTAGATGGCGGTCAGCACGCCCCCAGTTTGGAGAAACAGATGAGAAGGGTCTAGCTGTAGAGCTCCAGGTTCGGGCCTACCTCCTCCGTCGACCCTTTCCGGTCCGGAGCTTAGATGATGTCTGAAACCGGGTATGCCAGAGACGAAGACGATCATCAGGGTACGATAGCATGCGTTCATTAGTTTGAATAAGCCACACAACCTCCACAAATAACACCAAGGTAAACTATACAACA
Source organism: Sebastolobus alascanus (assembly GCA_916701645.2). Classification (NCBI taxonomy): domain Eukaryota; kingdom Metazoa; phylum Chordata; class Actinopteri; order Perciformes; family Sebastidae; genus Sebastolobus; species Sebastolobus alascanus. Next base: position 159,196 of record CAKAOJ020000507.1, read on the forward strand.
TCAATATTTTGATTAAACTAACTTATAAAGTTAAGAAACGTAAAGTTAAGCAGCAAATAACTTGTACTAACCATAACGTTAAGGTTAGCTGAAATGATTACATTAAAATGATTTTCCTGTTGTGGGCTAACGATAACGTTTGTTAATGACATTAGCAAGCTCATAACTATAAGTTACAGTTATACTGAAATATTAAGGTTGTATTTTTACCTTGGTTTTATTGGTGGAGGTTGTGTGGTATGGATGGAAGAAGTACTCCCACAAAATACTCAATTACAAGTAAAAGTCCTGAATTCAAAATGTTACTTAAGTAAAAGCACAGAAGTATTATCAGCAAAATGCACTTGAAGTATCAAAGAAAAAGTACTCAGTATGCAGAATGGCTCCTTTGAGTGTTAAATTATTATAGAATATTATATTGTTTTGTTTTTATCACTAAAAGATACACGCAAGAGCATTTTGATGTTGTAGTTCATCAATGTGGAGCCAATTTGAGATATTTTGTATACTACTGGGTAGATTATAGTACTACTACTGCATCATATCATATAAGCATATCATGTTTTTATATAAGAAATAGTAACCTTAGGTGTAAAATAAATGTAGTGGAGTAACAAGTACAGTATTTGCCTCTGAAATTACCTGGAGTAGAAGTATAAATAAGTATAAGTAAGTCAAAATTGTACTTAAGTATAATACTTGAGTAAATGTGCTTAGTTGCATTCCATCACTGAATGGAAGTGATCAAAAGTATTAAATATACGCTCAGTTCTTCATTTATTAACAATAAGCGCAATAAAACAATACATTGCACAATATAATACAGTGGCATGCAACCGTTTTTTATTGATAAGGAAGCGCGATAAACGCGTGATTTTCCACTATGAGTCCGAGGGATGGAGATGGGTCCCAGCGCCGGAGCTGCCCGAGTCTGGAGCTCTGCAGCTGGACGCTATTCAAACAGACAGGAGTACCAGCAAAGGAAAACGCAATGTACTGCTGTGGACAGGGATAGCAGCAGAACGTATTTTAGTCACCTAAAAAAATCTGTTTAGGTTATATTTAGAATATTTTCGCAGTTACCTCGCCGTCAAACAGCTATTTCCAACGGGAAACTGAAGCCGTAATTTATGCTATCTTCAAAGCCACCAGGCTCCTTTGACAAAAACAGTAATTTCACCTCTCAGAACACGGGAGTTGTTGGTCTGCCGCTGCCTCGAACGGTTAGATTGTTTGTGTTATTGTGTGACTTTAGTGAATCTGAACTAAACATTTAAAACACCAAAGTCTCACAATAATATATTGATAACACATCTAACTAACCGATTCAGGCAGCAGGAGACCAGCACCCCCTGTGTTCTGCGAGGTAAAATGACTGTTTTTGTCAAAGGAGTCTGGTGGCTTTGAAGAGAGCATAGATTGATATAATGGCTTCAGTTCCCCGTCAGAAAGGGTTTTCTGACGTCAAGGTAAAGCAGTGAAAAAGTTCCTAATATAGCGTACACTTAAACTGATATTGATTTTTTAAGTGGACCTTTTTTAGGTGGCTAAAATACATTTTGCTGCTGCCCGCGTCCACAGCAGTACATTGCTATGCCTCTGAGCCGTTACTCCTGTCTGCTTCTCCAAACTGGGGGCGTGCCGACCGTCATCTACTGTAGATAATACACTGACTATGGAGAAGTATCTCATACAACCCCACTTCCAAACATCCAAACCATCCTTTTAAGCAGTTCAATATGTACATACACATACTTAATACTGACTGACTGTATAAATAACATATCCACATAGTCCAGTGTGACTGTAAGATGACCAAAATTCCCGTAAAAACAGTCTCCATGTGTCTTCACAGTCATTCAAGAAAAGAAGGCAGTGTGCTAGTTTCAGCAAACAATAACAGTTTGTTTCCTGTGGCGTCACCTGTGTCAATCAAGGGCACGTTTCAATCATGGTTGTGTCTGCGGCCACATGTTCTTCAAACTGGTGCCTTGGCAGAGTCTCATAGTGCTTCACTGTGCCTCTCAGGGTGTTGTGACTGAGGGCTCGGCCTCTCAGGCTCTGGGAGTTGGCCGACAATATCTATATGAAAGACACACAACATCAAAGAATGAATGATTGATGGATGAACTCTTTGAAAGAACCAGATAATGCCTTAAAGCTCTTGACTGTGAGGATTGTTCAAATGATGTCCTCCTGCCACTTACTGGCAGGAAACCTTTTCATGCTTTTACCTTGCCCCCTTTTTTATGATGATTACATGATTGTATTAAGTGCCTATATCTTAACACCTGCAATGGATTTTTCATTAAAGGATGAGTATAGAGACACTTCCAAACTTGAGAAAAATGTTTTTCATCTCCATCTTTAAGTAAATGTTCCCAACATTTGAAATAGAGCCTGACCATTACTGGATTTTTGAGAGTGACAGCAATATTGATATTTGAAATAACAATACATCAACTTGTATTTTTCAACATAAACACACAATTTAAACAAACATTTAAAGATGATGACTGATAATTTTCAAATCATTCTCCATAACATTAAATATTCATGACTAAATAAGTTTAACACTTCTGACCCAAACAACCCATCAATCATCAAGAGAAGAGCACAGAAAAAATAATGAAATACAGAAATGTCTCCTGTGAAATGACCACAGCTGTTCTGACTTTGCCAGAAAATTGTTTCCATGTAGGATCCCAACATATATAAAAAGCCGATTGAAGAAATATGTTTTCAGGCAGCGCTCAAAGTGGGCCGGTACTCACCGGTACGCAGTACCGGCACTTCTACAATTTACTCTTTGGCGTACTGTGACGTTTTCTCGCACACCGGCACTTCACACAAGCTGCCGGTACTCTTTTCTGCCATATCCATATCAGGTTCTCTGGGAGATTCATAATAGCGATTCATGACGCCGCAGCACCAGTGTTTTTTGCACCGCGCCTCATAAGCCGTATGAACATAAAAACAATTGGGGGAGCATCTGGACGAGCCCGAAGCACGCCACGGGGTAGGGGGGGTGAGGATGAGGGAATTGGTTGATACAAGTTCATGTAACTAGTAATAATAATGGTCCAAAATGATGTAAAATTGCACAGTTTTAAGTCAAAAACCTTCAAATTTTCTTGAACCCCCAAACCCAATATCTCCTAGTACCTTTTATTCACCGCTGAAATTCAGAATGTGTCTCTTTATCCTGCTGTATAATATGTATGAGCATCCTGACTGGGTCACTGCTCCTAAAACCTGAATGATACCTACTATAGGCTACAAATAACACAGGACAGCACTTCATCTATTAACACTATGGGTAAATAAACAAACACACCCTATAATGTTCCAGGTGGAATATTATTGAAGTATTATAGGCCTTCTATAGAAGATGCATAGCCCTAGTATAATAATATAACAATAAAATCACAACTGATTAAGACTGACACAGTATAGCATGCATAAAGAAATAATGAATAAACATAAACGGGAATAAGTCGCAAGAGATTGCTGATACCGGCCGATGCACACGGCAACATGTGAATAAGAGAGTACCGGCACATTTACCTTGAAAAATAAACCTGTCAATGCTCTCTGATGGAAATACTTTGCAACAGTGACAATGTTTTGTTAAACATTTCTGTACTATAACTTTCTTCTTCTTTATTTATCGGCCAACATACAGTATACCAATATATCTGTAAATATCTACTAATAATATCGGCCATATAAGCTAGGCTCCATTTCGAAGAAATTGTAAAAATTTGATGTACTATGTGTATGTACCTCCACCAGCACATAGTCTCCCGCATTGACCGATGCAGTGTTGGATTCGGCCGGCTGAACAGTAACATCCTCTTTGGGGAAAATCACCTTCGTATTGCCATCAGTTCTCCCACACAGGTCCTTGGCAGATCTTTTACTTTCCTGCATAAAAAAGGAAACCAGAGATGAGCAGTGTTGCCTGGTAACAGGTTATGGCAACCCAGTACAGTGGTACAGGACTGGTCAGCCACGGTGAGCAGTGTTACACATTACGAATTAAATTTCTGTATTTCTATAGGAGACAACCAATCCCCTCCCCCACATTTTGGAATGAGGTTAAAGGCACGGTCAGACATGCGCAAAAGTAGGCGAGTGACCATCGCCTGCCTAGGCGATAATCGCCTGAAAGTTCACCAAAGTTGAACTCCACGCGAATCCGAAGATGCGAATTTGACTGACTTCACACATTGAGGGGCTTGACGAATAAACTAATGGCTAAAAACAATGAATGATTATTCCACACTATCTTCCATTACACTTTTCTCAAAAAATTAGCCAGTGCCATCTCAATGTAAGCTATCTTTAGAGAGGCAGCAGTATCTTTGTTGTCTCGATTTATTTTGAGAAGCAAATAAATAAACTATGTGTTTGAGCAAACTTCCCATTCTCATGTTTAGGGTTATACAGTTAGGTATAATATCTATTCATGCATGTCCTTTGAAGGATGTGCCAGTCATGTGCGCAGTACTCACCCCCTCCACCAGGACCAGCTGTGTGCTGCCAATGAGAGCGGCGTTGACCTTCGCAGCTTCCTCTCTGAATACGCGGATACACTCCTCCAGCCTCTGCTGCTTCACCTCAGCTGGCACGTCATCTTGTAGCCGATGGAAGGCGTGGGTTTTCTTTGTTGCAAAAAGAATGTAAAACTAGATCATTTATGGGCGACTGAAGAGAACACTTCAGATACAGAATAAAAAATACAGAATCGTACATTACAAACCCACAAGAGCTCACCTTTCTCATACTGTAGGCAAACAGGAATCCTACGTTGTAGCCCACCTCTCTGATCAGAGACAAAGTCTGCTGGTGGTCGTCCTCTGTTTCACCACAGAAGCCTGAGATGAAGTCACTGCTGAGACTCACCCCTGACACACAAACACATAATTAATATTAAAGAGATTAGGAGCACTTTTTTGCCTCTGCAGGGGTCTCAACATGGTAACAGCTGAGTTGGCGGCTCATAGCTAACAGTGATAACAGTGAAAACAGTGAAAACAGCGGCCACGCTGTTTTCACTGTTTTCCACACACTACCAGGATGACAAAGCAAATGCCCTTTAGGTTATCTTTCAAGTTAGTATTATCATAAGTTAATCATAGTGTAACCTACAAACAGGTGACAAAAGAACAGGGGTGGAAGTAACAAATAACATTTACTAATTTTTTTGTGTACTTGTACTTTTCAAGTATTGAGTACTTACGTAAGTACTTTGCAACGTTTGAAGTCGCATCTGTTACAGAGAGCACGATGGGGTTCATGTGCTAATACTTGGATCATTTTTTTGACAATGGAAACTCAGACTGGCAAATAAGGAACTGCAACAATGGAAATGCAGTAAAACAGAAATGTTTCTCAGTCAGTTATTGTTGGTTTGGACACGAGTTCTTGCACACAAGCACGCGTGTGCATTTCAATGAAGTAACAATGCTTTTAATATATTCTAGTAGTCTAGCCGTCCTTGCAAATTAAAGGTAAAAAATTAAACCTGACCTACTGTGTCTTACCTGGGATAATTCCCTTGATGTTCTTCACAAGATCAATGTAGGCCTCTCTCGTGTAGCTGTACATTTTGTCAGAAAAGACATGATATTAGAACACTTAGTGACATTTTAAGAGACTTCACCAACAACTTTACAAACAGAGTTGCTTTGACAATTTAGTTTCGGAAAAAAAACATAGTGGTGTCTTACCCACGGCGCATTGCTTGTAGGACCTTGCTGCTGCCACTCTGGGCTGGAAGGTGGACCTGCTTACAAATGTTCCCTCGCTCCGCAATCAGATGCAAAACCTGTAAACACCACCACACAGAGGAGGTCAGGAAGCCTCAAGCAGCCAAGTTAAAACAGGGAATTCTCCACAGAAAGTGGCAGCGTTTTGTTGCAAAATGTAATCACACAGAAAAAAAGGCACTTTGTTGAACATCTTTATTTACACTGAGTTGAGATGAGATTTAGTGCTTTTGAGAATGTGTATTCAGTAAGTAAAGTGTATCTACGAAAGCTTTGAGAGGCAAGTGAGAAAAAAAAAATTCTGGTGATCCATTTTCTAAGTCTGGTCTTAATTGTTTTCTCTCCTGTGTTTATGACTTAAGAACAGGTGACAAGGTGTCAGGATAATCTTTCTAAGTTCCATGATTTCTTTTTTTAATCTGTGAAATGGGTGAGAAAAAAAGTTTTGACAGGTGAATTTTTTTTTTGTCATGATAATTTTTCTAATGCCGGTGCCATAAAGCTACGAACGCTTGACACTACAATTAAAGTTGAGCTGGTCTCAGCTTTTTTCAGCGCTCCAATGACGCAGTGAAGCATCAAGCAATCATATGATTTTTTTTTTACACTGTTAAGTTCCATCTAAAATAAAATGCTGTTAGCCAGTTGCCAGTGCTATTTAAACATAATACGTCAACAAGCGTTTGAGCAACACTTCAACAGCGACTCAGCGACAATGTAGCTGGCCACGCTTGGCCGTTTTGTTGCTTTTGACGCTCGTAATGTGAACAGCACAAGTATTTGCAGTTGTAATACTCATTTCGGCCACAAGAGGCTGAAATGCACAACTACCCCATATTCTAAATAGGACTAAAAGCATTAATGTTTTCTTCCAGGTGAGTATTAGTTTACATAAGACATAAGATAAGAGAAATTAAAAAATTCACCTGCCTTTTTTTTCTACCTGTTTCACAGATGAAAAAAATCAAAGGAACTTAGAAAGATTATCCTGGCAAAACCTTTTTTCACTTGTTTTTAAGTCACAAACAATTTAGATCAGACTTCTGTAGTATCATGTACCTCATCAGGAAAATCCTTGGGATGAGGGGAGGTGAATCTGATCCTCATGTCTGGATCGATGCATGACACTCGGTCCAGCAGGTCGGAGAAGCGCAGTCCTCCCTGTTTCGTTCTGTAGACGGTCTTAAACCCCTGGCTGAGCTTGGTCAGGTCTGAGCCACAGAACTGATCTTCTGACGTGTCTCTGTAGCTGTTTACGTTCTGACCAAGCAAAGTCACCTCCTTCACACCCTGGAAAAAAAAAACATACACCACACACATACTAGTCAGGGAGAGTTTTATCCGCTAATATATACATTACTGTACAGCACAGACTTGCATAGACCTTCATTAGTTGGTAAAAGGAGAACACAAGTAACATTAGGCCGATAATGTCTCTAGTTTTTGCTTTGGAGATAAGTTTTACTTTGCAACGGTAGTTTTGGTATGCTAATGTTGAGCTGGTTGCTAGCCAGCTGGCAGAAGCTACCGTCAAGTTACGTAAACAAACGCTATAACGTGGTCTTCAGAATAAAGTAGTGCTTTTGGCGTTTATTTTCTTAGCGACTCTATCTTTGAACGGTCTGAATGAGACAGCAGAGGAGGAGAGCCAGGTGATCAGACTGGGGAGAGGACGGGAGATGGAGAGACAGTGAGCTCCAGCTGGACTCAGTGCCTCTCGGTGGACTCTTTCAGTATCACTATAGCCAGCGCTGCAGTAAGTTACTGATCTCCGTTTCAGCTGCAGTTTATAAAATAAACTGTTTTGTCCTTGGTTTTAACATTGTAAAACACATCTTTACACCAAGGAACAATACAATAGTGTCCTCTCTTTTGTTTTCTTCTGTCCCGTGTCTCCTCAGTCTCCGTCTTTCACTCTACCTCTCTACCGTTGTATCTGTGTAACTCAGCCGAGTCAACCAACCTCGTGACGTCACAGGCTACGGTACTGCAACATGGTGACGCTCTTGCCATGAAAGATGAAACGGATCTTATTTTTTCTTTTAAATGCTTACATTTAAAAGATTTTTTTTTTTGTTATATAATAGTTAATTAGAGTGGAAATCCATTTACTAAACCAGCTTAACTTGGTTGACCGTTTCATTACCACTTTAAACTGATACACGTCAGTGTTGAGGTTATAACTTGCCTGGTCAGAGAGCATACGAACTTCCTCTAGTATAGAGCTGACGGGTCGACTCCTCTCTCTCCCTCGGGTGAAGGGAACGATGCAGTAGCTACACATGTTGTCACAGCCTCGCATAATGGACCTGCCAGCACAAAAGACGCACACAAAATCATCAGAAGTTACAATATATAGACACAATGCTGCTGTAGAAAATGACAGGTGGTTCGGTAAACAACTTGCACACTTACACAAAAGCACTGAATCCCTGAGGAGCGTGGTGGACAGGCATGATGTCAGCGTACGTCTCCTCTAATGACAGCAGCACGTTGCTTGCCTGATGACCTCCGTCAGCTACAGTCAAGAGGCGGGGAAGGTCTCGGTAGGCGTCTGGACCAGCAAGAACATCTACAAGCTTTTCCCGCTCCAAAATCTCTGTCTTTAGCCTCTCTGCCATGCACCCTGAACAAACACAGCCATTAACATATCTCATTATCTACTAGCCTTCATAACACAGTCAAATAGGAACAATAGTGAACTAACTTACCTAAAATCCCAATTTTCATTGGTGTGTGGGACTTTAACCGTCTCTTCTTCATAGCTGTTAGTTGCTGTAGTCTGTTCCAAATAGTTTGTTCAGCTTTTTCTCTGTTAAGAGAGAAGCCTGTCCATTAGTCGGTGCATCAGATTTAATTTGTGTGGTCTCATAGAAGCCTTGTAAGGCCAATTTTAATGAGTTGGGTTAAAAAATGTCACTCATAACAGCAGTTTTTCAGGTTATTCCTGAGGACATAACATTGTCTTACCTTATGGAGCATGTCACCAGAAGGACAACGTCTGCCTGTAAGCACAATGATTTTTTTAATTAACTGTTTTCACATAAATGATGTTATAATTGTTTAGAGCTCTTCTGTACCTGACTTAAGTCAACTGTGCGTTGATATCCCTTCCTCTGGAGTATGGACCAGGCTATCTCTGTGTCGTTCACATTCATTTGACATCCATAGGTTTCAAAATACACTGTAATATTAACACAAAACACAAGTTCAGCATTTGTCCCAGACAATCAAACTTAACTTAATGGCTTGCAGTGATGCAGACTAACCTTTCCTTGGTTACTACCCCATATTTTCTAAATAGGACTAAAAGCATTCATGTTTTCTTCCAGGTGAGTATTAGTTCACATAAGACATAAGATAAGAGAAATTAAAAAATTCACCTGCCTTTTTTTTTCTACCTGTTTCACAGATGAAAAAATTAAAGGAACTTAGAAAGATTATCCTGGCAAAACCTTTTTTTAATTGTTTTTAAGTCATAAACAATTTAGATCAGACTTCTGTAGTAATATGTACCTCCATAGGTTTCAAAATACACTGTAGTATTAACACAAAACACAAGTTCAGCATTTGTCCCAAACAATCAAACTTAACTTAATGGCTTTCAGTGATACAAACTAACCTCTCCTTGGTTACTACCCCATATTCTAAATAGGACTAAAAGCATTCATGTTTTCTTCCAGTTGAGTATTATTTTACATAAGACATAAGTTCAGCATTTGTCCCAAACTATCAAACTTAACTTAATGGCTTTCAGTGATGCAGACTCACCTTTCCTTGAATTCCCCATCTCCAAGTCCTCGGAAAGATAACTATGTTTGTCACAGTACTCTTCATCTTCAGCAGGAGTCTTATTAACTGAAACTCCTCTGATAAAATCCTGAAAAGTTGGACCAGAGGATATCTGAGTCTTGAACTTCACGGTTGTCTTCCTCTCTCTTGAAGTCACACTACTGTTAGTTAATTTAGAACAATATCTGGGTTGAATACACCTGAGGAGGATCCAGCGTTGGGAGATGGTAACCAAGGGTTTCCTGAGGTATTCCATGCTTAGTTAGCTAACTAACTTACACCAGCAAAGGCTTTGTAGCTAACTGTCAGGTTTAGCTCTGACTGAACAAACATATACTTTAGTTACTAACGTTACTTCATAGCTAACATGTTGTCCATTGTTTATCTTACTGAATAAATTACTGTGTAGCTGCTAACTTTAGCAACGTTGGGCAAATGTCATTCAAGCACTCATATCATGTGGAGCCACAGATGTCTTAATACCAAGAGGAGTATCTCCCTATTCCAACGAAACAATATAAAAAACCGGAAAAAGCATTGAGCTGTCAAAAATTAGAAGGTTATTAGGTAATAATAATTAGTTTTGGGAACAGTGCAGCAATTCTACCTCATATTGGCTAATGTATGGCTAACTAGTTACCTCAACTATCACGATTCAGGTACATTATTATTACACTGAAGCCATGACAGAAAACAAAGATAGTAACGGTTCGGCAAAACCGGAAGTAGACGACAGAGAAACCTCTTGCATCAAACAATCCGTTAGCACAAAGCTGTCCCCGCGTACGTACAGCTTCACGGTCCGTCTAAAAACTTATTGACGTTACCCAACGTTCCGGACGCAGGCGAAAGCTTCGAAGTGAGCTTTTAATAAATCACCAACATCTTGAATCAGTCTTAAAAGCTGAACACTTAGTGGTTATAGATGCAGTTCACAATTGTTTTTCACGTAATGGTCCCAAAATCGGCCCCAAGTATGAGGGGTGGGGGAGGGGAAGAGTTGGGTAGCATCAAAATAATAATAATAATAATAATAATTATAATAATAATAATAATAATAATAATAATAATGATAATAATGATAATAATAATAATAATAGTAATAATAATAATAATAATAATAATAATGATAATAATGATAATAATAATAATAATCATCATAATAATAATAATAATAATAATAATAGTAATAATAATGAACAGTTCATTTTTTATTAACTTCTTCTCATAGACATTATCCCAGCTAGTGACAGAATGTACCAGTGCTATCCACCTGTAGCACCAACTGTTAAATACCAGGCATGCACAAAATAAAGCTTAGAAATAATGCAGTCTGTAGCCTTGTAACAAATAATAGTGAGTAAAACATAATGTCATCTATTCAAAACTGTATAAGAGAGCTGTTTATTCAAATGTATTCGAGTCCATATGTTTTTGATGTTTTTCATCATGTCCAATAACATAGACACTTTTAAACATGTCTCTGTTTTTGTTTGTTTGTTTGTTTGTTTGTTTGTTGTCCCCTTCAGGATCCTTTGCACAAAATCCTCTGAAATGAAGATATATATCTTCTATATATCTATATATACATGCATTTGTATTTCCTAGACAGGCGATAGTTGTAGACACTTTATTTTAGGGAACAATTTGCAGAATGTATGTATAAGATAATGTAATGGCTGTCAAAATGATCATTACATTTTACTTTCAACATAAACCATATCTCATCCTATCATAAATAGTCTTTTGTTTTTATTCGTTTGCAACAATTTGTTTTCTTTCATTACAGTATGTAGTAATGTGCCAACCATTTATTGTCGTTTTTCCCCTACATTCTGAATTATCATACTTATATTGTAAACCTTGTACAACACGCTTTGTCATTTCTGTATTTAATTATGGTCAAGCAAACTTGAATTTGAGAAAGGAGAGAAGGATAAAAAGAAAGAGAGAGCATGTCGACAGCTCAGCTCAGGGAGAGAGAGAGATAGATCATGTGTGATGTGGGAGTGACTGGGAGCTACAGGTTCAGTATAAACTGACCATGGATGCAGGGATAACAAACAGTCCTGTTCCAGTGTTTCCTGGCAGTGAGAGATGATGAGAGTGGAGGGCACCAAGTAAAGAGGAACTGCAGGGACGCTCAGAATTGACACAAAACAAGGTAACTCTTCCACCATATGTGTAAATATAATGTGTATATTATATGTGTAATATTCATGTTTTGACAATTTTCAACATTTTAGATTAAATGTAAATGTTTTCAATCATACATCTCTGCCTGTGGCAACTTCAGTGCCTCCTGCAGAGCGATGAGGCTGGTTGAGGGAAACTGTGGTTTCAGCGTTTTTTCTAATGTAATTTCTACTCCTGTCATTTATTCTAGCTGTCCATTCTTCTCCAGGACTAGCTGTGAGGATGGAGAAAGCTGCACTGCTGCTGTTTTGTTGCCTGGTCATGTCTTTATCAGGCTCCCCGCTCTACCCATCCATTAGGTAAGTCCTGACAGATTTACTGAAATTCTTTCTATTACTGATTTTTAGTTTTTAGTAGAGTGTTTTTTTTTTTTAAAGTTATTCAAATCTTTAATGACTGCCCAACTCAGCTGTTAATTTTTGTAGATGCATATCGATGGCAGCAGAAATACTGAAAAGAGGTTGAGGATCATTACTCTGAATAAAATATATTTTTTAATAGAATTCTGACAAATTACAACGCTACAAAAATACAATCCTCTGTATCATTAAATGTTTCTAAGCTTCAAAGAACAGCTGATGTGGTTAGAAAGCTTTACCAAGTGGAAATGGAAAACATCTTACCATTTAAAAGCAGAAAATTAACATGTGCAACAAGATACACAACGTACATTAACATTGATTTGAGGTCCAGGTTGATAGATGATGACTTGATCACAGTGTCAGGGCTAAAAGAATAGTTATATATCCATGCACGAAGCGTATGATGTTTTAAGCCTTTCTCTGGTTACTTTGCATGTCATAGTTGTGCCCTCTGCACTTGTTATGCTAAAAAGGGTCAAGATGTCTGGATTAGTCACCACGTTACATTCACACGGCACTTTAATCACAGTGTCGTGTGCTGAAGCAGCAGAATATATCATTTAACAAGAGCTAGAGTGTTTCTCTGTAAGATTGAGGCTATTTTTCTTGTCTAAAATCCATCTTCACCGTCAAAACTTTGAATACATTTACATATCAGTATGGTATAATGTTTGTGGAGATATTTGAATACAATGTTCTACATTCATTTAGTTAATGGATATTTCTCAGGTTCGGCCAGAGGGATACAGCCATCCTGATGACATCTTCTATAAAGAATCCAGCACAGCAGCTGAAGGAAGACATGAGTCCTCCCAGGGAGCGAGCAGAGTTACGGTCAGTTTGTTAACATGGACTGAGTGGCTGAACTAAAATATGGCTTAAAGGGTCGGTTTACCAAAATTACAAATAAAACATATTTTTTCTCACATTTTTTTTTTTAGATATCTGCCTCTAAGATTTCTCCCTCCACCTCCCAATGCAATAGAGGTGAATGGAGTTACTTTTGTGGTGCTCACTGCAGTGAAAATTTAAAAAAAATCAACATCAGCATGTCCTTTTAGAAAAAGTGTACCAGTTACTCTGGATAATTTACAGGCCTCACTGTAAACAGTTTTATATGAACTATTAAGGCCAGATAGAAGGGTATCTCAAAATCTGGGCAAATAAAACCCAAACTATGTGCACGATTGGTGAAGAAATTTCATCCTGCAGGCCATAAAACTTTTAAACTGTTGAACTCCTGACACCTCATCTCTTGCCACTTTATTTACTGTTTATACTGTTCACTTTATACTTTACTGTTTTACAAAAGGTTTACACCTCTGTGTGTGTGTGTGTGTGTGTGTGTGTGTGTGTGTGTGTGTGTGTGTGTGTGTGTGTCTGTACATTATAATAATAAATAAACATATTTAAAGAGCATTGTTGGTTATTGTTATTTTTTATTGCCAATGTCTGTAATTGTTGTGCATATGATAATAAAGAACTTGAATCTTGAAATGTGCTTTTTTCTGTAATTCAGGTGAACTGACCCTTTAAGCTGGACAATAGTAAATGGACAGATAGACCCTTTACCTGTGTTGTTGCTGCTTCTTTGCACTGCAGTTTACTTTTTCTCTGAAAGCTATCCAAGAATACTGTTGTGTAATAACTAAAGTGATGTAAATTGTCCTCTTTCTGATTTTAGCTCAGGACGCCACGCTGACGCCATCTTTACAAACAGCTACAGGAAAGTCCTGGGCCAAATCTCTGCCAGGAAGTTCCTTCAGACAATCATGGGCAAACGGCTGGGGTAGGTGTAGCACTGAGGAATGATGTCACTTCAATCTGTGCAAATCCAGCAGGAGCAACGCTGTGTGTTTTCAGGTTGCAAACAGATATACACAATGAAATATGAATATGAAATGTTTTTTTTCTACAGAGATGAAAGTGAGAGCTACGTGAAACGTCAGTCAGATATCTATGAAGGGACCTATAAAGAAGATCTTACATCCATCCAGAGCAATCAGAGATACAGAGGAGTGCACAGGAATGTCATGAGGCCCAGGTAAATAAATACAATTAAAGGCTAATACACACTCAGAGCTCTAATGAACACATAATGACAAGTTAGTCTGTCACTAACCTGATTCTGTCCTCATTACAGACTGCTGAGTTGAGATTGGTGGATCGGACAGATTGAAGGCTGCCAGTACTCCTCACCAGCGGCACTTTTCATAACCATCACTGCTTGTTTTCTTATACTTCCTCCAACCTGTTCTTTAAAGATAAAAATGATATTGTCATTTTTTTATTCCCATTAAAGCTGTGAAAAAAAAAAACCTACAGACCGGCTCATGACTGTGGAATAAATGGCACTGATGAACTTTAAGTTGTGAACTCTTGCTTTAACAGAAATACTAGGACGTAACATTTGTTTAACTGAAATACCAATAAGGACTAATGGTATTACTGAAATCTTGAACAACATTATCTTTTTTTAAGAGTCAAGACTCATCTTATAATTTATGTGGTCATGCTGAACTAGGCAGTGGTGAAAAATACAATTCTGAGGTATTTGTACTTGAGTATTATATACTTCTACTTCACCACCTTTCAGAGAAAAATATTGCATTTGCATTGTAACAATGCTTTTGAAGAAGATTACCAACCCAAGCTTTAACTTCATCATTTAATTGTCACTTGTGGCCACAGTGGCCGTTTAGCAAAGTTACAGTCCCATTAGGGCTGGGCAATATATCAATATTATATCGATATCGTGATATGAGACTAGATATTGCCTTAGATTTTGAATATCGTGACATCGTAATATGGCATAAGTGTTGTCTTTTCCTGGTTTTAAAGGCTGATTTACAGTGACGTGATATATCTTTTAGGGCTGCCAAACTTAAAGTGATAATAATGCGTTAACACAAATTCATTTTAACACCACTAATTTCTTTAACGCATTAACGAATCTGCAATATTTATGTTGTAGCGGGCTCAGCTTTAAAGCTAGAGTGAAGATACTGACATCCCAAGAAAGTAGAAAACCTAAGGAATCCATTGGTACCATACTATCCATTGGCGTCATACTAGCTTGTTGGGAATGTGGTTAAATAACGCTCCAAACTTACACAACATTTTGGTGAGGAAAAATTGGCATGGCCATTTTCAAAGGGGTCCCTTGACCTCTGACCTCAAGATATGTGAATGAAAATGGGTTCTATGGGTACCCACGAGTCTCCCCTTTACAGACATGCCCAAGGTATATTTTGAACAGATAAAAAATGTGTGATGAATTTGCGATTAATCGTGATTGACTATGGATTTTCTCCATATTGCCTATCCGTAAATGACTTCATAGTTTTCTGCAGCTATACTCAATTTCTAAGTCTAATCAGCCAGGAATAAAGTGTGGGTGTGCAGGCCCTTAAAAGTCTGTGTTAATACCACTTACATGTATGTACAAGGGTCATTCCATGCCACTCCATACTGGCCGTGGCCATAAAGAGATTTCTTCTTAATGTGACTAAGAAATGGGAACAGATCAAAAATGCAATCCAAGTTAAGCTGAAGTTACTAAGATGCTTCAGCAGTCTGAGTTAGCCAAATCAAGTGTGTGTCAAAGTTATGGTCTTTAGTATGATATTCTCTCTTGTTACTAACCCTCCACAGCAGCTCAGCAAGGAAACACTTTTAGGGAAAAACAGAGGGAATTTGATGCTAATAAAACTAAAAATAAAATGATTTATAGTACCACTGTTATTGATATTAAGAATCTGAATACTCTTCTGAGTCTCCCCAGCTTCGCCTCTTTACTCTCAACCTTCACTCTTTCAATCCATTCAAAAGACGTACTTAAGATGTAATCAGTCTTGATTCCCATTTTCCCTCTACTAAAGAAAGAAATAAACTTAGACTCACCTCAAATTCTTTATTTCCTCTTCATTACAAAAACATCACTTCCTCAAATTGCCCTTATTTCATTAATAACAATTTTTCTAGGGGACGCCAACTCTGTATCAAATAGTGGACATATGCTCCTCCAACCCATCGGAAGCACCAGACTGGCAACAAACTGGCATAGATAGTAACGTTCAACGTATCAGTGCTACTGCCAATGGGCTTTATAATCAGCTAAAACAAGTTGACTAACAGCTTCTTTTACAAGGTGAAACGGGCATTGAGCAAAAAAAGAGGAATGTACAAAAAAAAAGAAACAAAACACAAATCAACCCAAAATCCATCAAGAAACCACAAATAAAACCCCCCAGCTCACTTATAAAAGACTCGCATGTTGGACAATAAGAAAACAAATTTCACAGGAAGATGAAGTGCAATGATCAGTAGCTTTACAGCCTCAGTGAGCGTTTGTCCTCGGAGATGCTGTGATTTCTCGATTTCTTCCATTTGGCAACACAGACAAACTGCATGTTTAAACTGTCGATTGGATTCTTGAACTGCCAGGCCATGTTTAAAGTCTGATTTGATGCATCGTTGAATGACTCCTTGGAGACAAAAAATTAGCTTCGTCAGTGTCTTCTTTTAATTTTCTTGCTCTTATTTTTTCTCAATTCTGTGAAAGAAAGAAAAAATAAGCAAACGTTAGTTATTACAAACATGAAGATGAATGAAATCCTTTGTGGTTTTATATAACGCCTGATCTTTGACAAAGTCATGTAAAGGCTGGATCATGCATTTTAATGCACAACAAACAATGTATTTTGGCAAAGAACACAGAGAAATTCTCATGACAAATGTCTTAAGATCTGGACAATGCATACCTTGGCTCATGAACACAAAACATGTCACTCAAATGTAATGGCACAACCAGAACCACAATGGAGGGATTACCAAAGTGCTGGTATGGCTATGGTTGTAATGATCATGGTGGGATGAGTGAGAGGCAAACAAAGAGGAGGGCGGCAAGTACATGTGAACACTCGGGAGTTAGAATGATCGAGCACCACACAGCCATGCACGCTGGCCAGCCATTATGGAAATGCACTGAGGATGCAGTCTATGAGGATGCCCTTACTTCAGCCTGGAAGCACGACCGACTCATTTGTTACAAATGGGGGGCTTTATCGTAGGCTCCTATACTTTGCCAACCTACTACTTTGCTCTGCGGCAATCCTGAAAAAGGAGTACAGAGACAGCGAGGTGTGGATAGAGGGGTTAAAAAGACAAGCACCAGCTCCAAGGAGACAGAGACTAGCAGGAAAGAAGGGGGAAAACAAAGTCCTCGCTGGAAATATTACATTTGTGAAATTGCAATGCAAAATTCTACTTGCTTAAAAAGGTTAAATGCGCTGTCGTAAGAGCAAGAAGTAAAAGTGAACAATTACAGGGTGACGTTTTGAGTCAGAGACACAGGCTACAAATTGCTCACTCTGGCCCTTTGAGGGCTCTACATATTGATGGTGAGGAAATTGCCCACTTAGATCATCACTCTTGCAGATCTTGCTGCTACGCTTCTCTACTGGTCCAAGTAGGCACGAGCGCTCCTTCTGGCAGAGAGCCTGGCATTGGTATCAGCCTCCGGGGACCAACTGAGGAGCTACAATATGGAACAGGCACTTTTCCTCAGGTTTAAGGCTAAGAACTACCAAGAGGCCTCAAAGCACCTGAGTCCTCATCATCTGAAAGGGGGCTAGGCTTTCTCTCTGGGACTAAGGACTCTCTAGGAACCATTTGTGCCAGGCACCATCAGGAGACGTACCTCTTCACTGCTTTCTGGGCCAGCATGCGGTTCCCGGCGAGGAAGGTTACACCGCCGATAATCGCCAGGTACTTCAGAGTCTGGAACATGTTCAGGTGAGTCCAGTAGACGTACATCAGGCCCAGCGTGGCTGAAATGAAACAACAGAGTTGGAACATTAACATCCAAACTAAATGGCTGTATATCAGTGGATCCCCAAGTGGCTGGGGTGCTTTAAGGAGAGGCCAAGGGTGCTGCAAGAGTTATTTACATTTCTAAATAAATGCAAATATATATAAATAAATAATAAAAATAAATAAATAAATACATAAATAAATAAATTAAAAAAATAATAAAACAAAGATAAATAAATAAATAAAGAGGCAAATTGAAACAGAAATATAAACTTATGTCACATTTTATCAATTAATGGCTACATTTATTTTTTAAATTATTATATTTGCAACATTTAAAGAGGCTATATGTAAGAATCAGAAATTGCTTGTTCACAGCGACACCTGTGGCCGCAATGTCAACGAAAGTCAGCGTCCTGTTGCTCGCACTCGCCCGTGTGCACGCGCTACCTGAATGTGAGCGAGCATCCGTCAAAACAGCGAGGCGACACACGTCAGCTAACACACAATATCACTCTATATTTCACCTGCTTGGCAGTAATGTTAGCTGACCAGACGAAGGTCTCTCCATGGATCAATGCTGATTCTAGTGCTGGCTTTTCCTGTCTCAGCCCGCCGACCCGGAGGAAACGGGGGTTGGGGGGGGGGAAGAGACCGACAACCGGTCGGGGGGGGGGGGAGACACCCGGTCGGGACGATAACGTAACTCGCTGCGGAGCCCCGTCACTTCACAAGACACGGGAAACCTCTGTTGGTCTGGAGGAGCTGCAGCAGTTATTTCTGCAAAAACGTCCACTGCACATTCACCAGAAATTCTCAGAGCTAAACTAACTCTTCTGCAGTGTGCGCGCGTTCATGTGGAGGTGGAGCGAGCCGAGCGCGGTGCGCAGGCAGCAGGCAGCAGGAGTAGAGCTGCTGCGCGCTCACGTACCCACATGCGAGCGCGCATGGGAATCCGACCCGTTAGGATTTATGCGCTTGAAAAGTTACAAATAGTCCCTTTAATGGACATTTACTTATTTATCTAGTCATTTATTAATTTATTTTTTATTTTGGCAGGTTCCGTCCTCCATAATATAGGCCAAAAAACAACCAAAAAAACCTCATATTGAAATCACCATATTAAAAACCCTTTAAAAGATGCAGTTATGCCACAGCTAAAATTGGTGACAACAGCCCACGGTTGCACTGTTATCATAGTAACGTAAATGGCTTTTCGGCAATTGTGCTCAACATGGTCAAAGCCAGCGTTACACCGAAATCTGTGACCACAGAGGAGCCAGCAACATGAGGTCACCATTTCTGACGACTGTCGTCAGAAAATGAGACCCCACTGTACCCATCTATTGCTTTTCTTTTAGAGTTTTGTGAATCTTTTAAAGCAAATATATTTATTTTTATAATTTATTTTTGTGTGTTTTCTGTCACATATTTATGACATATTACACAGGGTCACATTTCCTGATGGCAGCCGTCAGAAATGGTGACCTCATTTGCTGCTGGCTCCTCGGCGGTCACAGACCTTTCATGAAAAAAAGTCTCTAAGGGCTCTCATGGTTTAAAAATTTGGGGACCACTCCTTTTTGTTACAGAAATATATAATAAAAATTACAACAACCCCGAGTTCTTTGTTACATCCTATTTTTATATTCTGATAAAAAAACATATTCCAGAAACACTGATACCACGACACACATTTTGATGAAAATACTGACATTTGCCTTACATGCATTACGAATGCCCTAATGGGATGAGTTTCTAGAAATATTTCCTTACTTTTGAGTGATATTTTTAATACCAGAACACGAAAATTGTCCATGACTTTTCAAAATGGAAAGGCACATTAATTTGCATTTTCTTTTGCCAATTTTCTGGAAATTCTGTTACAATTTTAACTAAATCTGGATGGAACCTTGGCTGTGGCATACACAAACCTGACTTAATGTTCTAGAGATGTTGTGGGTGGGGTTGGGGGGGATGATTCATGTCGAGATTTTATGTGTGGAATGTCGTGAATAATGCATCGCTTAAATTAATTATGATAATACACAATGTCACCCACAGTCATTACTGCAATTCACTTATCATCTTGAAAAACAGCAGATGAATAGTAGATGAAGAGGCTGTATAACAATCAGATCTGCGATAAACAAAGATTGCGACTAACCTGCGTGTCCTACATGGAACAGAATGGTGCTGGGAGAAAAGGTGAAGTTGGAGATGTTGGCTCCGAGCTTAAACCACTACAGACAAGAGGGGGAATAAAAGACAATGTGAGTTTCATCCCCTGCAAGAGCTGCAAACAAAGGGGCTGAAAAATTGTTTACCACCTAACACACAATGCACTGATCCACCGCAACAATAACTATTACTCAGCACTGCAAATGCCAGGGAAAAAAATACACCATAGCTTTTGTGATTTCAAATTAAAACAAGCATTATATTCATGCACTACCGGAGCCTCATTCACTGTTTATGAAGGCTTCCTACTGAAGAGCTTTTCTGGGGAAAGAAACTAGACCACTGTGCATAAAGCAATAACAACAAAGCTGAATGCTCTATTAAGAAAGGTTGTGATTAATAATAGAAGTAGGTTTGTTTTTAGGCGGGCCTTTAAATAAGACAAATGGTTTCTAAATTATTTCCATACGCAAGTTGCTCTACAATTAAAAGGATAGTTGTATGAGGTACACCCCCAGTTTGGAGACAGACAGGAGCACCAGCAAGGGAGCAAAGCAATGTACTGCTGTAGACGGGGACAGCAGCAAAATGTATTTTAGCCACTTAAAAAAATAATATATAAATATTTTTTTAATTGTACGCTATATTTAGAATATTTTCACTGCTTTACTTTGCCGTCAGACAGCCTTTTCCGACAGGGAACTGAAGCCGATATATCCATCTATGCTTTCTTCAAAGCCACCAGATTCCATTGACAAAAACAGTAATTTTACCTCCCAGAACACAGGACTTGCTGGTCTACTGCTACCTTGATCGGTTAATTTATTTGCGTTATTGTGGGACTTTGGTGATTCCAAACTAACCCTTTAAAAACACCAGTCAAACAATAACACAAACAAACTAACCAATTGAGGCTGCGGTAGATCAGCAACTCCCGTGTTCTGTGAGGTAAAATTTCTGTTTTTGTTAAAGAAGTCTGGTGGCTTTGAAGAAAGCATAGATAGATTCAGTTTCCCGTAGGAAAGGGCTGTCTGACGGAGAGGTAAAGTGGTGAAAATATTCTAAATAAGGCGTACACTTAAATGGATGTTGATTTTTTTTAGGTGTCTAAAATACATTTTGCTGCTGCCCCCGTCCACAGCAGTACATTGCTTTGCTTCCATGCGGTAACCTCTGTCTCCAACTGGAGGCGTGCCGACCGCCATCTACTGTAGGTAATACACTGACTATGGATAAGTACCTCATACAACCCCGCTTCAAAAAATCCGAACCATCCCTTTAAGCTGATGGCAAAAATAATAACAGAGCAAAAACGTTTTAGTTTGAAATATTACCAGGATGAGCAGAAGTAGGAAGGGGGACAGGATGAGTGCAGTGAAGGTATTGGAAACCACTGTGGGAGGCTTCTTCTCTGGTTCCCTGAATAAGTGCTGCAGAGACAAGAGGAGATTTTGAACGGCTGGACTGATAGTTCCTGTATGCTGCTTAATATTCCATCATCGGGCAGTGAAGCTGATATAAATAAAGTATTACCTGGATCTCTGGTTTGGGCACATAAAGATTCTTGGGCTGAATGGCCACTGGGGCCTCCTCATCCACAAACTTCAGGACAACATCAGCCTTTCAAAAGATTACAACATTAGAGCTCAATATCAACTTCTCAGTGGCTTGTTACATCAGTAAATAACCCTCATTACCACCAACAAGTCTGAACAGACACTCACCACATTCCACAAGATGGGATTCTCCAAAGTAGCATCCCCAACGATGAGGTGGAGGGAATAGGTACCGGACATGGAGTCAAACTCTGATTTCCGCTCTGCTGTGTCCAACTCAAACTTGTACAGCCTCTTGCTGTCGGGTTCAGCCACAAACACAACCTCTTGGGCAGTTTTCTGATTGTGCAGCCGGACAAAAGTCTGTGACAGAGAAAATAAATTGTTTTAATCTTAACAAGACAGAGCTCAATTTTTCTGGTTGCAGTGGTTGGCTGTTTCATGATTGTTTTGGCCAACCATATAATGGCTGTATGGTCATGCCAGGAGTTTGCTGTTCATGTCCCACCCTGATTACATACCTGGTGAGGGGTAAGCTCGACTCCAGTGTTGACATCAACCAGCTGGAAGGCCATAGCAAAGTTTTGGTGGCTGTCTGCTGTGAAGGAGATTTTGGCTTTGGAAGGATAGTCCACCCTGAGACATTTAAAAAAAGAAAAGCATATAGTGTCCTATCGTCATGCTACTAAGGGTCAGCGAAAAGGGCTTTACTTATCAAACTTGTTTCCTAACCTGGTGGTCTTTGTGCCGATGCTCTGGTCCTTATCCACCACAGAGAGGTCCATGTTAGTGACAGACACCTCAGTGGACACCTTCACCTTAAGCTATAGGTGGACAGTCACAACACAAAGTTACATCAAGTAAGGGTATGAGAGCAGCATACTAATCCCTTAACAAAGAATGACTACAATCATATTCAGATGGGCTGCCAACCTGGGACAGGATGCAGCCACAACCTCCCCTCTCTGACTCAACAGCGCATTCTCATTTGCATCACTTTCTCCACCAAGGCAATTAAAGCCAAAAACATGTAAAACATTCAAATCTATGACTACATGTAGGTGTGGGTGATATATCGAATATACTCAATGTATTGTGGCTTGTTCTACATGGGATGTAGTAAATGACCATATCGCGAACATCGAGGACAAATTGTCTCATAATTTTTTTAAGCCGCCGGCATGAGACTCGTTCGGCGTTTTGCTTCTCCCACGGCTCTCTCCCTCTCACACTCCTCAGGGCGAGTGTCAGTGGGCGTGTGTTTTTTTATCTAGAGGGAACAGGGAAAGAGCCTGGAGAGAGCGAAATAATGAAAACACCAAAGCCTATATTAGCCTAAAAATATCAAGATATTATTTATAAGCCATATTGTCCAGCCTAACTACATGCATAAAAATTGGCTAATCCATTCCACTGTAGTTAAATGTCTCCAATTCTGACCGCCACCTCACCTCAACATGATTGGCAACAAGCCGGGTATCCCCGGTCACTGCAACGGTAAACTGGTAATATCCACTGGCTGGCTGGGTGGACATGAAGTTCAGTTCAAAGATGCCACTGAAAATCAGAAAAAAAAAAAGAATAATGCAGTGTACGTTCTACCAAAACCAGGCAGCACTTAAATCTTGTAAAGAAACTGAATATGCTTAGTTAAACATAATCTACACAGTCAATGATCAAAGGTCAACAATTACATTTGTGTGATGTTATTATTTTCATCATCATTCAAACTGCATTTCTGTCAACACTAAGAACGTTTTTTGGGCTGAGCAATGAGGTAATGAAAGGATGTGTGTGTGTGTATATTTCTTCCAGCTTTTGGGATGATTTTCAATTAGAGGGGAACCCGGGTAAACTTGTCTCTCTAATGATACATACTCATTAAGTGTGAATGGAGCTTGGCTGAGAATGATGCTCTTGGAGGCCACAGCGTACGCAGATTCCACCAGCACGTTGGCCGTGGCCAGAGGTTGAGACATGACATCAGTAACAAGGAGCTGTGAATCAGACAGAGAAACAGCGTCACTATGAGCGGATTAAAAACCACCCAGAGGGACTGTAGCGCGGTTGAGATCCAACATCTGTACCTGCAGGGTTGGTTGGCTGTGGGACACTGTGGCTGGGCCCTGAGCACTGACAATGACCGGCACATGGAAGCGGTTGTTGGAGAGAGCAGCGGCGGCACTTGCCACACTGAAGGCCTCAGCAAGAGAGTCCCAGGATTTCTTGCTGAAGATGGAGTTCACCAGCTGGATGACCTGATCCTGTGGGGAGAACACGTCTTCCATCAGTTTCAGAGAGGAAAAACCCATGCAGAGAAAAGCCAACACCTGACAGACAGAAATCATACCTCCTTCAGAGGAGGCTCCATGTCCACATGATCTGACAGGGAATAAGCAGCTGTCACAAACATGGCAGTCGCCTCAAGTCCCTCTTCAAACTGGAGGTAGATGCCACCAAGATCATCCAAACGAGCGGTCAAATCCTGAGAGAAAAAAAGCAAAAAATGTGTTTTCTGTTAAAAAAAACAACTAAAACCTGCAACATTAAGAGTCCAGTGTGTCTTGCGCCAAGTCAAATAACAGTGACACAGCACCACCTGGTGGAAGTTAAAGAGCTCACCTCAATTTCCTCCAGTATTCCTCCAAGTTCTGTCTGCTGGGAAAGGCGGGCGGCGGTTTGCAGAGCTGAAGTGATACTGTCCAGAGGGACATACATTTGTTGTGAATTAAATTACTCCGATCATTTGCTCATGAGCACTGCAAGAATGAAACAATGATACTGCACTCCCACACCCACACAGGTAACACTTACGCCATAACGTTGTCCTCCTTGTTGATGCGACCTGTCAAGGCACCTACAACTTCCTGGGAAGCCAGAGGAAGCCCCAGAGAGGTGAGTGCGCTCACGGCTCTGTGGATCTGAGTCATGGTCGAATCCTCACTAACTGCTGCCAGGAGGATGTCACGAGTTTCATTGGACACAGGGATCTATGAAGTGAACAAAAGTCTCATATAAACAGTTGGTTCTTATGGGATTGCATTATAGTAGAGCATCGTCCACTTTGCCATGTCAATGATCATGAAGCAATGATGTGGATTTCAAATACCCAAATAAATTAAATGAGTTTAAAACAGAGGAAAGAAGCGCTGCTTGGTTCTGGTGACTCAAACCACAGGTGCTCTTTAGTAAGGCAGGTAAAAGTACATAAAACAGAATCCAGGAAGCCTTGCTGGATAAATCGTCCTCAAGTAGTGCAGACAACCATGGATAAAAATACTTCAGGTGAAAAAATATATAGTGATTTTATTTTCTGAGCATAGGCAATAAAACAGACTGACATGTATTGACTCTAGAGCTTCATCAGGGTCTGACAAACAACTGATCAGTCAGGATTATATATCAGCCGTAGGTGGCAGTCATAAAGACTTGTATTTAACCAATAGAAGGCGCTAAAGCATTATCAAGGACCGCATGCAAGCATATAGTATGTCAAAGAGATATAAGTATAGAAAAAGCATAATACACAGGTTACATAAGGTGGAAAAAATCCTGAATATACCCAACGAATACTAATAAGTAATGTTCAGAAAACTGAAGAAAGGAAAACAATATCAAATAAACTAACAAAATAAATATCCATACCTCAAATATATGTAGCGAACTCTACATACCATTCAATGAATTTCAGTAATAAATATATACAAGGAGAAAGGCAAACAATTATATGTACAGTATATGTACCAGTAGTACCTGCAATAACACAGTAAAATATATTACTTCTGCAAGATGGAGACATTTTCCCAAACAGGACAAAACTCTATAACCAGATAATTAAAGCAAATGCTACTATATTGTAAATACAAAACTGGCATTAATAAGGAATAAATCGGCATATCCCAATTTGTCAGGTCGAGGAGTATTTCATAATGCTCAGATAAGTGGTACTAAAAATGTTGATATGCAAAAACATTGTAAACACGATTGAACGATAGTCAATGGACTTTAAATGTAAATGATGTTTAGAAAGTCAGAGGATATTACACGAATGGCACAAAGTCTACTTCATCATTCAGTCCTGGAGGCTTAGCCTATAAAGTGACAATCCAAAATGTTTCTGTTGGAGGAGTTTTCTTAGTCTATCGCCAACTTTTATATTGTTAGGTATGACTTCGAAGGCAACAGCTTTCAGGGAAGAGGGACTCCCACGTCCTGCTTGATTGTAATGAACAGCCATAGTTTGGATTTTTTATAGCAGTTTTATGCTCCCCAAGTCAAATCAAATACGGTGATTTGCTATTAGAAGTGGATCTTCTCAACATTGTGAAATATATTTTTTTCTGCATTGTCCAGTCCAACTACACACTTATCTACTCCCAAAAAAATGCATTTGAATATAATGAAAGGCAGAAGGACAGATAAGAAGGCCGACGTATGCATACCTCACATCCTGAAATGGCTTGACTGGTCTCAGCAGCAAAGAAGAGAGAGTCAACGCTCGTGGGATCCAACTGTGATTTGATGAACTGGCATACTTCCTACAAAAACAAAAACAATCAACATTTCATGTCATATCTACTATCCAGATAACTGAAATATGACTTGTTTATTTTAAGACTATTCTATATGTTTATACTTTTATACTATGTTTATACTTTTATACCATGTTTAATTCTTGTGTATATATTATATTGTATATTTGTAGATTTCAATTTGTTATTCTTATTTTATTCTAACACTTAATTATCCTACTGTTATTTTTACTGTTTTATTGCACCAACTCACCAAAGCAAATTCCTAGTGTAAACCTCATACACCTGGCAATAAACGAGTTTCTGATTCTGATTCTGATATCAAAATGATATTTCTTTCTTACCTCGTGATCAGGAACAGTGGCTCCGAGCTTGGTGAGACCAACAACAGAGTAGTATGCGGAGTCCAGGTCGGTGAATTGTTGGCTCAGGAGGTTCTGCAGCCGGGCCACGTCGGACAGGGAGAGGTGGTGAGCCGGTGTGAGAGCCTGAGCTCCAGAGAGAGCCAGGCTGAGGAAGACCAACCCGAACAGCCCTGCGGACACAGAGAGAGAGGAAACAAGTTAACCTACCGGCTGCTCGAAAAGGTGTATTCACCGAGGGAGAGGAGACAACACATTCTTTACTATCTCTTGTGATATGTACTCATTCATTGAGATAACGTCCATTGCAGGTTAAGCTAGGAGGCGAGCTAGCTATCGTTAGCGTCAGCAGGAAGCAGCACACTGCCTGCACCGTGGGGCTATTTTATACACTAATTATATAACTGGCGATTCCATAACAGCATTCAAAACGTAAATAACACAAAAAAACATCCGTGTCTAACGTTATATTTTCAAAATGTGTGAGTTAATTCACTTACTAGAGCGGTCCATGTCTTGCAAGTCTAATGCAGCGTCACCGAAACGGACGATAGCTTCCGGTGTCTCAGAGTGAGCTGTCACCAAAAGGTACAATATCCGGTGGTGCGTTTGACGTTTCAAAATAAAAGCAGCGGTAAGTACACGTCGAATAAATTCAGGTTATGTGTGCCATTTAAAGTGGCAGTAGGCAACAATTTTTTGGCATAATTTGGCAAAAATTCCATAATAACCTTTCAGCATATTGTAATTCAAGTGGTCTGAGAGAAAACTAGACTTCTGCTCCTCCTCATGTCTCTGTTTTCAGGCTTTAGAAAAATCTAGCCCGTGAACGCAGATTTTGATCAATCACAGGTAATTTCAGAGAGAGAGAGCGTTCCTATTGGCTGTGCTCCGGTCATGTGACCAGAACTTGGCTTCCTTCAACAGATTTTACAATGGCGGCTGGGTCACAAACTTTCTCATTTTACAGCTAAACAGTAACTACAAGATGATTCTGAGAACATTTGTAAATAGGCATTACAGTAACAGAATATTGATTCATATTTGATCAGCGCTGCCTAGTTTGACCGTTTGGTCGGAGTTCGCGAGTGATTGACAGCCGGCTCTCATAGACTGCAGCTGGCAGCGGACCTTGTTTCCTCCGGTAAGTGAAATCCTTCAGATGCCGTTAGGAGCACTGGAGGACACAGGAGGACACAGAGGAACATGTTTTTTTTTCAGGTTACTTTTTTCATGTACTACTGTCACGATATAGCGGCCGTTTTCTAAAAATAACTTTTTTAAATCATATTTGCGCCAATATCGCATACTGCAGCTTTGAAGCTGCAGTGGCAAAGCCTGAAAATAGGTAGAACAGGTGCAGAAGTCTAGTTTTCTGTCAGAGCACTTGAATTACAATATGCTGAAAGGTTGTTATGGATTTTTTGCCCAATGATGGCAAAAAACATTCTGCCTACTGCAGGTTTAAAGGTGCTATTGATAACATTCAGCCACTAGATGTTGCATTCGCCCTCCCCCGTTCCATTGCATTTACTTAACAACAAGTCGTTGCCGGGCACTTACTGCCAATCTTAGTCATTTATCAGTTTTTTCCACGCTCTCTGACGACCCAGACATACCAATGTCGTTTTACTATTGGCTCACAAGCCTTGTTAGAAGTGGGAATGGAATGTCGGACTTCTTCCACAGACATAAACAAAACATTCATTTTGGACCCGCCAAATTTTTTAAAATTATTTATTCACAATCATAATCATTTTTTTTCAGGAAGAGCCATACTTTTATTCGGCACCTTTCTAAAGGCTCTGTGGATGTACTATTTAAAAAATATATTTATCTACATAAAAATGTTATCAATAAAACCTTTAATGTCAATTTACAAATAGCGTGTTTTATTTCATAAACTGGTGCATTTACAAGATTTATAATGCAAACATGTAGACATTTGCAACACAGGGCCACATTTGCATGTATAAAAAATGCTCCCCATAAACGTGAATCCGGTTCAACTGAATGTATTGTAAAACTACAACTAGACAAATGATAAATGCCAAGTTTACATTAGGTATGCTGCTTTGCAGTGTAGCAGCATAATCAAGGAGGAAAGTGTGTATCGGACATATTATATTGGCATTTTATTAAATTTCTCAACAAAATGCTGTATGACAAAAGTAAAAACATACAACTCTAGATATTTACAAACAGTGCCAAATAACATAATACTCTTGCCATCGACGGTGGTACAGCTCCCATGCCTCCATTACATCACAAGTCATTGCCCAGCAGACATCTAATTTTCCCCCTGAGGTCCTCACTTTTAATATGTGTATTGACATGTATATTATAAATCTAGACACATGGTAAACTGATTTTTACAACAAAACAATGTTCATTTAACATTTTCAACATGGACCCCTCATCTCTAAATGCATTACTGATCAACCTGTCTGAATTTTACTCCATATTCGATTTATACAACAGAACTTAAGATATGGAGGTGCAGCCTGAGTCTTCTTTCTACTCTTCACAACTTTAAAAAACGGTTAAATTACATTCACATTATGCAATGTAAAACCATGTCTTTTCAGTGATAGCAAAAGTATATGGCCGTGATTTTTCAATTTTACATTAATTGTTCTTTTCATGTTTAAGTGACAATACACACAACGTGTTTTTCAAGCCTTGCACAAGGCCATTGGAGTGAGACTAAATCTAAAACCATCCTCTCTCAAAATATTGATAGGGCTACATATTGTCAGTGTTTTGATTGCTAATGACTTGTTCAAAAACTGTACTAAACCTACACATGGCATGTTCATTTTCTCCACCACAAATTACACCAGCAAAAAGTATAGGGGGAAAACAGCAACATTAAGTTCTGCATGTGTAACATGTTGGTGTAAAGATGAGACATGTCTCAGGACAGAATCAGAGCCCGGTTGGTAGCGTGGGACTTTAGTGAGCGAAGGTAGCGCCTTGCTTTCTCCGTCATTATGAGTTGGTCTTTAGTTTGTCCACAAACAACCGTCTCCCATTCTTTTGACATCTGAAGAGAGAGAAAAAAACATCACAGTAGGTCTAAGTAGAAAAGCTATGTTAAAATATTTCTCAATTGATGAGGATATCCATTCCTTTTAAGGTTAAAAGGCAGAACTTACCAGAACTGGGGGTACCGTGCTGGGAAATATGTCACTGTCACTGGGTCCCAAAAGGAAGCCCTGATCCAAAATATTTTCATGCTGCTTATTGCAAAATGATGAGGAGTGGATTGAAACTATCACCGGTTCTTCCTGTTGTCGAAAAAGGAGTACAAAAAGAATTAGGATGCGTCAAATCTACAGACAGGTTAATAACACATTTAGACATTTCTTACCTTGATGGTGTGTTTGATTTCAGTTTTCATGGATTTACGTTTGGATGTAGGCGTCACCTTGCAGTCCACGGCATCTAGGGCCAATGATTTCCGTACTTTCTTCATCGGAGGCCGATGCTGGGAATAAAAAAACACAGATCTGTGTAAATAGCTTCAGCAAGAAAGTCAATGATGAAGTACAATCTGTCTAAAATAAAATCAATAACACTTGGTCCAGGCAAAAATGGAAAGGAGACCAGCATTGAGCTGTTTATGAATGTACTGTTTCTACATGCCCCGTTTCCACCGCAGGAACTTCCCCCGAGAACTAAGAACCTTTTGAGGGACTCTTTCCGTTTCTACCACAGGGACCAGGGTCTAGATTAAGTTCTGGGGACCTTTTACCCCCCAAAAATGCCCCGATTGGGAGAGTAGTACTTTCTGAAAGTACCCCAAATTTTGGGTTCCATTTCTCTTTGTTTGATAGCACTAAAATTAAAGTTAGGCTCTGCTGCTGGCCTCTCGACTCATTAAAAAAAAAGACGGACAGAAAAAAAGAGAGAGATTGTGCAAGCGGTAGAAGAGAGAGAGAGAGACGTAGCGCGGCAGGACTGTGAATGGGAAAAGTTATTAGACTGCGGTGGAAACACAGACATCAGTGAACCTTTCATTTCCTTGAAAAGTAGTTCCATGGACTAAAGGTCCCAGACACTTTTGGTGGAAACCCGGCTATTGTTAGGGCTCCAGCGTGGAAGCTTAAACATATTAGTTCAAAGCATTCTTGAATGGCTGTGGCAGTAGAAGCCTAGAAGTATCTGGTTGAGGGAAGTGAATGAACAAGGGATTTCACACTCAGTCGCTGCTGTGCAGCAGTCTGCTGACCAACAGTGGAAGACTGTCAGTAGCCCCTTTCACACAGAGATTCCACCTCTTCTTCTACCTCTGATCCTAGCTCAGTTGCGGAACATTAAAACCCAGTTTTAAAACGAGAACGTATTAGTGTGGATGTTGCCCAAGATTCACCTTCTACAGACAATCTACAGTTATAGTTTAACAGACATACACTCGAGTTGCTACAGGTACTTGAGCATAAGCACAAACCATAATATAAACGCTTATCCCTTCTCTTCATTAACTTATACCCCTTTACCACAACAATTAGCGTGTATATGCTGCTTTTTAAAACACAAAAAATAGGAGATTGCCAGTAGATGAGTAGCATTTCTGTTTTTTTCCCTGTTGTGTCAGGTTCAATGTCAGAAAATGCGCTGGAAAACGGGGTTACTAAACAGTGAAAATGTTTTTTTTATATCTGTTACTTTTTCATTCTCTCTTTCAAACTCTCAAACCAGAGTTGGTGAGGACTAACAAAGACGGTTTTTATTAGTTTTGTTTTGTTTCTGTTAAGTTGAATGAAGTGTGTTTTACAACGATCAGCGAGGTAAAATAAATGTTTCTGTCAATGAAGTCTGGTAGCTTTGAGAAGCGCATATAACGGCTGTTTCTTTTCACATCTAACTCTGTGAATTACTGGATTATTTCGACCAAACCGGTGATTGTTGGATCAGTGGAAAGACCTACCAAGACGGCTTTCATTAGCTTTATTTTTTATAAAAGCCACCAAAAACAGATATATTAAATAAACAACTATATCACTTTTTTCTATTATAATTATTATTTAGCATCCTTACCTGGACATACAGAGTGAAATACATGCCGTACTGTTGGGCAAGGTTGTGGTGATTTTACTAACTGGCATTATTACAAATGTTTCTAATTTCTTATATCATGTTGGCTCTATATGATCTGTACTAATATGTATAAATGTTACGGTATACCTTTAACAGGGGTTAATGGATTAAAATAGGTGTTAAGTATTAAATTTGCCTCAGTTACCATCGTTTTGCGTCTTTGCTCAGGCGGTGTTGAACGTACAACAAGCAAGTCAATCCCAGCGTCTCTTAGGATGACCTCGTTTATGTCGTCTTCAAGGTTGGGAGTCTGAGGCTAAGATCACACAGCAGAAAAATAGTGTTAAAACAGTGTTGATAAAACCACAAGGTGAACTCATTGCTTTTCACTGACAATCACAGACACTCACCAGAGGCTGCAGAGGTCCGTACTTCTCCATGGCATTTTTGAACGGCGTCGGAGTTCGTGGGGTCGTACAGAACTCGGACTTGTGGTTGGGTGTAACAAATCTACATGAAAACAAAATGTGAACAAATCAAATTTGAATCCAGTATCGAATCCAAATCCTTTTGAATCCCTCATCGAATCTCATTAGGCTTAGGCTAAGATGACTACAACTCAAAGATGTCTATCACCTTTTGTTGGCTGAGAAAGCAGAAACAGATTTAGTGGCAGCCTAATTCATGTTCACAACCTGTACCTACAACCTCAAAATGAGATGAGCAACTTAATTTACATACAATTTCATACATCAAATACTGAAGGTATTGAAGTCCTACGCCAATATTCACTCACATGCACTTAGGCCCACAGTATTCATCATGTATGTGTAAAATATCATAAATGAAAGCGAAAATAATCAGACTTTTTGTCTAGCTATAAAAGTTGTGTCTTGTGTGAGCGCTATACGCATATATAATTAGGGTTGTACTGAATAGTTCGAAGCTTCATTCATAATGTTGACATTCAAATTATTATTATTATTATTAAAGGAACAATATGTAGTACTGACAGCTAGCGTTTAAAATGGGTAAAGGTAGTCAAATCCAAAAATTGGAGCCGTGGCCTGTCTGCTCTTCCGGTGTGAGCTAGCTGACATTACAGCTCAGCCGAGGAGGACGCTATTCACGTTTACATCTCACGATGTCACAAGCACGAGCCTCTCGTCCACGAGTTGGTGCACTCTTCCTTCTGCGCGGTGATACGGTTGGCGGGTGTATTACGATAGAAATAAAATATTTACCAAGTAAGCTGGTCACGATTCTGGAAAGAAACATCGCTGTTGAGTTTAAATAGCACTACTGGTAAGAGGAAAAATATGTATGTTTGATTTTGGGGTGAACTGTCCCTTTAAAGAATCCAGGTATTTTGTCAACCTGAAATCCAAAATGGAACCAGCTATTGGAACCCATCACTAGTTAGAGAACACTCACGCTGAGTTTTCCTTCTGGGTGAGGGGGGTCTTTTCACGCTGTAGCGGTGTAGTAACAATGGCTTTCTGGCTGCACACTGGCGTGGATGTGAGGGACGGGTTCTCCAGGTCATGAGTGTCCTGCTTGGTCCACATGTTGAGGAACTGGAACAACACGTGTTAGTCAATGGACCATCTCATACGACATTGTGAGCGGCGCCAAAAGTCAGTGGTGCATGATTTAATAACTTACTTGAGATGGGGAAAAGGGCAAGATTTTGACAGGAGTGCTCTTGGGAGTCATGGAGCTATTGGCATCAGGAGACAAGGCGATGCGTCTCCGGCTTCGGTGGTTCAGTATGGAGGGCGGCGTGATCCCTCCAGGAGAGATGGGGATGAGCTCCCCCTTGCTGCCTTTGCTTAACTCCTGCAAGGCACTGCCCTCCAGACGAAACTGGTGGCGCTCTGGGCTCGGACTGTCCTCAGGCAGGTCAAAGGCTGCTAGGTTGCACCAGCCATCGAGGTCCTGATAGCAGAAGAGACATGTAACTTGTTAGTTGGACATATAGTCACGACTCTAAAATATTTAAATCAGCTACGCTTCTAAAAGCTTTTTCTGCGTTTGGTTAACTATGGAGGTGTCAAACGGTAAAAGGTCACAAAAATTAAAAATAAAATAATTCAAGTTAACTAATCAAAAGAAGCATATATTTTATAGAAGTACAACAACAATATACATATTTAAACAGCACAAATGATCCAGTAATCTTTTTTTAGGGCTGTCAATCGATTAAAATATGTAATCGCGATTAATCGCGTGATTGTCCATAGTCAATCTATGAATTAACAACACAAAACAATGACAAATATTGTCCAGAAACCCTCACAGGTACTACATTTAGCATAAAAATATGCTCAAATCATAACATGGCAAACTCAAGCTTAACAGGCAACAACAGCTGTCAGTGTGTCAGTGTGCTGACTTGACTATGACTTGCCCCAAACTACATGTGATTATCATAAAGTGGGCATGTCTGTAAAGGGGAGACTCGTGGGTACCCATAGAACCCATTTTCATTCACGTATCTTGAGGTCAGAGGTCAAGGGACCCCTTTGAAAATGGCCCTGCCATTTTTTCTTAGCCAAAATTTAGCGTATGATGACAGTATCTTCGCTCTACCTTTAAAACTGAGCCGACTACCACCTAAAAATCGCAAGTTGTGTTAATGCGTTAAAATTACTTTACGCTAACACGTTATTATCGTGTTAACTTTGACAGCCTACTTTTTTTTAATCTGCATATAACTGAACTTTATATTCAACATCATTATTTGTCATTGGTAGAAGAAAAAAGGTTGCCAAGCAGCAGCCAAGATGGGAGTATCATCTGTTGGATACATGTTTAAATTATATGCTATGCAATGTGTCTATTTGTTGGTTATTGGGGATACTTACCCCATCCACCATGTCCAGCACTTCCTTCAGTGCTGGGCCAGTAGGGGAGAGAAAGCCAGAGCTGTCCACCACCCAGCTGGTAGCGTTCATCTCTCCTGTGGTGTCTGCTTCACTCTTGGGGCTTAAACTGTCCTTTGGAGAGGACGCAGCCTTTGATGGCCCTTCTTCGCTGGGACCGGCTTTATCCGAGGTTGAGACAGGCGTTTCCTGCATCTGGTGGAAAATGTAGAAAATTAGAAACACAATCGCTTTTGTGTAATACAGATATTATTTCAATCTACTGACAGAGCTTAAATTACTCAAAGCCAAACTGTATTTAAATTCTGATTTTCAAATCGATGTGACTGGTTGCTTACTGGAGGATGCGTTTTCTGGTCTGGATCGTTTTCTGCGCCATCTTGAGAGCAACTTTGCATCTGTATAATAAAAAAACTGTCAATACTGTCCGCACAGTTCAATACTACATCCATCTTAGAGGAAAGGATGGAGAGATAGCCCACCTGCACATCTTTATTAACACGGGCCAACAGCTCTTCAAGTTCATTTGGCCTAAAGACCTCCCCAGCATAGAAACCCATCTCTAATTTGCGTTTGATGGTTGAATTCCAGTGATTCTTGACCGCATTATCCGTTCTGTGAATAAATATTATAACATGAGTCCTTTGAAGTGGCTTTATTTCCACACACCATACCTTGTCAACAATCAAAACTCATCCTCTGAGCTGACGAAGAGTATTTACCTTCCAGGGAGCAGCTTGGCAATCTCAGCCCAGCGGTTTCCGAGCAGGCAGTGAGCCTTGTAGATGATGAGGTCCTCCTCTGCGGTCCATGATGACTTCTTCACGTTGGGATTGAGGTGGTTGTGCCAACGCTCTCTGCACTGCTTCCCCAGTCTTCCCTTCAGATGCTTGGCCACCACTGCCCACTGTTTGTTGCCGTGGAGATTTACAAGCTCTATAACCTGAGGAATGAGGGGTATGCAATTACTCATCATACTGGACATAGTTGTGTAGGGAGTCAAATTGTAAACCTCTGCACTGCTACCTAACGAGTCACTTACCTTCTCATCCTCCTCTTTAGTCCAAGGGCCTTTAACCAATTCTGGATCCAACACCTTAAGCCAACGATGCTGACACTGGTGTTCAGTGTGATTCTACGCAAAACAAAACAAGAGGAAGAAGCTTCAAAACACTGAATGATATGAGATCAGCCAAGGAGGCCCTAAAGCTTACTATTAACCCTCTGAGACCCACAGGATTGTGGGCGATTCCAACCAACTTTACTGTCTTTCAGAGGCTGTAGCATGTAGTATAAATGTGTTATTTTTGCCTATTCTAAAATGATATGTTTGAATATTTCTGCATACTGGGGTCCCTAAACAGTCTTGGAATTACATAAATTGGGGATCACTGTAAAGCTGAGACTCTTGTGGATCCAGTGAGCTCAGTTGTATTCATGTGTGATGATGTTAGTTCCCATAGTAGCCATTTCATTGTATTGAGACCATTTTTTATAAATTTGACCTCATTGTATAAAATGACCTATGGTGACCTCTAGGATAATCACAGCCTCATGGAACTTTACAGCCACAAACTAGAGACCGAGAGCATTCAGAGGATGGATGGCTTTCTTAGCTAGATTGACAATATGGGGGTTTCTGAGCAGTTTACACAACAGAAGTGCTCGCCATCCAATCGCCGAAAAATGCAATTCTTGCAGCAATCTCCAAATGTCAAACGTTTTTGAAACCAAATCACCATAGGGCTTTTTCTATGGTGTTCCTCAAGGTCTTGGTGTCTTAATGTGGTATTTTGGTTGGTAAAAAAAAAAAGGTTAACTTTAGCACCAAATCTGTGTAACAAATGGTATCAACCCAAAAATTGCTGCAACAATTTATGAGACACAAGCGAGCATGGGAATGGCCATCACATACTCCGATCATAATTTATTTTAATTAATTCATTAAATCATGTTTATTTCTGATTTATGACTAGAAAAACTTGACACAATGCTGAGCTGCATCTCAAATTAATCTTCAGGTTCCCGGCTTTCAGATGATGTACACCACTTCTATGTGATATCTACTGTTGACCTGCTATCTCCCCCCTAAAAAAAAGACAAAAACGAGTCTATTGTGGGTCTCAGAGGGTTAATAACAAAAAGGATAATCAAACTCACTGGTATGTAGTTGGCAATATTTTTCCAATCATTTGGTCCCAGCTTTTGAACCAGCGCCTTCAGCTTGTCATCCTGTTAACATAAACAAATAAGCATGTTTATGTTCCCTAGTCCTACAGAGCACTTTATTTACTTTGACAGGGTCAGAAGTCATTGAGACAACATGCAAATTGCTGGGACATGTCATGACAATCACCTCCTCTTGTGTCCATTTCACCTTCACTTTCCCACCGTCTCTCTGCTCTGCCACATCAGAATCAGTGTCTTGATGCATGACCTCCTCTCCATCCTCACTGAGAAACAAAACAAAAGCTGTGATGTGCAACGATAAAGCTGACAGTGAGAGTAAGAAACGAGCCACTGACCCGCCAAGTACGACTTGATTATCAGGTTTGTTTCTGCATGGAACTGGACTCCCTGGTGTCAGTGGCGGAGAGGAGGACCCTGAACAGACTGATATCCATCATGGACAACACCCACCACCCCCTTCACAACACACTCACTCAGCAGAGGAGCACCTTCAGTGGCAGGCTGCTGTCTCAGTCCTGCTCTACGGACAGACTGAGGAACTCCTTTGTCCCCCGAGCCATACGGCTGTTTAACTCCTCACAGCGAAGGAGGGTTTAACTAACTATAAGACAGACACACTGCATTATACTATTACATTGCACTACTATATCATGCATTATAATATACTCTGCTATATATTAATATACTCTTCTATATTTGCACTACTACTATTCGCACTATTTGCACCATTGGCACACTGTCACTTCACTGCTGTACTTATGTTATCTTATTTTTTATTTTATTTCACTTTATTCTATTTGATTGTATTTTTTTTAAGGTGTACTGGTGTTTGGACTTGTTGTCTAAGCTACTGGATGCCTAAATTTCCTTTGGGATCAATAAATTAAATTATCTATCTATCTATCTATCTATCTATCTATGGCTAACTGGGACATGGCGGCGATCTCCTGAGCAGAAACTACTGTTTGTAAGTATAAAGTCAGAACAGCATTAGATTAATATTTGATTGCTATGATAGATAACAGAGTGGCTGATTCTCCGAAAAACGGCGGCACAGACGAGTCCCTGAAGTACTCACAAGCAAAAGGTCAAAAAGCAAACATTTACCATAGTCAATAATGAATGCCATTAATACTGTATGATTAAATGATAACGTTAAATCCGTCTGTGATAAAATAAGTACTGCTAATGCTATTCAGAAAACATAGATCAGCATCTTACCCGCGCGGCAACCAGGACATTTCCCTCCCTGTTTCTGTTGTTTACGGTCCTGCTGTCTCTGCACGTCATGTGCGTGTATATCTGCTATTATATCGTTGTATTCCCGCGTGTTTTTTGTGTCTTTAAGAGGCAGCCAGCAGTGGTGATGATGATGGAGGCTCGGTGCTGTTGTGTTGAATGGTAAAGGTTGCAGGCAGCTTGTAGCCAGCTGGAGGAGGGGAGCGCCCGGTGAAGGTTGTCCGCGCTCCTGGATTTCTATCTCGCGCTCTTCTCTGTCGTAGAAACCGGATGGTGACGTAGATGAGCAGTAGATGTGCGCATAGGGTCGAGCAGTCAGATCGAAAATTTTCCAGTGGGAGTTTCAAAATAAAATCTTGAATACAGTGGCTCTCCCAATCAAACAAACAAAAAAAAAAAAAAAATACCAAGCTTAGACTTATCAGACGGGGTTGTTATCATATTAC
The DNA here is from genome assembly GCA_916701645.2 of Sebastolobus alascanus. Taxonomy (NCBI): domain Eukaryota; kingdom Metazoa; phylum Chordata; class Actinopteri; order Perciformes; family Sebastidae; genus Sebastolobus; species Sebastolobus alascanus. The sequence goes on from CAKAOJ020000507.1 coordinate 197,568, forward strand.
CTCCACATTTTTTTTAAGCTACTACTAAAAACTCATCTTTACAGGCAAGCCTTTTTATAGGCCTTATTCACATGTGTGTTTGCCTGTTTTTGGTTTGAACTGTTTCTCATTGTTTCTATGTTTAATATTGTATTGGCTCTTTGTTTTTGTTTTTTATCATTGTTTGATGTTTTATTTGTGTGTGAAGCACTTTGTAACGGTGTGTCTTAAAAGGTGCTATATAAATAAAGCTTTACTTACTTACTTACTTACATATTTTATTTACAATATAGTGACAAGCAAAATCCTGTACATTGTTATAAATTATTAAATAATTTATAATAAAAATATAAAAAATATTAAGCGACAAACAAAAAACAGATCATTGTAATATGTATTATAATTATTTAGAAAAATAATCTCAGTATTCAATATTTTGAGCTGATTGTTAATCATCAGTCAATTAATCAAATGACAAAAAAAAGAATTGGTAATCACTTAAGTCAATTATCAATCAAAAATACTAAATATTCTCTGATTCCAACTTCTCAAATGTGAAAATTTGCTTCTCTCTTTGTTGATTCGTTATTGTTTTTTTTGGACCTTTGGTCGTTCAAATAAGCAATTTTGAAAGTGTCCATTTTTGACTATTTTCTATAGACAAATTAAACAATTAATTGGCGAAAATAATCGATACATGTATTGATAAGGTAAATTATTCTTATTTTGGAGCTATTTTATATATTTGTCCACAAGGAAGTGCTCAGGAAATAAATTTAAAAAAAAACTTTTTCTAAACCTTTTTCTTCTTTAGAACAAAAACGATTTAACGCACAAAATTTACATAATTAAAATAACATTTTATTTACATATATATAAAAACATGTATGCTCCCCCACCTCCTCTAGACTGATGACCTGCAATGCCTCCAGCTGGGTCAATTAACAAGCAGCTTCAACAGTTTAAAACCCACCTGGTGCTCAGTTGACACTCACTGGCCCCAGGAAACAATGGAGAAAGCTTTTGTCATTAAAGGTAAGACAACTGGTTTTATTCACAAGATAGATATATTCATATATGTCTGATTAGATGATGTGATTCTAAGTGGGATTTAATGTTTTACCTCCTAGATATGAAAAGCTTTGAGTGTTCATCTCCATCGGAGCTTGACAGGAAGTTTTTGGGGGAACAGAGTTTGCCGTCTGCTCTGTTGCTGGAACAACTGTCCACATCAAGAGCATCAAATGACACAATGGCTGATGGATCTGACACCAGGCCGTCCATCCTGGCTTCTCTCTGCCTGTCATCGGACCCCATTTCTCCCTCTCTGGCATTTTCAGTGAACAGCTTAAACGCTCAAGAGACTGGCAATTGTCTCCTGGCTGTGCCTTTGCAGGGAAAGTCCTCCACTCCCTACATGTTACTTAATAAGCAAAAAAAGGCTGCTTGTGTTGACCAGTCGTACAGTGATCTCACTCTCTCTCAAATGTCATGGGATGTGTCGTTGATAAAATCAGAAAACAACAGCCCCAAACCCTGCATGGAGTCTAGTGCTCTGGATGCAACATGGAGTCCAAAACCCCAGTCTGCACAACATTCACAAGCTGAAGTTTCTCCCTGAGGTGGCCTCGAATGTTCCTCTAATCACACACTTAGCATGGAGAATTTTAGAGATTTGGATGTTAGAGTTTTCAGCTGTACATGATTGTGTCTGCCTCTGCATCCACAAAGCATCAAGGATGAATCAAAATGGATTTAAAAAAATGTGAAGGTAAGATGCTTGGTTTAGTTAATCATTTTTAATATTTGACTCTGGCAAAAATCTGAAATTCTAACTCTTGGTTTTGTTTTTACAGGATCCATGTGTGAGGATTCATGCAGAGAGCTCCGTATGCCTTTTTTAAAAACAATGTTTTTAAAGATTTAAATAAAAGTATGACTTTATTTGCTCAAGTGCATTGTACATTTTTTTCCAAAATGAAATACAATAGAAAGGTATAAAGAAATATTTTTTATTTACAGTTTCTAAAACACAGCTTTACCTCCTCCTTTACTAAAGAATATACTCCATCTGCTTGGTCACATTACAGTGTGTTGAAAAGGCAGCTGAAAATCTTTAACATGTTTCTTGAATCCAATCACAACAGCGCGAATGGTGCCTCTGTGTCGGTCTCGTGCTCCTGCAGGGAAATTAATTTTTAGACCAGGTCATCAATGCATAATCTTTCTTGTAAAGAGTTTTTTTTTTAAGGTTCTCACCTGATTCAGTTTCTTGAACTCTACAACCTGGAAGAAAATGTGTTCCAAGATGTGCTTGGCATCCCTCTGATCTTTATCCAACTTTGGAGTCACCCCAAGGATTTCACCACATTTCCGCACGTAGAATTCAAGATCATCGTCTGTACCTGTTCATTTTTAAGAACAGAACTGGTTAAAATTAAATAAATAATGATCACATATAGTAGTGCCTAAAGGGATAGTTGAGATTTGAAGTGGGGTTGTATGAGGTACTTATCCAGTCAGTGTATTACCTACAGTAGATGATTGTCAGCATGCCCCCAGTTTGGAGAAACAGACAGGAGTACAGGAGCACAATAATGTGCTGCTGTGGACGGGGGCAGCAGCAAAACATTTTTGGCTGGTACACCTGCCTGCTTTTCCAAACTGGGGGCGTGCTGGCCATCATCTACTGTAGGTAATACACTGACTATGGATAAGTACCTCATACAACCCCACTTCAAAACCTCTGAACTATCCCTAACAGTCGTAAACCTTACCAGTTAATCATTTTGGTTTAGAAAAGTATTGAACTTACATTTATTGGTGAGCTGTGCTAGGCGCACTTTCTCTGAAGAGAATGTTTCATCTAGATCGAACAGGTCCAGCATGGGAGGAGGCAGATCGCTTAAGGCGGGTGGAAAGACCTAAAAGACAAGACAACACCCACTTCTGGGTTTAAACTTTTTTTAAATTACAGTAAATTAATTGTATGTATGGAAAAACATTATCTGGAACAGGAATGCAGGACGGACACTTACAGCAGGTTGGAGCTGAGGCAGAGGCGTCTCAAACTGTGGTGTGATCAGCTGAAGCGGCTCGTCCTTGACATTAAGCTGCTTGTAAGCACTGCAGAAAACATTTAACATTTTTTAGCTATAAAGAAGATTCAAGATTCCTTTATTGTTCTATCTCAATATACAGGTATAAGAGAGTAAAATTCTTTTGTTTTGGCTCCTTGACCTAGCAGCATAACACAATTAACAGGAAGAGACATTAAAAGGTAACAATACAGTAAAATACAATATAACACAATAATATAAATAATGTGTATATAGAGTGCAAATAAATGTGGAAGGTGCTGTGTGTGTGTGTAAGTGTGCAAATGTGTATGCCACATATTTACATGTTGTGTGTTTGCACAGTTACATCTCTGTGTGTGTGAGTGTCAGACAGACAAAAGTTTTAGTGTCCTTTGTTTATGAGCCTGGTTGCCTGATAGAAGAAGCTTCTCCGGGCCTTAAGGATGCGGTACCGTTTGCCAGACGGCAGCAGCCGAAACAATCCGTGGTTGGAGTGGCTGATGATCCTACAGACCTTACTGACACACCGATCGTTGTAAATGTGCTGGACGGAGGGAAGCTCACATCCGCTAATGCAGTGGGCTGAAAAAACAGCAGTGATGAAAGGATAGCCTTATCGGGCGTATTTTGAATTCTCACCTGATGACTTGGGGTAAAGTGTCCATTGACAAATTGATCAAAGACATATCAAAGAGCGAGGTGAAGTCCCTGGGGTTTTCATCACCCTCTTGTAAGCACACTCTGAGATGTTCTGACAGGCACCCTGTGTCCGGCAACATGGTGTAATCTGTGATCTAGGGGACAAATGGACAAGATGGGATCTTTGGCTAATTTAGAAGACAATATGAGTGACGCCATTCTCCTGTCAAGTATACCTCCTCACCTCTGGGTCTTCTGCATCAATCTGATTCAGCTGAATATTATCAGCCATGAGCCACTGGAGCACAACATCCTGCAAGAAAAAAGCACGACAGGCTGTTGTGCACATACATTGACGCTTAACAAATTCCACAAGAGAGCAGAATACTCTTCTACCCTTCTGATGTGTTAGTTGATAAAAAAACAAATCTTTAAATGTCAACTGGACTCACCATGATTTTACTGTTCTCCTCTTTGTCTATGTACTGGTCACTGAACATGTGGCAGGAACCCAACACTGCCAGTTTGCCAGCCTCCTTCATGAGACATAGAACATATTTCAACATCATCTCAAGTATACACAAGTGTCATATGGTCTGGGAATGAGTGTGAAAACTACATTGTGCTTCTGACCTTTCCTTGATGAAAGCCCAGGACCGGCCTGTTGAGGGGGAAGCAGACGGAGCCAGTAGAAAGAACAGCCACAGCAGGCTTCATCACACTCAGTGTGGCACCATATGGGTACACAAATGTCAGAGCCCTACACAAATAAAGACAGAAGAGCTTTGCGTTAAATAACCCACCAAAACACTAAATGCAGTACTTAATGAAGAAGATAGGAGTATAAAAGGAAACAACTTACTGTGCATTGTTTCCAACATTTTCATCTTCGATGACGCCTGTGACCACTTTGCCAGCAGCCCGACTAATCTCTCTAAACAAGAAAAAGACTTAGAATTAGATAACTAACTGATCTGTTTAAGAGTAGTACATTTATTACAACTAAATGTGATTACATATGTACAGGCTATTAACAGTTTGGGAGTTACTGAGTGCTACAGGAATGAGTCCCAAAACCTGGAAGTGAGTTATTATTTTAGCACTTCTGGTTCCCTATGCCTGAAATAAGATCTGTGGTTAACACAAGCTGAAGAGATTTTAATGTTTAAACATAAAATACATCAATAAATATCAACTCGTGAATTTTGAAGCCTTTATATGTCTTAAAAAGGCGGTTGCTAACAAGCGTGGTGACGTGAAATCATGCGACGTGGTGTAGTTCGTTTACAGCCTGACGTTAGTTTTTTACTTCTGGCGGTTGCATTTACACTTTAAAAATCATAAAAGAGGTGTTCATTTGTGAAGATTATCTTGCTGAACAAAACGTATAAATATCATAAACGTTTGTTTGTCGCACAGCTTATTTTCTGCAATAATCAAAAAGCCAATGGAAAAATCCCACTGGCATTTTGTCGAGGCGATTTTAACTTCCAGGTTGGCCTACAAAAATACGTCATCCCTGGAGCACTCTATTGGAATATACAGTATAAAATGGGTGTGTTTTCGTGAGAAAAATATATGCTTGACCGCAACGACAAACCTGTTCAATACACCATTGGACACAAGCGCCTCCTTAGGATGGAAGTATTTGTAATACACATTCCTCACAACAGCATCTGCAGCAGTGATGCAGAGAAAGAAAACAAGAAACCACAGAATTCAATACCATTGTCACAAAAATACCTATAACTACATAGATGATGTCAACTGTCATTTCAACAAATTTAAATATGCACCATTGTTGACCATTATTCCAAACTCCTCCAGGAGAAAGTTGATATTGGTGTCATATTTCATTTCTCCTCCTTCGCCGAGCATGACCAGGACATTTCCTCCTCCGTCCAGGTAGTGCTTCAGTACCTCCAGCTGAAAGGCAAAGAGACGACACTGTGAAAACATGCGTGTGTGTGTGCAGAATTTAAAAGTAGCACAGGATGAATCCAAGTTTCACAGAAACATGCTCAAATTGTCAAGTGGAGGTGGGAAGTTATAGGCACTGTATGTGGGCATGTATCCTTATTGAGGAGTAATGGGGTAAAATTGTTGGTAAACTTAACTTGGTGTAGGAGCTATTTATTTGTTGTTTTTTTAATAATAAGTAGTATTGTTTGATTCATTATTCTAGATGTTTACTTTATTTAGACTTGATTTTTGATAGTGTTTTATTTTCCTAGTTATTTGTTTAGTTTAACTATCTTCTTGTTAAGTATATTTAGTTTTTTGCGTAATTAGTATTTTGTTTTCTGATTTTTCTTAAAATGCTTTGTTGTTGCATCACTGTCGATTGTTATCAACTGTAATGCAGTGATTCTCAAAATGGGGTCCAGGGACCCCCTGGGGTCTGTAGCACTCTGTCAGGGGGTTCACAAAATAATTTGCTATTAATTATAAAATTGTGTTATATCATTAAAAAGTGCAAATCTACAGATGGGGACCATTTGCACAAATAAAACATGCATATTGTGCCCACTACTCCCACCCATGTTAGCTTTGGGCCAATAGAAACTCTGATATGATTGTGACACACAATGAGTTCATTATTTTTAAGTTGAAGCTCTTACTGGAAGTCAGCTTTAGATTTGTAATTATAAATATCTGAATTTATTAGGATTATGCCAGTCTTGCTACTGTTCATTTTCTGAAAGTTTTAAGATCAATAACTTGAAATGAAGGCGATAAATGCTGTCATGTTGAGTCCAAATGCAATTTGAATAAAATCACCTTTTGTTTAAAGGTATATAAATGGTGATAAATGTTTAACATTCTATAACATTGCTAATTTATATATCATGTGTCAGGGATCTAAGTCTGTTTAGTTCTTGTGGCCACTGTGTGTTGGTGTATTTTGTCTGTGTTTGTGTTGAAAAGCATAATAAATATATTGTTTAAAAAACAAAAAAGTAGCAGAGTTAAAGTTAATTTTGATGTGGCTGGTAAGCTTCTCATTTCTACCATCTCACACGCCAAGAGCTGTTGTATGGAAAATAACACAACATGCTATTTTTCACTTGTAAAACCCATAGCTTTATTCCTCTTTTCATACATCACCTCTGAAGCTGTGAACTTCTCTCTTGGGCCTGCAGTTATCCACAGCTTGACGCCCTTCAGCTTCTCCAAAGACAGCTCTTCCTTCATACTAGGGGAGACAGCATTTATTATGAGGGTTTTCTCAAGATTACTGCAATTCTTTAATAGACTGAGCCAGGAGCCACTTTAATTCCGCACACTACAAAAAACTTCTCTACCTCAGTTCTTATCCTGCATTATATTCCATATCTGACATTTCTTAATATCTATATCTCCTATACTTAATCACCCAGCACTATATCACTTTCTGCACTACATTCACTTTTTCTTTAAATAGTCCTGTATCTCAGTTGTTTACCCTGCACTATATTCATCTTTAACAGTTCTTATGCACATTGCATATTTTGTTTTATACTCTGTATTACTTACATGTGTCTTGTTACTACTTGTGTCGTTTTACTAACATGTGTACTACTCACCTGTGACGTTTTTACTAACATGTGTACTACTTACCTGTGACGTTTTTTACTAATATGTTTGCACTATGGAACTGTGATGCTGGAAACTTGAATTTCCCTCGGGATCAATAAAGTTACTATCTATCTATCTATCTATCTATCTATCTATACTGTGGAACATTTAGTCGCTTAAATGAAGTAACCCTAGACAGCAGAGATGGTTCGTGTTACACTACAAGCACCTTACCTTTGGATTTTCCATTGAGCTCTTAGTCTTTTCTGCATGGACTTGTAGCCATTATTGGTAGTAAACAGCTCTCTTTTCGAGATATTGAAGACGACAATGTTGTGCTGCTCCTTCTCCATTCTTCATTAGATTCACTCACAGAAGTTATCTGCATCCATTCAACTAGAAACAGATAATTAACTATGAACTGCGCTATTACTATCTTAGCTAACTATGAATTGAGATAGTAACATTATTCACCGGCTATTGGTGACATTCACGTGAATACTTGGCTAATATTAACTTGCAGAAATTGTAGTAGTCGGTCTCTGAAGTAACGTTAACTACTGTAGCAGGCTAGCATACTGTTAGCATCCTGTTAGCAAACAGAGCTAACACAGCTAGCTAGTATTAAGTCACGTAAGCCACGCAGGCGTCGTTACGTCACGTTAGCGTTTTACTGTTTGCTACTTTGTTTCTTTTCTATCCGTTTGATGTCCACCGAACGATATAACATTAATTTCCACCCTTGTGACGCAATGCAATCTTATATTAACGGGTTGCCGTTGCCCCAAGTTACCTCATAAAACTCTCCTGGCCGTGATGCATGATGGGAGGAAAGTGGTAACCAAGGGCGCTAACCGGCTAACCCACATAGCAACCAATTATTGGGGTGGTGAGAAAAAAATCAATTCATATGGAGGGACATTAAAACTCGCGATTTTAACTAAACAGGTCAAGTTAGCGTTAAACCATTTATATTTATTAGTTGTTTAACCTGAGTAATATATTTTAAGCATTAGTAGTTCCCGATAAAATGAGACATAAATTGGTATTTCAGTTTAAATTTGCTTCTTTATTTATTTATTGTTGTAATAATCCCCTTATTTATTATTATTATTATTATTCATTTTTAAATTTAGTTTTTTATTTGCATATATTTATTTATTTATTTATTTATGTATTCATTCATTCAGTCATTCATTCTTGCACTTATTTTTTTTATAAAAATAAGTGCAAAAATATATTAACAAATAAAAAATCCATAAATACATTTAAAAAGATAATTAATCAATAAAATAAATACATAAATAAATAAATAAATACAATGGAAAATTAAACAGAAGAGTAAATAAATAAGGAAATTAACACAAAGATAAATAAATAAATAAATAAATAAAGAAGCAAATTAAAACAGAAATATCAATGTATGTCACATTTGATCAATTACTTAATTAATGGCTACATTTATTTCTAATATTAGCTTTGCTACATATAATGACAGAGTTATTTATTTATCGAGTCATTTATTTATTCATTCATTAATCGTGAGCCTACCTCTATGTTGATGCTAGGAGATGTTGATCTGTGTATTTAAAATCACGTGTTTGCTGCCCTCTAGTGGTGACAGCAGGGAACTGCTAAATTAGTCAAAGTAGCGTCAATGCAGACGCTATAGCATACTCACACTTCCGGTCCATCATTTCAAAATAAAACATTCAACGTACACAGAGTTGCTCGTGGTCACCGCGGGAGGGCAGTGTATAGTCATGGCAATGATGTAGTATGGCAAGGATGGATTGATAACTAACTAACTAACTAACTAACTAACTAACTAACTAACTATCTAACTAACTAACTAACTAACTAACTAACTAACTAAATAAATAAATAAATAACATGTATTTCCAATATTAGTTTTGCTACATTTAATGACATATTTATTTATTTATTTTTATTCATTTATTCATTAATCCTGAGTCTCCCTCTATGTTGATGCTAGAAGATGTTGGTCTGTGTATTTAAAATCACGAGTGTTTGCTGCCCTCTAGTGGTGACAGCAAGGAACTGCTAATTAGTCAAAGTAGCGTCAATGCCGACGTTCTAGTATTCTCATGCTTCCGGTACAGCATTTCAAAATAAAATATTAACATACACAGAAGTGTAGTTGTTTGTGGTCACCGCGGGAGGGCAGTGTATAGTCATGGCAATGATTGTCCATAAACAATAATAACACGATAAATACACGATATTTACTGTAACTATTTAATGTTATTCAGAGTATTTTTAGGGATTATTTTGAACACATAAAGGAAAACAAGCACAACATCCAAATAGTGTTTTCCTTTGTATGTTACAACATTTTAACATACTTCTGGGAAATATACAGCTTCTTAGCACATTACACGAAGCAGGGCTTTATATTATTTGTAACAAAGTGTTCATTATAAATACAGATACTATTATGAACATATAAATGTCTTATTGATACCTCTAAAGAATATAATCTGTATTGATAACTGTATTATTCCTACTAAAGTCTGCAAAGTATGGGACAAAATATAAAATGAATAAAAAAAATGACTCAATAAATAAATAAATATGTCATTAAATTTAACAAAAAATAATATTAAAAATAAATGTAGCCATTAATTAATTGATAAAATGTGACATAAATTGATATTTCTGTTTAAATTTGCTTCTTTATTTATTTATTTTGTATTAATTCCTATATTTATTATTATTATCATTTTTTAAATTTAGTTATTTATTTGCATTTATTTATTCATTCATTCATTCTTGCACTTATTTTTTATATTTATTTTTAAATGTATGCTTTTATTTATGTATTTATACATTTATTGACAGTCCCCTTATTTGCATAATGAGGTAGAAATATATAAAGAAATTAATAAAAAAAATGTATTAAGAAAAGAATACAGAAATAACTAAGTTTGGTAAAATAAATAAGGGGTGAATTGCAAAAGGAAAATCATGTATAAATAATTGCATACGTGCATTTAAAAATAAATATCAAATAAAAATAAGTGCAAAAAGAAATTAATAAAAAGAAATAAATGCAACAATTAATAAATACATTAAAAATAATAATATAAATAATTGTATAAATAAATAAAAGGGAAAATTATATAGAAGAGTAAACAAATAGCGGAATCAATAAAAAGATAAATAAATAAAGAAGCAAATTAAAACAGAAATATCAATTTATGTCACATTTGATCAATTAATTAATGAATACATTTATTTCTAATATTATTTTTGCTGTATTTAATGACATAGTTATTTATTTATTCATTTATTCATTCATTAATCCTGAGTCTCCCTCTATGTTGATGCCAGGAGATGTTGGTCTGTGTATTTAAAATCTCGAGTGTTTGCTGCCCTCTAGTGGTGACAGCAGGGAACTGCTAAATTAGTCAAGGTAGCGTCAATGTAGACGTTCTAGTATACTCATGCTTCCGGTACAGCATTTCAAAATAAAATATTAATGTACACAGAAGTGTAGTTGTTTCTGGTCACCGCGGGAGGGCAGTGTATAGTCATGGCAATGATTGTCCATAAACAATAATAACATGATAAATACTTGATATTTACTGTAACTATTTAATGTTATACAGAGTATTTTTAGGGATTATTTTGAACACATAAAGGAAATGAAGCACAACATCCAAATAGTGTTTTCCTTTGTATGTTACAACATTGTAACATACTTCTGGGAAATATACAGTTTCTTAGCACATTACATGAAGCAGGGCTTTATATTGTTTATAACAAAGTGTTCATTATAAATACAGATACTATTATGAATATATAAATGTCTTATTGATACCTCTAAAGAATATAATCTGTATTGATAACTGTATTATTCCTACTAAAGACTGCAAAGTATGGGCCAAAAAAATAAATAAATAAAAAAAATGACTCATTAAATAAATAAATATGTCATTAAATTTAACAAAAAATAATATTAAAAATAAATGTAGCCATTAATTAATTGAAAAAATGTGACATAAATTGATATTTCTGTTAAAATTTGCTTCTTTATTTATTTATCTTGTATTAATCCCCTTATTCATTATTATTATTATTATTATTATTTAATAATTTTAAAATGTAGTTATTTATTTGCATTTATTTATTTATTCATTCATTCATTCTTGCACTTATTTTTTTATATTTATTTTTAAAATGGATGCATTTATTTATGTATTCATGCATTTATTGACAGCCCCCTCATTTGTATAATGAGGCAGAAATGTATAAAGAAAAGAATACAGAAATAAATAAGTTTGGGGAAATAAATAAGGGGTGAAATGCAAAGGGAAAATCATGCATAAATAAATGCATATGTACATTTAAAAATAAATATAAAATAAAAATAAGTGCAAAATAAATGAATAAATAAAAAATAAATGCAAAAATAAATAAATAAATTAAAACAATTATAAAAATAATTGCATAAATAAATAAAAGCGAAAATTAAACAGAAGAGTAATACATAAGTGAATTAATGAAAAGATAAATAAATAAAGAAGCAAATTAAAATAGAAATATCAATTTATGTCACATCAATTAATTTAATGGCTACATTTATTTCTAATATTATTTTTGCTACATTTAATGACATCGTTTTTTAGTTATCGAGCCATTCATTTATTTATTAATTAATCCTGAGTCTCCCTCCATGTTGATGCAAGGAGATGTTGATCTGTGTATTTAAAATCACGAGTGTTTGCTGCCCTCTAGTGGTGACAGCAAGGAACTGTTAAATTAGTGAAAGTGGCGTCAATGCAGCTATAAAAGCATACTCACACTTCCGGTAAATTGTTTCAAAATAAAACTTTCAACGTTCACAGAAGTGTAGTTGATCGTGGTCACATAAATCCGCGGCATATCCGATGATATTTCGCAAAAATTCTCTCCAAGTTGAAATACAATTTGTGTTGAACCACAGATAGACGAAAGAGACACGGGTTTTCGACTTCCGGATGGATCCTTCAGAATAAAAGCGTTGTGTGCACAAAAGTGAACTAAACTTAGGCACATAGACTGCATACACTTGGACTGCATATCTAATACTCACACTTTACATGTAACGCTATGTTATCTTCACACTGTCATTTAATCTGTAGCTGTGTAAGGAAAACCTACAGCCCCTCAAAATCAGCCATCAGCCATTTCCCTCGGGATCAATAAAGTTACTATCTATCTATCTATCTACCTACTGTACAATAAGTCAGTGCAAAAGACATTTTGTTTACAACCTTTAATGCATTATGAACTTCAGGTCTGCTGCCTCCTAACAAACCTATTTGTGACCAGATTTAAAAGGTACTATTGTAGTTTCCTCCTGTCCTGCCCCACAATCATTTCCCATTTTTAGTCTCTCCTGGAGGATCAGGCTGTACATTTTCCAGGCTTTCTTGCTCTACGATGATTACCTATTTCATTTTCAATTGGTGGATCAGGCTGTGCATATCTTGACTAGCTTGACTGTCCTACTCCACAATAATTCAACTTTTTTCACTCCGCTGCTGGATCAGGCCGTTCCTTTCCGTCGTTGCTGTATTTAAAAATATTACAGCCAATACCTTGCAGTAGAATTTGGTCTCGACATTGTTTATTTTCACATACGAGCATGAAGGAACATGCAAAGCAGTGGAATCAATTTTGTGTAACCTTTGCCTGTGAGAAACGTGTAAACATCTAACAAATGACAAGCATTTATCCATTATAACCTTTTCATTCTTTATTTACTGAAAATAAAATTTAATACAGCATGTTCTTAATAAAACAATCCTTCATTATTATATTAAACATTTGGAACATCAGTCTAAAAATCAAATAACATTTATACGATTATAAATAAATGAAAATTAAAGAAATGTTATGAATGTGCTTATAGTTTGCTGGGCTCTGAGACTGGTTTCACTCTCAGGACTCCCTCCTGGGAACAGGAGGCAGCCAGCACCCCGTCTCTTCTCCACAGTCGGCCTTGAACCAGTCCCCTGCTGCCCCCTGTAGGCCGAAACATAAACCACATTAATTATATTAGTGTACTGGTATTAAAACATGTAATAATTTTCACATTTTAACTGTAAAATCTTAAACTAACACATCACTTTAGACATGGGTCTTTAAGATCCTGTGGTGGAAGACAGAAGACAGAACAAAGGAAGTACAGCAGATAGAAAGTGAACAACATACTGACCTGCCCATGGGCTCTCACACTCATACAACATCCACTCATCACTGCGGAAAGTATTGTGGAACCACATGGCGTGGTCCAGGGAGGCCGAGAACTGGGCCCTGTAGTTGGGATAAGGCAGCAGCGCTGTGCCCAGGAATGCAAAGTCTGATACATAAGCAGCAACGCAGCAATGCAGCTTCATGTTGCCTTCACCTGCATAAATACACAAATAAAATGCATAAACAAACCCTGCTTTGATTGCATTATACATGCAGCCCTGTCTCCTAAAAAATTCCATACAAATAAGCTGCATTTTCAATTACGTTTGGAAGGACATATTTTTTTGCGGATTACGTTTGTCTTTTACGTATCACAAATACCTTTAGAAATCTGCAGACGGCTGCAGCGAGTGATGGAGAACAAGGAGCGACGCGCAGAGCGGGTGACGTAGTATATCGAGTGACCGTGAATGAAAACACGTGCAGGTGGATGGGTCCAACAAACACCAGACTTTCCCCCAGGAGACCGATGTTTGTGTCCCCTGTGAAAAATAGTAATATCTTGCGTTTTTGTTTTTAAGTAATTTAAAGCCAAACCATGATGGTTTTTTTTACAAAACCTAACCGAGTAGTGTTGTAGCCTAAAACTAAGTAGTTTTGTTGCCTGAACCTAACTAAGGAGTTTTGTTGTCATGTTTTAATGCGTTAACGTTAATCACGTGTTTAAAACTGCGACCGAAATCCAGGAGAAAACACGTTTCCCTCAAAACGTATTTTGGTTATGCACTTTAGTTTTATGGCAACATCATTTTGTGGGAGACAGGGTTGTATACATGGTATATTTTGCTTACATCCTGAGTATATGTCATCGTGTCACAGTATATGCTGTATCCTATCATGGCTGCTGCAGTCATTTCATATCCCCAAAGACTCTCATCTTACCGTTTCATTTACACTCAAGAATGGGGCAAATAGAGTGCAATGTTTAGGAAACATGCTACTTATTTCTGAGAATACCCTACAATTTTTAATATGTGTAATGTATGCAATGCAAATGTGTATTTAATCCATTTTACCAATATATCCTCGTGCTCGCACCCAGAACAGCTGCTTCGGCTCACTTGCAGCAACTCTGTAAAAGTGTGGTGGGTTGACTGGCTTTATCTCAATGGGGACTTCATTAGCCAGCAGTTTGTTGAGGCCTCGTTTTGATTTCTCTGCTAGGTCTGGTTTACTGTGAAACAACAGAAAGAAATACAAATCAATGATTGAGGAACCCCATCTGCAAAGTACTTGATGGTCATTCATGGCAAATGGGATTGCAAACTATAACATTGCATATTATATTTTATGACTGATGTCAATCCATCATTCGTTTATTCTAATGAACCTGTGAGCTGGTTACCACACCTGAAGAGTGTATAAAGTGCTACAGGAATGAGTCCTAAAACCCTGAAATGAGTTAGCATTTGAGCACGTCCGGTTCCCTCGTCTGGAAGTCAATGGGTTTTAAAATATATTATCTTTTGTGATTTGTGTAAACTGACCATTTAACAAATACATACTATACATACTTCTGTAATTGTCCTGTGTTTTTATGTCACCCAAATGTACTAAGTTCTAATGTAGCCCTCTAATCTAACCTACTGAGAATACAAATTACATGTAAGCCTCGTTCTGCAAGTATGTTGGTGTCTATTCAAGTCCCTCATTCATGTTGCTTTGTCACGAATAAAAGAAATGGTTATTCTACCTGAGATCAGGGTTGCTGCTAACATTTTTTGTCCTAATCAATTAATCTGCTCATTATTTGCTCAATTAATCCTTTTGTCTATTAAATGTCAGAAAATAGAGAAAGGTGCCTGCTATAATTTTGCTAAGATGATGAATTCAAATTATTTGTTTTGTTTCCAAAACCCCAAAATATTCAGTTTACAATCAGATATGACAAAGAAACACAGCAAATCATCACGTTTGAGAAGCTTTAACCAGAAAATATTTGGAATTTTAGCTTGAAAAATTACAAGGATTAATCGAATAGCTTAATACATTTTCTGTCGACTGGCTAATCAATAAATTGACTAATCTTAGCGGCTTTACCTGAGATAAAGATGAATAAGCTCCTCTACAGTGAGGAGGTCTTCAGGCTGAGGGACCACCGGCATGGTGAACTGGTGCTGCAGGGGACTCGGCTGCAGCATGTGGAAGGACGCTTGGCAGATAAGTATAGGCTGTCCATGCTGGATGGCCTTCACAGAGCGTACTGCGAAACTGCGACCATCTCTTGTGCGGTCCACCTGGTACAGCACTGGAACCTTAGGATCACCTGAAAAACACCCAAAAGACAGTTGTGGGGAAACAGTAACTGGGACTGACTGTAGCCAATTTACCAGATCATCATTGATTATGTCAGGATAGGGTCACTTTAACTACTGTTCTAGTCTTCTGTAGTTTCATTCATGCCATAAAAGATAATTTGCATTAAATATTTGGGCTGGGACGATTCGCCTTTCTCCCGATTCCATACTATCACGATACTTGGGTGCCGATTCGATATGTATTGCGATTTTTAAGTATTGCAATTCGATATTATGATTTTTGTTAACTTTTTTAACACTAGACCATGGGAAAAAGTTGAATCATACTCATGTAGGGACTCGTGGTATTTTCTTTTTAATTTATAAGGGACATGTAATGTTTTATACTTCTGGTGAATATAATCAATCAATCTTATTTCCATATATGTATTTTGTATATACAGTTCCCTTTGTCAACACCTTATTTTGAAAACCGCATGTAGTTACACATGTATACTTCCGCTAACTGCGCCAAGTCCATCGCTAGCTCTTCCGTCAGGTCCGTTCTCTCTACAGTTGTAACGTCGGCAAATTTGACCACGGAGATGCGAGTGAAAACTGGCTTGACCGCATGTTACCTCAATATGATAACATTTCCTGTCCATGACAGAGTTAGCATGCAGCTTTAGCCGTGATGTCTAGCTCTGCTTTTCCTGCAATGTGTGAATCCCAAAGCGTTTCCATACTTTACTGTATATGTAGTGTTTACCACTTTGGATTTAAAATGTGAGGGTGCAGGTCGTATCCACGCTGAGCCTCCGCCAATTTCTACTTTCTTGTTTCGGCTCACTGCGATTTGTTTTGATTGACGGATACGGAACGGATATGACGACAATTTACTCAGACTACAACAATAAAAGCGGTAACTTCCTTCTACCTTCACATAGACTCAGATGAAGCAAATACATCGATTCGGGCATTAAAAAAATAAATTTCAAAATCGTAAAAACGGGCGAACAGATTTTTTTCCCCCACCCCTATTAACTATGAGCCACCTCTTTATTATTTATGTTACACTATCATCACTTGCACTACATCTTACCTGCTCGTACAAAGTAGCAGTGGAGAGAATGGGCATAGAGATTATCGCTGACAGATTTGGCGGCAGCTACAAGGGCCTGACCGACTATTTGACCCCCAAACAAACGCTGACTGCGGGGCACCCAGTGGTGTGTCCCTCTGGGGAAAAACAGAGAAATAATTTAAATATATGTAATGTAGTTTCACTAGATGATAGGGCTGCACAATTAATCAAAATGTTATCAAAATCGCAATATGGCCTACTGCAATTTTCAAAATCACAGGAGGCATAATATTTGTTAAAGGCGAAATGTGCATCAAAAAAACATTTAAAATGAAATATTGTGGTGCTCCAGAGACCTCCTTGCCGACACATCATATTCTACAGACTTAAGAAAACATCTTTGTTTGGTACAGTTCCCTGCAAAAATCACACCAGTCATTTTAATAGGTTTTTCAATGAAAATGAAAATAATGATAATAATATCGTTAAAATATTTGCAATTAAATACTTGCATGCAGCCCTACTCAATGATGCTCATATAGCTTTGACAGCGAGGCTGATCAAAGTATTTAAGTGTCATGAGTTTAGTATAGTTTTCTTGTAAAAACTAATGACAAAACAATAACAAACCATTTCCATAATAGGTTTGCATCCTGTGTAATTCTGCTCAGAATATCCTTGACTTGTGATATACAATCTGAAGTTATTATAGTGTACAGTTTCAAGATTCAAGATTCAAGATGTTTATTGTCACGCCGGTTATACAGGTACAATCGTGTGAAATGCTTTTTGCTGGGAAGCTCCATTAAGAAAATAACAGTAGGTTAAGTAGCAAAGAATAACATAATAAAATAAAGTGAAAATAAAAATAAAAATTAAAATAATAGTGTATTTACAATAATATATAGTATAATAATAAAGGGAAAACTTGGTGTATGGTAATATATACAAGTATTGCACAGGCATTTTTTTTTTTATATATATATTGCACAGAAGTATGCATTGAAGTATTGCACCTTTTTTTGGAGAATATTAAAGGAAAAGTCTAAATAAATGGTTCAAAGTGACCCTGACTATGACCTTATAAAATCTGAAGTTATTCTACTGAACAGTTTTGGAGAAAATGTAAGGGAAAGTCATCCATTGTGATCTCTAGGAAACCTACAGACACAGCAGGACATTTTGGTGACAGTTTGTCGGGTGAGGATTACCATTAAATTAGGGTTTAATTACATTATTTCATATTCAGCTAAGCTCACTTACCTGTACAGGTCTACGTCGAGCTTCTCCAGGTTTAAAACGCTGGTGACCAGGACGCTTTTCAGGTCCTGGGTCTGCTGAGATGCTGCACTCTCTGAGCTTTCATCTTCAGGTGATTTCAGTGGCACATTACCCCCTGAAATATCACAATTATTCGTTGAGTCGCTGCTAGATCCACGGCTGACACCACCGTCTTCTTCCTCCATGTTTCTTCTACTTCTTCTACTTCTTCTACTTTTTCTTCTTCTTCTTCTTCGGGGTTTTACGGCAGCTGGCATCCTTTTTGTTGCATTGCTGCCTCCTTCAGGTTTTACCCGTCCACTACCCCTACTCTACTACAGGCTCTTAATTAATAATTAATAAATAAATAAAATAAATAAAAAAAATAATAAAATAATAAAAATAAATGAAATAAATAAAATAAAATAAAATAAAATAAAATAAAATAAAATAAAATAAATAAAAAAATAATAAATAAATAAATAAATGAAATAAAATAAATAAAATAAATAAAATAAATAGATTAAATAAAATAAATAAAATAAATAAATAAATAAAATAAATAAAATAAATAAAATAAATAAAATAAATAAAATAAATAAAATAAATAAATAATCCAGTGTTTATCAGAAACCTAAAAATCACCTTTCTCCCCTTCACCGTGTCCCTGCATACAAGCAAATCCTCCACCCTATTCTCCACTGGTGCCACCCTCTGCAAACCTGCTAACATGCTCCGCCTATTTAACTCCTACTTTGTGCATGAAGTAAGTACATGTTCAACTGTCTCCGACCTCACACTCCCTACAGTGACCAGTGGGGTGTTTTCCAATAATATGCAGTGAGCTGTTCAATTGGCAGTGCCCAATTCTTAGTCTGCTAATTATAACCTGTTCTTTTCTGTTTTTACCATGACTTCTTACCCCTCCTACTTTATTTTGGATTTGATGTAAATGTCTCCCTTTGGACTCTCTATCCAAGTGCTGCTGCCACTGTTTGTTGACCTCCTTCTCGTTTCCTGGGATCCCTGAGTGTGCTGGTACCCACATGAATACTATGTCCTTCCCCTGTCTGGTTATTCTTGAGTTTATGAAAATATTTCATACACTATGTCTTGGTGGTATTTGGATGATCCTGATTTAATGCTCGACAGTGATGAAACTGAATCTCTACAGATGAGTATTTTACTTTCTCTTATATCCTCCGCCCACTCCAATGCTAACAGAATTGCTACTAGTTCAACCGCATACACACTCAAATAATCTGTTGTTCTCCTATTAAACCCCATCTGGTGACTGGGTATATCATCACTGCTGCCCCTGTGCCTCTGTCTGTGGATTCTTCGATCCATCTGTAAAAAGCTGTACATGATCACTGTACTTCCTATATCTGTGTCTGTAATACTCCTGGATTAGATCTGCTGTTTTATTTCTGTGCTTAATACTTTCTTGTTTGTGAAGGACATGACTTTAGTTTTTTCCACCGAAAATTTAAAACCCCATTCTGTTCCCCTTCTTTCCACTTGTTTTATTCCTTCTTGTAGTTTCTTAACTACATGCCCCATATTCCTTCCCCTCTTCCACAAATCCCCATCATCAGCAAACAGAGACCTTCCCATCTCTGCCAGAATACCTCTAAATATATCATCTATCATAATCGAGAAATAAATAAATAAAATAAAATTCTGCGACACTTATTGCACTATTGCCATAATATGGAGTTAGTTAACACCTACAGTGTTTTCCTCATCAGTCCTGTTCTGACCAATCTTCTTCTGCCTTCACCAGTAGACATTGCTCTTTACTCCTGCTCCTGTTAACCCTTTCATGTCTTCCATTACGTCCTTTCTCTCTGCTACATATTTCCTGCAACTACCAAGCACATACTCTACATTTTCTATTACCTAACAAACTTCACAAAGACCGGTTTGATGCTAATGGGAAGTGTGCTGTTCCAATAACTGTGTCCTATTTTTAACCTTTTCTATTTCCTCCCTTAGTTCCCACAATACCCACTAATTTAAATGGAATGTATTTCCCTTATCTCTTGATCCCAGTGCTGCTGCTACTCCTTATTGATTTCCTTTTGTACAATGCCCTTCTTAAAAGTTGTTTACATATTATGTATAACTTAAGTATTATTATTATTATTCAGTGGGTTATATTTTCCATCTTATGTTATGCATTCTATTTAATCTTTTTTTAATCTTATTTTATCTTTTATAATGTGTTTCTCAATGCTTTTAATGTTTTATGTTTCATGTAAAGCGCTTTGAATTGTTGCTGAAATGTACTGTATAAATAAACTTGCCTTGCCTTCTTATTTTAAGAGTCTAATATGTGTGTCTATGTTTTGTTTGGCTAGTTTGTCCACTATCTCACTACTGAGAATGCCCATATGAGCAGGAACCCAAATTAATGTGACCTCAGTGCATTGTTTTATTAGTAATGTAAATCCTGATTATTACTGGACGCACCTGACATAAAGACTGTACAGAGCAGAGACTGAGTCACTTCAGACTAGGACTTTGATTTGTTTTGTTCAACCCATTCTAAAGCCATCAAAATTTTGTACAGCTCAACATACACTTAGACAATTTGAAGTTTGCCTGCCTATGTCACGTCTATGGCTAGAATTCTCACTGCAGAACATGTTTGCTGTTATTGGATCCTTCGAAGTATCTGTAAAAACTTGTGCATAGTCTTTCTAGTATCATGGCTTTTCATTGGAACTAGTTCTTCAGTAGAGAGTGGGTCCACTTTTGATTGTGCGTTAGAGGGAGAAAGGCACTTTCAGTGTGTGTCGTAGGGAACCATAGGAATGTATAAGTCAGTATGCAAGTATGCTCAATATACAGGTATATTCAAACTGAAGGCCTCCCACACGCGTGTTCTCATGTGGCTGCACTCCATTTGAGGCAGGTAGTTTAGCAGATGATGTTGTACTTGTTAACAATTACTTGTAGACCTACTAAAGTGCAACAAAAAGCAGGAAATATCACACCTCAACATATTAAATGGGTAAACTCGTTGTTTATGCGGTTATCATTGAGGTTGAACTTTTATGTTCTTTGGACACATCTCATTACTGCACAAGCTGTCCCACATGCCATTTCCCGTACAAACTCAACTTGTTCCGCGGCACACCCATTCATTTTCTGTAATTAGTGTAATGACTGGGCGGATACAGACTGCTACTTGTGTAATATCTGTGCGTCACTAGTGGTGAATTTGGCTTCACCTGCTGATGATTCACTACTCTTTCAATGTCATTACAAAATAGCTTTTACAAGACAATACATTTTGCCACGCAACATTATCTCATTAAGTGACCTAGATAGGAGGCAACAGCAATACTGGATAGTCAGACTCTCTTGCAGAAATTCTTGCGCATGTAGAACAGCAGCAGTACACAAAATAAATGCTAAAAGGCAGTCTACAGCCTGCATATAGATATTCAGTTTAAATCACAATATGCATCAATTATGAAAACATGTTGCATTAAATATGTGTGTAAGTATTATACATTCCTTCACATCTGTGTGGAAGTCAGCCTTTTATATTTAAAAAATATAACAACAATAGCCAGATATATAAAGCTGCACGTATGCTTGATTCTGTTTTCTAAATCTCAATCATTGTGAAACTGGCCGCTCACGCACAAGCCTCATTTCCACAGCAACAGTTATTCATTAACGGATGTAGAAATGTTCTTAACATGCATTTACATATGTGCTGGCTCCACATTAGACCTTTCAATGAGAAATAGCCTATGGCAAGAAAGTGCAATTTCACCAATTGTGTCGCATCGGCGAGGTTCTTGTTGCCAGAGCAGATGTCACGGGGAGACCAGGGACAGGAGTTACCAGCAAAAGTGTTTTTAAATTGAACTTTTCTATCAGATGTATTTTTTGGATACTGCCCTGAGATCAGATGTCTAGGAATCCAAACAAGGATCATTAGAATAATTGTTTTGTAAGCTAACAATAGAAATGACAAATGTGTCAAACTAGCAGTCAGGTAGTTCACATGGGGTGAAAACATGGCTGGTGATACTGGGACGCAACCATCCCTGAACCAAGTACTTTCATTTATATTTTAAAAACCTAAAGGGCTACACAAACTAGATTACAAGCAAAGTTAATGATAATCAATTGCATGCTAATAGTCAGTAGAAACATATGTGTTTGCTTACAGCATGCCAAATATCAGAAAGAGAAAATGTGCCATGCAACCCTGTACCATTTTCACAAAAAGAGGCTGAGAGTGGAGTGCCAAGAATCCCAAAGTAGAGCCCCGGACCCCCAAGAAGGTTTTCTCCACAAAACAGGAAATCCTTCTGAGAAACTACCTGATGCAGGCAGCTGATTTGTATGACATGGGTTGAGCCCAAAGGAGGTAGGCTACATATTAAGCTAGAGTTGGCCAGGCTATATATAGATTTATTATGTATTTAACTAATTCACAACAATTTGTTCATTTTAGGTACGGAAGTTTGCCTATGATTTAGCAAAGGCCTAAACTGCAACCATCCTGACACCTGGGCAGAGAAAGGGATGTCTGGAGCTGACTGGTTTACAGCTTTTTTGAAAAACAAATGTCAACAAGTCTTGACCAAACACAAATTTGGTACACAAGACATCTGGAATATGGACGAGACACGAATCATCACTGTCCAAGATCCTGAAAAAAATTGTGGCCAGAAAGGGAGTCAAACAAGTTGGGGCAATGACGTCTGCAGAACGGGGTACTCTCATCATACTTGACTGTGCTGTAAATGTCCTCCCCCACTTACTACCCCTTACTTCCGGCGCACTTCCTCAGACCTTCATTTTGATCTCAACTACACACCTGTAAAGTTTGTGACTATATCTTGCATGGTTGCGACACTTTCGCAGTGACAACATCTGTCCACAGACAGATGAAAACAAATATAAACACCTGGTAAAACCGCTTCTGCGGTAGTTCCCGCTAATAGGTGTAGCAATGATGACTCACACGCAGACTCACAAGATGAAAACAAAACCAGCGCCGCTGTCACGGCTGGTAAAAATGTTACCCGTCTCTCAATTTTATATTCAATCTCTCAAAACCGTGTGTATCCTTGGTCTAAAGTATGCCTGAGGTGTGCACATTCTCATCGCACATTCTTCCTATAAATACCAGTTTATGTGTGGGAAAAGGCGTACACATGGATTTTCGTGTGGACACATTGTTTATACATCTGGCCCCAGGACTTCAGACCTTGCACTGGCCCCCACTGCATCAGAGACAGAGAATTGTCTTCAAAAACTGATGGCATATCTACAAATTAATTAAGGGTTTAAACCCTAGATACATCTCCAACATCCTTGTCAGATGTTGATGCTCATTATTTGTGGCATGTGGAAAGTCCTCTCGGCTCACCTCATCTCAAAGTTGGCTGTGGCTCAGGGGGGTGGAGCGGGCCGTCCTTTAATCACAAGGTTGGTGGTTTGATCCCCGGCTCCTCCTGTTTAAACCCCAAGTTGCTCCCATGGCACTTTACAGCAGCCCACTGCTCCTAATGCTTAGGATGCGTTAAATGCAGAGGTCGAATTTCAATACGTTGTGCTGTAGTGCGATTGTATGTGATGATAAAAATAAAGTTTTTTAGGTTATCAGTTGTATTAAAGTCTTAACGTTTTTTAGATTATCATTGTCTTAATGCTAGTCTGCATGTCTTTTATGTGATGCTTGTTGTGATTGTTTGCCTTACTGCTTGTGTATGCTACTCTTGTTCAGACGTCTCTTCGCCGTCTGCAGTTAGTACAAAATGCAGCCGCTCGCCTTCTAACTGGAAAAAGAAAACGTGATCACATATCACCAGTTTTGGCCTCCCTCCACTGGCTTCCTATACGTTTCCGGATTGATTTTAAGATTTTATTGCTTGTTTTAAGGTTTTAAACGGGCTGGCACCACCTTATCTATCAGAACTATTGCACTTTCATACTCCAGTTAGAGCACTGAGGTCGACCAATCAGATGCTCCTGGATGTCCCCAGAACTAGACTCAAAAACAGAGGCGACCGAACCTTTGCGGTGACCGCCAGGAATTTCTGGAACAGCTTACCTCTTCATATTACAACTGCTCAGACCATAGAATCATTTAAGTCGCTGCTGAAGACTCATCTCTTCTCACTGGCGTTTGATTAAGTTTATTTTATGTTGTGCTGCTACTCTTTCACTGCTGTTATGTACACATTATGTTTATTGTTTTTACTCTGTTCTTATTGTTGCTTGCTTTGTATTCATTTTTATTATGTACATGTTCAGCACTTTGGTCAACTGCGGTTATTTTTAAACATGCTACAAAAAATAAAATTTGACTTGACTTGTATTGCCTGATGCTCTTGTCTGCTACTGCCCGTGTTGAGTTGCGTACCTGTCTGCATATCTTTTATGTAATGCTTGTTATGTAATGCTTGCCATGATTGTATGCCGGTAATGGGTGTGTCGGAAATGTTTGATGTGTGCTGCTGTCTTTTTAACTTTTTATATTTTTTAGCCCCTATCCCCTTCCCTCAAGAGGCTTTGCATTTTGCCAGGCCATGTAAATAAGAATTTGTTCTTAATGGCTTGTCTGGTTAAAAAAAATAATGTAATATTATTCAAAACCTCAGAAAAGCATTTCTTGCAACACTGCCTATTGACCTAATTCATTTTAGACTGCCAGCAGTCCCAACCGGAAGAGCATTTGCGATCACACCCACCACAAACAATAAACCTGGAGTTGCTACTGCAGCTTGTCATCCATCATAGTTAACACATGAATCACATCAGACCACATGTGCACAGTACCATAATCCCACCCCTGCCATGTCTGAATACAGGATGCACAAATGTCTCTGAATATGAATAAATCATATTTTATAAAAATGTATTATCTGGTAAATTATACCTGGTTTTAGTATTAAAAACTATTGTCTTTTATTACTTTTATTATTTTAAAGAACTACTGTCTCAAACTCAACATGTGAATTTAAGCACGTTCATGCATGAGTGTATGTACAGTATGATCCATGTTTTATGTGTGTATGTACATTGTGACTTTGGTATGTTGTGTGATGCATTGGCCTGGAGCCCAAGACAAAGTTCCCTGTGGGACAATAAAGTATATCTTATCTTAAATTACATAGTGGCACAGGAGGGTAGGTGTAGTGGAAAGCCTCCCAGCATGCACTGGGGCAACAGGTGTATTAACATCAGTCTCTGTTCATGCATTTTCTGTAACATTACTACATTACCTCATTGTTGTTTGACATTGTTTTTCTTTCGTGTTGGTTGGTTGGTTGGGTCATCTGTGGTTATTTCAGTCAGTCTTAATAGTAAATATGCTCTGACAAGCAAATAAATGCATCCTGTTGAACTAGAAAATTCCACACCATGAGAAAAGTCCCTACTGCCACCGTGGTTTATCAGAATCTTGAGGCAACAGGAAAATATTTTGGTATCGGAAACTTTCTGCTTTCTGTTTGTATTCCGAGTAGTATTAACCAATCACATTTGAGCGGGCGTTGGTTGCATCCAGGTAAACAGTCCGTGTGGATTTGAGAAGCCCAGATTTTGAAAACATAGTACTCCAAGGTTGACCCCAGTAGTCCGTGTGGATGTGGATGTGTTCCCCTGCCAGACGGACACCTGATCCTGGTAAAACACGCTCTATCTCTGATATCTCTTAGAACACACTGGTGAATGTAAGAGCAGACCCATAGGAAAGACTCTTGTTGCCCCTTATAAACCACTTGGAATACAAAGATTTTTTTTTTTGAAAACTCTTTTTATTGGTGTTTATTGGTGAGCCGCCATTGTTGAACAGTCGCCTCTCCGTGTTGTCTCTCACTATGGTCTCACCGGGTCTCACATACCTAACCTAAGTTGAATGATCTGGCTCAAACACAAAAGCATTACTTGAAGCCTGATGAGATGGATTTTCGTGTGACATTTGATCCTACGATTTATGCGTGATCTCGTGACATTGCGAGAATCTGCTGCCGTGCAAGGTTACATAATAACATTAACATCTACAAAACACAAACACATAACTTGACCTTGCCTAACTTGTCTGGCAAAGTCAAGCAATTAACTTGATTGCCTGACTAGATATTCAACATTCTTACTGCGTCCGACTTTATATAATATCCAGTGCACAGAGAGAGGCAGAACAGGCATGTAACTCACAGAGACTCTCTTCCCCAGCACTGACTAAGCACTGCCTGTCAGCCTCCAAGGACAACTGCCTGTCTCTTACCTGGAAAAGGTAAGTAAATGATGATGACAACCATGTTGGGGGCAGTGGTGGTGGTGATTAACAGTATATAGTACACAGTACAGTACATTTTATGATATTGGCAGATTGTTTTTATCTTTACAATGCGAGTTACATTTTGAGGGTTACCAGTGGCTAATAATGTCATTCATCTCTGGATGCCAACACTGGCTTCTACGTGGTCCCATTCTCACAGATGGATTCTTTAACAAGTTCTTTCACTCACTAGCCGTGTTTCCATTCACATATTTTTATGCACATTTTTAAGTACAGTGGAAACTGCTTATAGTGATCATGGTTACAGTGATCAACCGCTAATATGGATCAAAAAGCTTGGGACAGAATCATTCCTATACGAATACTGTTTAAATAATTTGCTTATAGTAATCAAGTAGTCCGCTTACAGTGTTCTTTTTGGGTTCTTTTCATACATGACAACATATGGAAAAAACATTTTAAAACTACGTTAGACTAATGATAACTACATTTTTTTTTTTTTTTTACTTGACTTCCTTGATACTCTGCCTCGCGGTCCGTCTGCTCTGGATACATGTGGCTAATGCTGTGTGCACATTGATATCATAATGGGAAAAAGAAAATATTTTTCTCTGAATAAAAAATGAATGCGCACGGGGAAAGCACCTATGGGTATGTCAAGTGGCTTGATAATGCCGACCGGCTCCTCGGCACCGGCAGCTCACGCAGACCGGCGCTGCTCTCCCTCCATGCACAACAACAAAAATTCGGTTATAATAATCATCCGCTAATAGTGATCAATTTGACCCAGACAGATGTGATCACTATAAGCGGTTTCAACTGTTTTGCATTAGAAAAGCTGTATGGAAATGGCAATATTTGATACAACTTTATCAATTGCGCAACATTTTTTTACGCCTGCTTGAGGTGGTTTTTGCTTTTGTTGAAAGAGAATGCTACATTGATACACCTATGCCTCATAAGTTCTGATATAGCAAACATTTATCTCACATGACTGATAAGCTGTTTCTGCAGTTGGCTTTTTCCCAGATATTCCCATAACGTACGAATGCTTGTCGTCAATAAATTTTCTGGCAGCAGGCTTGCCACAAAATGCCTGTTGAAGAGCATAAAAGTATTGTCAGATAAAACAACATACATAAACTGTAAAAAAAATCTTTGTTATGGTCATTGTACAAGAAATCGCCCTATAATTCCATGAAATGTTTTACTTTTAACATATATTAATTGTTAGAAAAGAGTCATACACCTCTAAAAAAACAGAATAGTCTTTCGGGGGATGGTAAAGCTTGAGTTGAGAGCTCCCTTATACAACACAACTAACTCCGCTAAAACTCGAGAATTAAACGCAGAAAGAACACCATTGATAATGAGCGGAAGTTCAAAGGCAATACAGAACTGAAGAAACCCGGACAGAGAAGGTTGAGAAATAAACCATTAGGCTAATGAGGAGAACATGTTAACACTCAAAGCTAGCAATACCACCATATTCATTTCAAAACAGTTTTGATGGTATTAGCAAACAAATTCAACCCTTGCAAAACGGACTGCAAACAGACCTGAAAACATTTAAGGATGGGCCACACCTCGGAGACGAGTAGGCGTGCGAGAGGATTGGCATTTCATTTTGCAGCTTCAACTGTGTTGTTTTTAGTCTGGATTATGTGTTTAACTTCTTCGTATTTGTCTAATATTATAGTTTGCTCTTTGTTTGTAAAATGTGCTGCTCTGCTGACAGTAGACTTGTCTATGTTTGCGATTGGTCATATGCCGCAAACACCACCCCTTGTATGTGACCACGCTCATAGCTAGATTGAGAAAACCCAACACTTTCTCATCCCAACTCGTCACATACTGCCGCTTTGTCACGCCCCTTGGCATCCCTTTAGGTTTTGGCATCAAAAACCACTATAATTACCCTTGGTGCCACTTTAGGTTAGCCAGATAACAAAAAGTATGTTGAACTTGCTTAGTAGTACATGCTTCAGGAAGCTTTCAGACAAATATTGGTCCAAAAAAGTAGTTCCTTGTCAGATTCCATTGTCCTCCGGTTCTGACACATAGCGTTTGGTCTCGCTACACTGCTACTTGGTGGTAAAAGAAGCTCACTACAGGGAAAGTTATATTGTTTTAAAAGTAGCAAAGCTAAGCCAGCAACAGCTTGATTTCTTTATTTCTTTTCTTAGTGCCACCAGCAGCTTCTTTAGCCGAAGCTTCTTCTTCTTCTTCTTCTTCTTCTTCTTCTTCTTCTTCTTCTTCTTCTTCTTCTTCTTCTTCTTCTCACTTGTCATGTATTTCCTTGCTCCAATCCAATTTAAGAATTGGTAACACTACACCATAAACATTCATGTAAAAGTTAAAATAGTGCAGTGGAGTGCAAATTATTTACATTGCAATTGTTATTTTTGGACAAATTTTAGTTTCTTAATTTACAAACTTACAATGTACCTGCTAGTTGATTAAAAACAAACAAATAAAAAACAAAACTGAAGGCCTACCAAAGAGACAGTGTAGCTGACATGAAAAATCAAAACTTGCCCAACTGAAACAAATTCATGAAGACCTCTCTCCATTTTTCAATCGTACATCTGTTAGATGGCCAAGGCGCCTTGTTTTGTTTCCAGTTCACAACCTCAACTTCATCTACTCTGTTTACTGGCGGATTACAGCCATGCAAAGCCTATAGTACCAACTTCTGATGAAACTACGCTGTGGCAGATTTTATTTGCTCCAAACCAGTTGATGGAAACGTGCCTAGTTTGCATTTCTTTCTTGCGTCATTTCAAAAGTTTGCTTAAAATTCGCTTGACAAATGAATGGAAACACGGCTACTGTTGGATTCCCAAACAGCCTCTTTAAGGCAAGTAAGGATACTGGAAATCAACTGTATCATAATCTAGTCAAATCTATTTTTTCTAAATTTCTGCCCTTGATATTTGTGAATGGTAGCATAATTTGATCATATTGTGAATTTGTATTTGCATTTACATCCATCTTTGAGCAAGCCATACAAAGTCTGCAGTTTGTCAAAAATATCTCTTTTGTCCTTTTCAGTAAGTACGTCTTATCTCCTGGATGTGGCCCATAATGGGGATGACTCGGGGTATGCTGTTGCTCCTGCTAATGCAGACTTTAACAGGATGGACAGGTAAAATGTCTGACATATTAGTACACATTAAGCTCAAATTCTTCTTAGCTTAAAGCTGTTTAATCCTTGATTAAACAAATTATCTGTTTTATCTCATTGGTATATAATGTCTTTATTTTCACAGTTTCTCAAATATTGACTGCTCCAGTGAGACTGGTCAACTCTAACAGCCACTGCTCTGGCAGAGTTGAGATCTTACACAACAACCATTGGGGGACGGTGTGTGACGACGGTTGGGATTTGAATGATGCTGAAGTGGTTTGTCGACAGCTGGGCTGTGGCAGAGCTCTGTCAGCACCAGGAAGTTCACATTTTGGATGGGGCAATGGACAAATTTGGTTAGATGATGTTCAGTGTTTAGGAAATGAGCTATCGATAGCAGGCTGTGCACATGGGGGATTCGGGTACCACAACTGTTACCATGGAGAAGATGCTGGTGTCATTTGTACTCCAACCACTCCTACTCCGAACACTCCTACTCCAACCATACCTGCTCCAGCCACTCCTACTCCAACTACTCCTACTCCAACCACACCTGCTCCAACCACTCCTACTCCAACTACTCCTACTCCAACCACACCTACTCCAACCACAGCACCACCAAGTCCTTCAGTGAGACTGGTCAACTCTAACAACCACTGCTCTGGCAGAGTGGAGATCTTCCACAATGGCCAGTGGGGGACAGTGTGTGATGACAGCTGGGATTTGAATGATGCTAAGGTGGTTTGTCAACAGCTGGGCTGTGGCAGGGCTGTGGCAGCACTGCAAAGTGCATATTTTGGACAAGGTAGAGGACCAATCTGGTTGGACAATGTTCGCTGCTTAGGAAATGAGCCATCCATAACACAGTGTTCACATCAAGGGTTTGGGTCCCACAACTGTCTTCACACCGAGGATGCTGGTGTCATCTGTCGAGGTAACTGTGTAAATCTACCCATTTCATTTTTTTCTGCTCAAATATAACTGGAGAATTGAAAAAAAAAAAAATTTCATTCAATTTAACAAATAATACAATGACATAGTAACAATAGTTATCTCCATAATCCTGATCCCAACCAATAAGCAGTGTATCCAGTCCCCATGTATCCAGCTCCATCTGGCACAGCTAATACTTCCTTTCATACCCTTTTATCTCTTAATGTCTTATTACTTTCACCCCTAATTTACATCCATTGCTGGAATATTGCATATCACAAAACCCCACATTTTTTTTATCTTCACCTTCACACTACACATGATTTTCTCTGTATTATAAGAGTTCATTACACCATTGCTGTTGTGTAGGTTATCTGCATCAGATGTTTAAAAAAAGCTGGATATACAATGATCTTCTCAATCATTCTGCCTTTATAGTGAGACCATTGTCATATATCATTACAATACAACTTAGTTTCGACAGTTTAATTCATATATGTTTTAATGACCACATGTTTTAATGACCCATCATGAAATTGCTGGATATTTTACAGGAGTCAACAAAAACAATGCACTCATCATTCAGCACATACAACTAAAGAAGGCACCTTATACTGGATACCATACAGAATGGACTTTTTTTTTACAACAATAAGCCACATTCACAATTAAAACACAAGTGTCCGAACTCTAATTTGTACCATAAAAAATGGGCATCCCCTTCCACTGCGAAAAACTAATATACTATTAAGGCATTACTTTGTGTTAAGACCATTTATTTCTAAACAAAGCAAAAAAGGAGCTCAAGGATTAAATGGTCAAGTACAGTTACATTGGAGACATGGGACTTTTGCTCAATACTGCTTTAATTGGAACCTGCAGTTGTCATGTGGGTTGACAGAGATTTTTGCTTTCCCTTCAAACAGAAATTTCCACGACAACCACACCTTCTCCAACCACACCTGCTCCAACCACTCCTACTCCAACAACACCTGCTCCAACAACACCTACTCCAACCACACCTGCTCCAACTACTCCTACTCCAACCACACCTGCTCCAACCACACCTACTCCAACCACACCTGCTCCAACTACTCCTACTCCAACCACACCTGCTCCAACCACACCTACTCCGACCACACCTGCTCCAACCACACCTACTCCAACCACACCTGCTCCAACTACTCCTACTCCAACCACACCTGCTCCAACTACTCCTACTCCAACCACACCTGCTCCAACCACAGCACCACCAAGTCCTCCAGTGAGACTGGTCAACTCTAACAACCACTGCTCTGGCAGAGTTGAGATCTTCCACAATGGCCAGTGGGGGACAGTGTGTGACGACAGCTGGGATTTGAATGATGCTCAGGTCGTTTGTCGACAGCTGGGTTGTGGCAGGGCTGTGGCAGCACCAGGAGCTGCACATTTTGGACAGGGCAGTGGACATATTTGGTTAGATGAAGTTCGGTGTTCAGGAAATGAGTTATCGATAGCAGGCTGTGCACATCAGGAATTCGGGTACAATGACTGTTTTCATGGAGAAGATACTGGTGTCATTTGTGAAGGTAAGTTTACACAACAGTAGCCACACTGCAGTTGGACTACTGGATACCATACAGAATGGACATTCTTTTACAACAATAAGCCACATTCACAATTAAAACACGAGTGTCAAAACTCTAATTTGTACAATACAAAATGGGCATCCCCTTCCACTGCGAAAAACTAATATACTATTGAGGCATTACTTTGTATTAAGACCATTTATTTCTAAACAAAGCAAAAAAGGAGCTCAAGGATTAAATGGTTAAGTACAGTTACATTGAAGAAATGGGACTTTTGCTCAATACTGCTGTAATTGCAACCTGCAGTTATCATGTGGGTTGACAGAGATTTTGCTTTCCCTTCAAACAGAAATTTCCACGACAACCACACCTGCTCCAACCACACCCGCTCCAACCACACCTACTCCAACCACACCTACTCCTACAACACCCGCTCCAACCACACCCGCTCCAACCACACCCGCTCCAACCACACCCGCTCCAACCACTCCTACTCCATCCACTCCTACTCCTACAACACCCGCTCCAACCACACCTGCTCCAACCACACCCGCTCCAACCACACCCGCTCCAACCACTCCTACTCCAACAACACCTGCTCCAACCACACCTGCTCCAACCACACCTGCTCCAACCACTCCTTCTCCAACAACACCTGCTCCAACC
The DNA here is from genome assembly GCA_916701645.2 of Sebastolobus alascanus. Classification (NCBI taxonomy): domain Eukaryota; kingdom Metazoa; phylum Chordata; class Actinopteri; order Perciformes; family Sebastidae; genus Sebastolobus; species Sebastolobus alascanus. The sequence goes on from CAKAOJ020000507.1 coordinate 230,247, forward strand.
ACAGCACCTTCAATTCCTCCAGTGAGACTGGTCAACTCTAACAACCACTGCTCTGGCAGAGTTGAGATCTTCCACAATGGCCATTGGGGGACGGTGTGTGACGACAGCTGGGATTTGAATGATGCTCAGGTGGTTTGTCGACAGCTGGGCTGTGGCAGGGCTTCGGCAGCACCAGGAGCTGCACATTTTGGACAGGGCAGTGGACATATTTGGTTAGATGAAGTTCGATGTTCAGGAAATGAGTTATCGATAGCAGGCTGTGCACATCAGGAATTCGGGTACCATGACTGTTTTCATGGAGAAGATGCTGGTGTCATTTGTGAAGGTAAGTTTACACAACAGTAGGCACACTGCAGTTGGTATTGTTTACATACAACTAAAGAAGGCACCTTATACTGGATACCATACAGAATGGACTTTTTTTTTTCTAACAATAAGCCACATTCACAATTAAAACACAAGTGTCCGAACTCTAATTTGTACCATATAAAATGGGCATCCCCTTACACTGCGAAAAACTAATATACTATTAAGGCATTACTTTGTGTTAAGACTATTTATTTCTAAACAAAGCAAAAAAGGAGCTCAAGGATTAAATGGTCAAGTACAGTTACATTGACGAAATGGGGCTTCTGCTCAATACTGCTGTAATTGCAACCTGCAGTTATCATGTGGGTTGACAGAGATTTTGCTTTCCCTTCAAACAGAAATTTCCACAACAACCACACCTGCTCCAACCACACCTGCTCCAACCACACCTGCTCCAACTACACCTGCTCCAACCACACCTACTCCAACCACACCTACTCCAACAACACCTGCTCCAACCACACCTGCTCCAACTACACCTGCTCCAACCACACCTGCTCCAACCACACCGGCTTCAACCACACCTACTCCAAGCACACCTGCTCAAAGCACACCTGCTCCAACCACACCTGCTCCAACAACACCTGCTCCAACCACACCTGCTTCAACCACACCTGCTCCAACCACACCTGCTCCAACCACACCTGCTCCAACCACACCTGCTGCAACCACACCTACTCCAAGCACACCTGCTCCGACCACACCTGCTCCAAGCACACCTGCTCCGACCACACCTGCTCCAAGCACACCTATTCCAACCACTCCTACTCCAAACATTCCTACTCCAACTACTCCTACTCCAACCACAGCACCACCAAGTTCTCTAGTGAGACTGGTCAACTCTAACAGCAGCAGCTGCTCTGGCAGAGTTGAGATCTTCCACGACGGCCGTTGGGGGACAGTGTGTGACGACTACTGGGATTTGAAGGATGCTCAGGTGGTTTGTCGACAGCTGGGCTGTGGCATGGCTGTGGAAGCACCACACAGGGCATTTTTTGGATGGGGCTATGGACCAATTTGGTTAGATAATGTTCAGTGTTCAGGAAATGAGTCATCACTAACAGACTGTGCACATGGGGGATTCTGGTCCCACAACTGTTACCATGGAGAAGATGCTGGTGTCATTTGTGGAGGTAAGTTCACACAACAGTAGGCACACTGCAGTTGGTATTGTTCACATACAACTAAAGAAGGCACCTTATGCTGGATACCATACAGAATGGACTTTTTTTTTTTACAACAATAAGCCACATTCACAATTAAAACACAAGTGTCCGAACTCTAATTTGTACCATACAATATGGGCATCCCCTTCCACTGCGAAAAACTAATATACTTTTAAGGCATTACTTTGTGTTAAGACCATTTATTTCTAAACAAAGCAAAAAAGGAGTTCAAGGATTAAATGGTCAAGTACAGTTACATTGAAGAAATGGGGCTTTTGCTCAATACTGCTGTAATTGCAACCTGCAGTTGTCATGTGGGTTGACAGAGATTTTTGCTTTCACTTTAACCAGGTAACACAATGGTGATTGAGTCTATGGCCCATTGGTGACATTCCTGGAAAAAATGCTGTTGTATACATACAAAAAATGTAATTATGCACACAATTCTGAAAACTTGAAGCTCGTGTACATAGAAATATAATTTTTCTATTTTATTTCTAAGCTCAAGTTTGAACAAAAACACTCCAGACTGCTAAACTCTGAACACAATTCCATTGTTTTCACTCATCGAGAAATTCTAAATCAACCAGGACTGAAAGCTTAGGGATTGCCACTTTAAGATTTATATATGGCCTTCAAATGTTGGGAATAGTGTGCATAGTTTTATTTTGTGTGTATACAACAGCATTGTTTTTCCAGGAATGTCACTACAGACACCATTTCATAATACTGCAAATATATAAATATTGCAATATTTTCATCAGTGGACCATAGGCTCAATCACCATTGCGTTACCTCATTTGGCTAGATAGTGACTTAACAGATATCAATTAAAGGAACATTTTCGAGATTGCAACTTTATGGATTGCCACTTTGAAAGTTTCTGAACTCTAATTTGTACCATACTGAATGGGCATCCTCTTCCACCGCGATAAGCAAATATACAATTGAGGCATTACTTTGTGTTAAGACAATTTATTTCAAAACAAAGTAAAAAAGGAGCCCAAGGAATAAATGATCAAATACAGTTAAATTGAAGAAATGGGGCTTTTGCTCAATACTGCTGTAATTGCAACGTGCAGTTGCCATGTGGGTTGACAAAGATTTTTGCTTCACTTTCACCAGGCCCACCTGCTCCAAGGCCATCTACTCAAATGTTGCCTTCTCCAACAACACCACCAAGTCCTCCAGTGAGACTGGTCAACTCTAACAGCCGCTGCTCTGGCAGAGTGGAGATCTTCCACAATGGCCGTTGGGGGACGGTTTGTGACGACATCTGGGATTTGAATGATGCTCATGTGGTTTGTCGACAGCTGGGCTGTGGCAGGGCTGTGGCAGCACTACACAGGGCACTTTTTGGACAGGGCACTGGACCAATTTGGTTAGATAATGTTCGGTGTAGAGGAAATGAGTTATCAATTACAGATTGTGCACATGGGGGATTTGGTTCTCACAACTGTTACCATGGAGAAGATGCTGGTGTCACCTGTGAAGGTAAATGTGGATATTTTACAACTCAGCTTGCATTTTAGCTAGTTTTACTTTTGGAATGTTTTGACATAATAAAGTGAAATCAAAACTTATCAAAATCTTTCCCTCTTTTCTTTATTGTTTCAGACCAACAACCACTACTCCAGGCCTCTCAGCTTGTTTGTTCCCGTAATCAGCTTGAAGTTGGTGTGCCATTGCAAAGTCTGCTGTCGGCTGGTTTGAACGCATTCTCTGGTCACCTGGCGGCCCCTTACTGTAGCAGCTACAGAGTGCATGACAACACTTTGTGGTACCAAGTGCCACGTAGGACTGGCATCTGTGGAACTGTAATGATGGTGAGATTAACTACTTATTTATCACCTGATTATTTGTTTAATAAGTCTATTCCATTTCTAATTTTCTGTTCTCTTACACTGGTTTTAGTCTTTACTGCTCTGTAAATGTATCTTTATCTTGTCTGCTGAGACAAGGGCCCTATCTTACACCTGGCACAGAGCAGCGCACAGTACACAGAGCAGCGCAGTGTGCACAGCACAACTGTCATTGCTAGTTTCAGACCGACGCAGTTGTCATTTTCACGCCCAGTGCCCACGTTGTGCAAGTAGCAAATGTACTTACGCCCATCCGTGCGCCCATGGCCTTAAAATGAGTTGAGGTCAGGCGCATTGTTGGCGCATTGCAATCTTGAGGCAGCAAAAAGCGAATGCGCCATTGACCAACAAAAACCTGGTCTAAAGTCTTGCGCAGTACTTTTCTGCTATTCAAAGGGCGCATTATACAGTTAGTAAGATGCGTCTACACAGAGGCGAGTTCACAACACGCGTACACTTTGCTTGTTACACACACAGGGACGCAGCAGCGCTCCTCCTCCTCAGTTAAGTACAGCGTCGGCGCTAGAACAATGTTTTTATTTATGTTAAGGAAAATACAAAATTCAGGTGGGAGGTGACAATTCAAAATATAGCAATGAAGTAAGATTCTCAGTCAATCAAGATCACGTGGCGTCTCCTCTCATCATCCTCTGTGTGTGCGAGTGTAGACGTGGGCTACTTCAAAGTTTGCGTTGCCTCTCCCCCTAAGCAGTGGCGTTTTGAGGCTGATGGATCCATGCCTCTCCGGCAGTGCCCGACTGCTTAATGCAGCTCCGGAGGATTCCGCTCAGCCGGTTCGAGCCCCCCTTGGGTTGCATCGGAAAGCAATACAGTGTTCATTATTTATTAATACATGTTTATCATATTTAGCCTATTGCTTATTATCATATTATGAATTTCCTCCCCCGTGCCACCTGCACCTGTTAAATAGGTTATCAGTGCATTTGCTCATATGCAGTCAAATGGAGTTGTTGATGGGACAGAGGACTGGGAGGTGGCAGAGGCACAGGGTCCACGACCACACACAGCACCACATACATCAGTAGAAAATCGCTCGCTTCTCCAATTTGCCGAATCTGCCTTTTAAATAGCAATGCGCCAATATGCAGGCGCACCTGGCTTTCAAAGGGAATGAGAGATGACACTCTGATTGGTTTGACTCCTGTTACGCTCGAAACACACCTATGATTAATTAAGAAACTAAATACAACCCTTTTGCCCCTTGCACCTTACTTTGCGCCCAGATTATGCGCCGTTTAACTAGTAAAAGAAGAGTAGGACATACCCTAAATGCAGTTGCGCCATGCACTTTAGATCATGCGCTATAGATTGTTAAAATAGGGCCCTAAAGGTGTGTTCACACAGAAAGCAAGGCCAATTTTCGCTTTCTGTCAATCGCATTAAAAAAGCCAATGCACTAACTGTACAGACGTTCGCTGTAAGCGAGCTAACAAAGTAAGCACCAACTCTGCACCAACTGCTCAGCCTCTGACTGAATTCAGAACTCACCAGAAACTCTGGTACTTTCTGTTATTTCCCTCCAGTCTCTCTTATTTTTCCATTTACTTTGTCTGTAATCGTGCAGCCTCTAAAATTCGCTTTGCATTCTGTCTGAACACACGGTAAGTGTGAAGCACAAATAGCAATGTGTAGTGCCACTGATATACTCATTACATTTATATGTGTATACAGGAAAAACACTAAACTGTATTTATTTTTTATTACTATTTTTTTTTTTTTACTGTATTCATTACATACTGCAGAACTGCACAATTCTTAAGAGCGGTTTATTGATTTCAATACGAAAACTGTTCTCACCTACTTCCCTGCAGTGAGGTCAGAGGTAAATTGAGCTATAAAATAACTCGGCAGATAAAGTAATTAGTGTGGTTTTGATCAGGAAGTCATCAAGAAGTGTCAGCTGTGATACTATATAAATCTGTTCTGAAGGCGTTAAATCAAGGTCATCCAGATGAAAGATGGTTTCTTTAACCTCCTAGTCACATACTGGTTTGTACTTTAATTGATAGATTATACACATGACTGGTCATTCATTCATCCTTTTTCTTTCAGACCAACACCACCCATGCCATCTACTGCAACAGCTTGTTTTTCTACCCTCCAAGTAACGGTTCCCTCGTTCTACCTTCGATTATTCCATTCTCCTGTGCCTATCCCTTGGAAACCGAAACCAGCCTGAATGCTGTAATCAAACCTCAGCTGTGAGTCTTTTATTTAATTCGTTGACTGTATAAAACACACTTAACAGATGTGGGCCTACATCACTGGATAATATAATTACTATTGCAGCGGTGAAATACATCTCTAATTGTTTTTCTTTCTTAACAGCCTTAAGGGTGGCCTCGCGGGGTCAGGTACCAAAGCCAGAGCCTACATGAATCTTTTCCGCGACTCCAACTATACAAACAGCTACCCAGCGGGCCGGCTCACCCTGCCAGTGGGCTCTGCCTTGCATGTGCAAGTGTTTGTGCCTGAGAGTGATCCAAGCTTCGCAGTTGTTCTGGAGGAGTGCTATACCACTGACTCCTCAAACCCTGATGACCCCATGCGATACTTTCTCATTCATTCCAGGTATGTGTCTCTCCTAATTTTGATGGACTGGAGTGGAAAATGTAAAATCTGTGGTGATGTGTAATGGTCCTAATGATTCAATCTGATATCTCTGACAGGTGTTCTACTGACTCTCGTCGTGTGTCAGTGGTTGAGAACGGCCTGTCCCTCCGTGCTCGTTTCTCTGCCCTGCTCTTCCCTCTCCAGGGTGGCAACCCATACATCTTCATTCACTGCAGACTGCGCCTATGTGACAAGAGGAGCCAAAACTGTGTTCCAGTGAGTCAGACACTCATCCTTTCACTCAATCAAAATAACCAATACACAATCAATGCTTTATATCCAAACACTGGGTAGATGTCTAATCATTCTACCCCCTCTCACCTCACAGCTTTGCAGAAGAAGGATATATCGCTCTGTTAACAACTCAACTGTGCTCAATACCAGCTTTGGACCAATTACCATAGGATGAGGCTAAAAACAGCCCAAAGGCTGATTGATTGATTGTTGTTTTGGGTATGAAAGGCAACAGACATAATACACATAGAGAAAATACACTGTACTGTAATTTTTTGTATAATCCATCATATTTTACCTTTTTTACTTTCGTGTATAAAATGACAATAATACAAATATTAGTATTAAAGGAATACTTTGTATATCAATTACTCACCATGTGTTACCCTTCCCCTCTAGTAGGCGCTACAGAACACTGTACGCCAAACAACCAGACACAAACAGTTTCTTTCCGCAGGCCGTCACTCTGAGTAATCAGTCATACACTGTCAATAACCAAACACCAAAATATTCACTGCTGTCGTATAATATTATATATATTATATACATATTATATTAGTCTTTAATGCACACATTTTTAAAGATGTACCTATCATCTGTCACTTTCAATGTTAATCTTACATGCTGTACATACAATAGACATCTTTACATGTACATACTGTACATAATCATCCATTTGTATTGTATACAACTTACAGAACACTTGACTTGTATAAAGACGTTTTATTTCCAATTTTATTGTTGGTCATTGGTGTTTTTTTCTATTTTCTATTTCTGTGTAAGTACATTGAGAGAGATGCAAGTCTCAAGAGTCAAATTCCTTGTATGTGGACATGTACGTCAATAAATGTGATTCTGATTCTGATCAAACACAAGTTACTATAATTTAAAGGACCAGTGTGTAACAATTAAGGGGATCAAGTGGTAGAAATTGAATATAATATTAATAAGTATGTTTTCTTTAGTGGATAAACACCTGATATTAGGAATCGTTGTGTTTTCGTTACCTTAGAATGAGCCGTTTATATCTACATAGGGAGCGGGTCCCCTCTCCACGGAGTCCGCCATGTTTCACCGCTATGTTTCTACAGTAGCCCAGAAAGGACAAACCAAATACTGTTAACGTTTCCTGCTTGAGTCGATAATGTTACTCGCTCCCGGTTCGCCGCCGCTCTCTCTCTCTCTCTCTCTCTCTCACGTCCCACGTACACACACACTCTACACACTGGCTCTGCTCCAAATGACCTACAACTGGCTCTAGAGAGGATCACTAGATGCACTTCAGGTCTGCTGCCTCCTAACAAACTTATTTGTGAACAGATTTAAAAGTACTATTGCAGGTGGAACAATTTACAGTTTTGTCCTGTCCTGCTCCACAATTATTTCCCTTTTTTAGTCTCTACTGGAGGATCAGGCTGTACATTTTCCAGGCTGTCTTGCTCTACAATGATTACACCTATTTCATTTTCCATTGGTGGATCAGGCTGTGCATTTCCTTTACTCCATTCACCTGCTTTATTCTCTTAACAGGCAGATCTTTACATGCCATTAAGAAACCAATGGGAAAGCTGCTGGCAGCTGCATGTGCTAGACAGGCATACAAATGTTATGCCATCCAAGTTTCTACTTTGTGTAAATTTCAGACATTTAAAATTAGTTGGACGTATGAGAACTGTGGTACTTCAAATATTACAGCCAATACCTTGCAGTAGAATTTGGTCTTGACATTGTTTACTTTCACATATGAGCATGAAGGAACATGCAAAGCAGTGGAATCGATTTTGTGCAACTTTTGGCTGTGAGAAACATGTAAAATCTTCTCATATAACAAATGGCAAACATTCACCCATTATAACCTTTCATTTTTATTGACTGGAAATTAAATTACATTAATTCACATTTTTGCATGTTCTTAATAAAACAATCATTCAGTATTATACCAAACTTTTTATGTCAAAAATTGTTATCATGATCATGATTAGAGTTACAAATAAATACAATTAAAATACATCTTATGAATAGTTTGCTGGGCTCTGAGACTGGTTTCACTCTCAGGACTCCCTCCTGGGAACACGAGGCAGCCAGCACCCCATCTCTTCTCCACAGTCGGCCTTGAACCACTCCCCTGCTGCCCCCTGTAGGACACAACACAAACCACATGTTGGGCTTAAAGCAGAATGCAGAAAAGTGTTACTGTGTCCAAGCTTTTGACAAGGACGACTGAAATGAGTAAATTGAATGAGTAATATTCAGAAATATACAGAGATCAGTCAATACAGTCATTTAGACCTAACCAAAGTGTAATGCAAATGTGCATTTAATCCTTTGGCTCACTTGCAGCAAGTCTGTAAAAGTGTGGTGGGTTGACTGGCTTTATCTCAGTGGGGACCTCATTAGCCAGCAGTTTGTTAAGGCCTTTGATTTCTCTGCTAGGTCTGCTTTACTGTGAAACAATAGAAATAAATATGAATCATAATTGAGGACCCCCATCTGCAAAGTACTTAATGGTCATTCATGGCAAATGGGATTGCAAACTATATAACATCACATATTCTGTTTTATAATTGGAGTCAATCCATCATTCATTAATTTATTCTAATGGACCTGTGAGCTGGTTCCCACACCAGCAGAGTGTATAAGGCTATCTAACAATGTTCCTATGAAGGAAAGTGAAAGCAAGTTAGTGCTACAAACTGTACTTGAGTCAAAGCCATAAGATGGCACCAGAGCACAAAGTTTTATGGTCTTCATGTGAAGTCTGTGGATTATCAGGAGTAACTGGGACATGAAATGTGATTTTCAATTGACCTCTATTTTATTTTGGTGATGGCAGAAATCTAAGAGACTGATGCCTTAAATCCTGTGCAGGAAAAAACAAAACGAACTACATGGCATGAAACCACTAGAGGTAAGTGGGAAAATATGTTACTTTTTGTGATTTGTGTAAACAAATATATGCATACTTCTGCAATTGTACTGTGTTTTTATGTCACCCAAATGTACTAACTTCTAATGTAGCCCTCTAATCAAACCTACTGAGAATACAAATTATATGTCGGCCTTGTTCTGCAAGTATGTTTGTGTCTATTCAAGTCCCCCGTTCATGTTGCTTTGTCACTAATAAAAGAAATGGTTATTCTACCTGAGATAAGGTAGGAGATAAGATTAATCTGCTGATTATTTTCGTAACTAATCTTTTTGTCTATTAAATGTTAAAAAATATAAAACCCCAAAATATTCAGTCAGATATGACAAATAAATGCCGCAAATCATCACATTTGAGAAGCTTTAACCAGCATATGTTTGGTATATTTGCTTGAAAAATTACTATAATGATTAATCAATAATAAAAAATAGTTTCATTCATTTTCTGTCAACTGGCTAATTGATTAATCCACTAATCTTAGCAGCTTTACCCGAGATAAAGATGAATAACTTCCTCTACAGTGAGGCGATCTTCAGGCTGAGGGACCACCGGCCTGGTGAACTGGTGCTGCAGGGGACTCGGCTGCACCATGTGGAAGGACCCTTGGCAGATAAGAATATGCTATCCATGCTGGATGGCCTTCACAGAGCGCACCGTGAGAGCATAGATAAAGGCTTCAGTTCCCTGTTGGAAAGGGCTGTTTGACGAAAAGGTAAAGCGGTGAAAATATTCTAAATATAGGGTACACTTAAAATGATATTGATTTTTTTTTAGGTGGGCCAGGTGGCTAAAATGCGTTTTGCTGCTGCCCCCATCCACAACAGTATATGGCTTTGCTCTGTGCCTGTACTCCTGTCTGTTCCTCCAAACCAGGGGCGCTGTGTAGGTAATACACTGACTATGGATAAGTAAGTATCTAATATGAACTATTCCCTTAGGCCACCTGTGGAGCTTTCTTGTAAAAACTGTGACAAAACAATAACAATTTGCAGAAAATCCAGTGGAATTCTGCTCAGAATATCTTTGACTTGCAATATACAATTTGAAGGCATTCTAATGTACAGTTCTGGAGAACATTAAAGGAAAAGTCTAAATAAATTGTCCAGCATGACCCTGACTATGAACTTATAAAATCTGAAGTTATTCTCCTGAACAATTTTGGAGTAAATCAAAGGGAAATGCACATCCAAATGCATTATGGCACTTGGACAATTTTGTTATACAGTATATGAACATTTTCTTAATAGGTTTGCTAAAATGTTCAGTGTAGTCCTGTTCAGAATGGTACTGACTATGGCCATATGAAATTTAAAGCCATTTTACTGTGCCGTTTCGGAGAAACTTATAGGGAAAGTTGCCCATTGTAATCTTCAGGAGCCTACAGACACCATGCCACATTCATTTCTTCATTTGACATTTTACTGCCATCTTCTGGAGTAAATTAACTCCTACAGTGTCATCAGTCCCGTTCTGACCAGGCATCCTCTGCCTTGTCCACTTCCACCACACTCCAGTAGGCTGTGCTCTTTACTCCTGCTCCTGTTAGCCCTAATCTTCATCATTTCTTTCGTCACGCCCTTTCTCTCTATCCTGCAACTAACAAGCGCAGCCTCTACAGTTTCTACCTGACAATGTTCACAATCTCCCATTCAAATTTTATAGAGTAGGTAATGATTAGTTAATGATTACTAAATTAAAAACGAATGAGGATCTAAATGCTAGTGAACCATTAGCTGATGAGTAACTTCCACTCAAATTTTATAGAGTAGGTAATGATTAGTTAATGATTATTTAAAAAAAGATAATGAATGAGGATCTAAGTGCCAGTGGTAAATGGTAAATGGACTTGCACTTATAAAGCGCTGTTCCAGTCTTCCGACCACTCAAAGCGCTTTACACTAAATGTCAGCATTCACCCATTCACACACATTCATACACTGATGGCAGAGGCTGCCATACAAGATGCCAACCTGCCCATCAGGATCTAATCTAAATACTCATTCACACACCGATGGTACAGCTTTCGGGAGCCCCCCCCCCCCCACACACACTTTACGCCCATGGCCCGATTTGACGTTGCGGCTGGTCTCTATTTTGTAAATATTTCCAAAAATGGCCTTTACCCTGAAGACTGAATTTATGAATTAAGTCTCCATTGAATATAAATATAAATAAACCATCTCTATACAGATCTCCAGTAGTGTGTATACTGTTAGAATGCCACTGCTTCCAGTATAGAGTTGTTTTTCCAATACAAATAACAATAATGTGCCACAATGAAGAACTTTTCTGTACAGAGTGCAATAACTCATACATTTGGTAGATTTTGGTTCATACCTCCCTTGAATGAATAAGAATGGGAGTTTCTGTTGTGTTACCTGACCACTGACATCTTAAAGTTAAATGGTGAGCATAACATCATCTCAGTGTCTATCCAATCTGCTCTATCTTCCGCCAATTTCAAATATTTGGCACCTTAAGCCATTAAAAATAACAGACAGTATAGAGACCTTATTTCCAAAATACAATTAAAAAAAAACTGCAGCTTATTCAGATTGCTGCAGATCTGAAAATGACACTGTAAATAGAAAACATCACACCAGACCTTGCACTATCAACTGCACCAAAGAATAGACTTCAAAAACTGATGGCATGTCTATAAATTAATTAATGGCTTAGCCCCAAGATACATCTCCAAAATTCTTGTAAGATGTTGATGGTGAACACACTCAGTGAAGGCTTGTGCTGCAGACCAGACCAAAGCCAACACAACTGTCTTCATTTGTGGCATGCGGAATAACTTGTTTAGTTCAGGTGAGCCGGCATTCCCACCTGACAATACATATGTGGTCACACCCACCAAAAACAATAAACCTGGAGTTGCTATTCAAGTCAAGTCAAGTCAATTTTATTTGTATGGCCATAAAAAAATCACAAATCACAAATTTGCCTCGCGGGGCTTTACAATCTGTACAGGATACGACACCCTCTGTCCTTTACAGTACGACCCTCTCATTGGATAAGGAAAAACGTAACTTTTTTTAACTTTTAACAGGGAAAACAAATGGAAGAAACCTCAGGAAGAGCAACAGAGGAGGGATCCCCCTTTCCCGGATGAACAGACGTGCGATAGATGTTGTGTGTACAGAGTAACAACATAATGAAAATACAACATAGACAATCCATATGACAAAAAATAATATTGCAGCTTCTCATCCATCATAGTTGACACATGAACCACATCAGAACACATGTGCACAGTACCATAAATCCCACCCCTGCCATGTCTGAATACAGGAAGCTCAAAAGTCTCTGAATATGAATAAATCATATTTTACCACATGAAAATTACATAGCGGCACAGGAGGGTAGGTGTAGTGGAAAGCCTCCCAGCATGCACTGGGCAGGTGTATTAACATCAGTCTCTGTTCATGGGCATATGCATGGAGAGGTGTGACAGACGTACTGTGACAGCCTCGTCCCGAGGTACCCAGCTGCCTGCTCCCAGCTGCCACCTGAGGTTCTTGCGGCCCTGGGGCCCTCCCATCCAGGCCCTGCTCCTGGATGATGGATCTAGGCCCCCTGTCCCCATTCATTCCTGGGAGCCCGGTGTGCTTGAGCACCGGACTGCGGTGCACCAGGACCACATAGCTTATCTAATGGAGAAGGAGAAGACCCCCTAGGCTTTGTCTGCCTTTCCAATGTCATGTTTTCCCCCAGTTTCAGCAGCTACTCTTTGCACAATTTGAAAAACCCACTTTTTTGAAAACATAGTCCTCCAGGGTTAACCCCAGTAGTCAGTGTGGATGTGTTTCCCTGCCTGATGGATACCCGATAAAACACGCCCTATCTCTCTCTGACACCTCTTAGAACCCACTGGTGAACATAAGAGAAGACCTATAGGAAAGACTCTTGTTGCCCCTTATAAACCATTTAGACTCCATCGTGACGTAGTATATTAAAGGGGGTAGTGATGCCGTGGTGCGATTAAGTATATTCCCCCCGGAGTCTAGACACTGGTGGTGGTGGTGGTGAAGGGAGTAGCTGAAGATCCAATAAAGGATGTGGAGCAGGACAGGGCACTGAATATGATGAAGACTGGAGGTGATGGGGTGGAGGAGGGTTACATTGGTTTGTACTGAAATGACAACTGATAGCAGCATAGAGAAGTACATTTTTTAAATTTGATAGCAATGATATGATTGGCTCAGGAAGATTGTGGCAGAGTCTGGTTGGTTAACTAAGAGTGAAACGCCCGAAGTCAGCTGATAGAGTAGGAGCCGGTGAGAGAAAGAGACAGAAAGATTTGTGAATGAAAGGGAGCGTAAAGAGAGTCTTCCTGACTGAACTTCTGCATAAGCTTCATTAAATCAAGGTCCTCCAGATGAAAGATGGTTTCTATAACCTCCTAGTCACATGCTGGTTTGTACTTTAACTCAAGATGACTGATAGATTATACACATGACTGGTCATTCATTCATCCTTTTTCTTTCAGACCAACACCACCCATGCCATCTACTGCAACAGCTTGTTTTTGTCCCCTCTAAGTAACGGTTCCTTCATTCTACCTTCGATTATTCCGTTCTCCTGTGCCTATCCCTTGGAAACCGAAACCAGCCTGAATGCTGTAATCAAACCACAGCTGTGAGTCTTCTATTTCATTCCTGGACTGTACACAACACGCTTAACAGATGTGGGCCTAAATCACTGGATAATATAATTCGATTGGATATTCTTACCACATCTCCCACTTTAAAATTCATCTTCAATTTGTTTTTATAGCGAGGAGAAAATGTATTGTATAGGTTTTGAAAAACTTGAAGGTGTTTTCTGATGTCACCTGCATAGGAGTCATTTTAATACTTTTATGCTAACTGTTATTATAGCTTTCAAGCACATCTTGTAAGACATCTATGTAACATCTGGTGTTATTAGCTGTAAAATACCCCACATTCGTTTTTTCAAGGTACGATTAAATTGTTCAATCAGAGGCTTGCAAGTCGCTGGCAGTAACAAAATGAATTATGCGCTCTTTCTTCATAAAAGCGTTAAAACTTTTATTGAAGAATTCTTTTCCTGCGTCCATTTGTAGCTTTTCAGGTGTCCGTCTGTCTTTTAAAATAGAGGCATTAGTGGCTTTAACCTCTGATCCTGTCTTCTTTAGGGCTCTTGCATAAGCCCTTGTTGAAAATACATCAATAATAAATAGTTAAACCCGTTATTATGTTCCGTCAAAGCCTGCATATCACAAAGATCAGCCTGAAACTGATTTAATGGTCAATGGTCTTTGTTTCTGGGAAAATGTATTCTTACAGGTTTATGTAATGTGTTAGCGTACTGTTCAGATAAAAAATCTTTGACCTTCTCAATGTCCACTTTATCTTCCAATTTCTCCTGCACGGCTTTATGAAGTCGTTACACTCCTCCAAAACTACCTGGATTGGACGGGTCATCATTTTTCATTAAATGTTCGGCCATCTCTTCGTCTGCACATTTTCTATAGTCTTGAAAAAAGAACTTGTGCAAGCAACTTTATATACTTATATTCTAACCTTCATCCTTTAACTTTAATATATTTATAGTCTGTAGTCATAAAGCAAAACATAACGTTTTTTTCTCAATCATGGCGTTCATTAAAACATAAAGTTGTCTAATCATCACGTTTATGAATTACAAATTTGCCTAATCCATTACAAATTACATTCAAACACAAAGTTGTCTAATCAATTATTATAAATCAAGTACGTTCATTAAAAACATTACACTCAAGTTTGTAAATTCAAATTAAAACACCAAGCTGTCTAATGCATTACAAGTCAAATTCAAACACAAAGTCGTCTAATCCATTATTGTAAATCAAGTAAAACATTACATGCAAGTTTGTAAAATTAAAACACATAAAAAGTTTTTTTCTTGTTTATAAAAATAAAACACACTACACAATTGTTGTTGTCTTTTCTTTTGTTTTGTCAGTCATTATATATCAAGTAAGATCATTAAAACATTACACTTGTCTTTCAAGTATGTTTTATCACCTTCAAGGCCTGAGTTAAAACTATTGTTCCGATTTTACATCGAATATGTTTTCCATGTTATGATTTGAGCATATTATTTATGCTAAATGTAGTACCTGTGAGGGTTTCTGGACAATATTTGTCATTGTTTTGTGTTGTTAGTTGATTTCCAATAATTAATATATACATACATTTGCATAAAGCAGCATATTTGCCCACTTCTATGTTGGTAAGAGTATTAAATACTTGACAAATCTCCCTTTAAAAAGATGTGTGGGGCTGCACGGTGGTGCAGTGGTTAGCACTGTCGCCTCACAGCTAGAAGCAGGTTTGAATCCGTCTTGGGGCCCTTCCGTGTGGAGTTTGCATGTCCTCCCCGTGTTAGCGTGGGTTTTCTCCTGGTTCTCCGGCTTCCTCCCACAGTCCAAAGACATGCAGGTTAGGTTAATTGTTGACTCTAAATTGCCCGTAGGTGTGAATGTGAGCCTGAATGGTTGTCTGTCTCTATGTGTCAGCCCTGTGATAGTCTGGCGACCTGTCCAGGGTGTACCCCGCCTTCGCCCAATGTCAGCTGGGATCAGCTCCAGCACCCCGAATGGGATAAACGGTTACGGATAATGGATGGATGGATTAATTTGGGGATTAATCACAATTAACTATGGACAATCATGCGATTAATTTCCATTACATATTTTAATGGATTGACAGCCCTAATACATACCTACCACCCCCCCACAAGGAGGAGGGGGACGTCCAGACAGAGAGCGACAGGTCCCACCACCTTTCTCATGGCCAAGGGTAAGGGTGACATCAACCTGTCAACTAAAATGTAAATGGTATGTTATCCTCTCTAATGCGTCATTATCTATTGTTTACAAAACAGTTGGTACACATAGCATTTTATTACTGTACAAGCTGTCCCATATGCCTGGTTATTATTTTGGGGCACACCCATGTATTTTCTCTAATTAGTTTTAATTACTGAAGGGCCTGAACCTACACCCAGATCGGAAATACTTGCGGTCAGAAACATTGGTGAATTACACATGTAACATAGTTAATTTCCAAAAAGGCTATTAGTCGCTTGTTTTGACAAAACCACCGTGGTTATAAAATACAGCATGAATTTAATTAATGGAGGTTTTTGCTGGCGGCAACGTTATTAGTCTTATAAGTTAGTATCAAAGGGTAGGGGACAGGGAAACAGGAGAGGGTTAGGTAGATAAGACAGATATGTGATACGTTCCTATTCCTAGAATTAGATTTAATTTATGTCTGCTTCATTTTAGTATATATATATATATTTATTTAATCTATGTCAATTTAATTTAATTATTTATTTTCTTTTTTTTTTATATATTTATAATTTATTATTTCCCTATGGTTTACTTATTTTTGATACCGTTCTAAAAATACAATCCTGTCTATTTTATATTATCTGTTTCATATTAGTGAATGCAAAGTGATGTGGTTCTGTGATTCTTATGTGTAAATGGAAATGAGCATTGATACAACAGTGCGCTGAACGTATAATCCTTGGCACAATGAAAAATATTTTAACTAATAAGTTAGTATGAAGACTTAGACCAGGGAAATACAGTCTCACTCACGGGGGAAAAACACATAACATAACCACATGGTTATAAAGTAGAGCATGGATTTAATGAGCGGAGGTAATTGCAGGTGGTAAAGTTAGTACGGCAAAAACTTGAGTTGCGATGGCAGAGTGGCCCTGTTTATAGGCTATCCGCTCGTGCTTGCTGACTCCAGGGAAGTGAAGTAAAGTTCGAAGTAAGTATAGTCAGCAGCAAAAGTCAACTGCAG